>OY292529.1:994745-1335250 GCA_958496365.1 Subacronicta megacephala | reverse complement strand
TTTCTATGAAATTCTCAGTAGCAGCTTGGAATCTGGCTTTGTGCCCAGTTAGTGGCAATAGGCTCGCACCCTAATACACGGGACCTAAGCATACCGGCGAAATGTGAGTGTACATTAGTACACCTCTGCCTAGCCCTTGAGGGAATACAGGCATGATGGTATATGATTACAATCAAGACGCCCAGTATTTCAGTCTAGGAAATAACTTATTTAGATGGAAGGGATCGGAAACGTCAGGTTTTCAAAATATCACTGTAACACGATAAAATCTGTAAAAAGTAATTTTATGTTACTAAAGTGTACTTATACAATGTTTTTCTACAGTCGGTTAAGCAATTTATCCAAGTTTTCTTAACGGTATGTTATCCGTTAGTTCTATTTACTGACATAAGTAACACACTTTGCGAGTTGAAGCGTTGTCTGTTTGCAATACCATTTGCTTTAACCGACTGTTCAATTTAAAAAGGGATTGTTTTATGCATTTTCTCGGTATGGAAATTCTTCATCGCATTTACTGGTCAACTGCTGGGCACAAGTCTCTTCTAAGAATAAGAGGGATATATTACTTATACTGTGACATTGACGATTTATTATCACTCTATAATCTTGTTTTTTAAAAAAAGCTTACTAGCAATGTTGGTTCTACATTACTAGTAATCTTGTAACCCCTCGTACTAAGCTAAATGCTTTTATTACGAGTGGGCTCACGTCGGTAGTGCAATGGGTGAGTTTCGAACCGGCAACCACATGATCGCAAGTTCGACGCCCTAGTCATTAGGCTACCGCCGCTTCAAAATGTTATAATAATTTATACGTGTTAAAATATAGTTCATACAATGTCTGAAATGGTCTTTGGAAGTATAACCATTTTATGGTTTAGTCCATGTTCAGCCACTACAATTTTTACCCCTTAGCCATCATCCTATTGTTCACCCTGTCCTCTGCAGTATGTAGTTTTATTTTTTATGTTAGTTCCAAAATACAATTATTGTCTATCTCATAATTATAATGGCCAACCCTTATTTTATATTAGGTACCTATTATATATTTTAGTGTGTCTCTCATAGTTTGTAATTGAGGTTTGCACCGGTTGCGACTGAAAATCAGTGCCCCGCTGTCCAAGCGAGGCAATTATGCTGAGTCGTAGCCTTTCACTGCCGCAGTAGAATTTAAGTTTAACTGTTTCATGTACTTAGTTATAGTTTTACTATGTAGCAGTGAATAAATGTTCTTTTTTCCTTTTTTCTGTCTGCCTCTGCTCTTCACATCCAGATTCTGCCAGCAACCTTTCACAAATCATCACTCCTTGCGGGAGAGCGTCCTACGTCCATCCCTCTTGACCATATTGAACTATAAATATATGACCATGTTCGACATGTTGAACATGTACTGAACCTATACTATCTTCAACAAATAACTTGGTCCTTCAGTTAATCCTTCAGAAAGGATGCCCATAGTTTCTGCCTACCCCTATGGGAAAAAGTCGTGAGTGTATGAATGTCAATAACATGGTATTGTAAACAGGACTGAAAACCATTAAATTAATACTTGCCATTTTAAAAATCTGACATCGTACCCGCAATTTGATACAACAGCCGGGTTTAATACGAAATTTGTTACAAAATATTAAAAAAGTAGTAAACTGGCATCACGCCAAACGTGGCTGTTCCGCGTATTGCAATACTTACTCTTTGCACTGGAATGCTTCCACAAGTAGCTTGCAACATGATTTATTTCCTCCTGTGATGCCAAAATGATGGCGGAATTATGTTACGTGTTCTGTTATCAGATTTTGAATGAAAATCTCTATCTTATCTTAGGAATGTGCATTTTCTGAATGCCATTAGACTATTTATACTTAGATTATAAAGAGGTAAATTTTGATAGTTTATAAGGTTGTAGGGGGTAATCTCTGGATCTACTCAACCGACTTTAAAAATTATTTCACTAATAGAAAGCTACATTCATCCTGAGTGACCTAGGCTACATTATTCCGTAAAAAAAACTTATTGTCCTAAAGGGAGAAACGGCCGAAAGCTATAACAAATATAACATCTAGAATTCCAATGAATAAATTAAACTTACTTCATTGTTGTTTGTGTAATCTCAAACCTCTGATATTTCGCGGGATGAATCTTCTAAATTGCGTTAATCAAAGAAATTTTACATTTCGTCAAGTTAGATATCAACGTAATCAAAATAGCATTGTAATTTATACTTTCGGATAAAGGTGCAGCTTTGTTCACGAGCGCCGGCGACAAGCGATTATGTGCGTTTATTAAAATTGCGACGGAATTAATAGCTAAGTAATTTAGAAAGAAAGAAAGGTAACATGAAAACATAACATACCATCACGCATGTATTCCTAGAAGGGTTAAGCAGAGGTGTACGAGTAGTACGTAGGTACACACGGCTACAGGTCAACCTATCAAAACCATATTAAGCTGATCTCGCATTGTATAGGCTTTCCATACAATGAGAGGTCAGAGTAAAACTAGATTTATATAGCTTGATTTGTAGCCGTGCGTACACACGTACACTAAGCCGGCGCAGTTATGTTTAGGTCCTATGTAATAGGCGATCCTATTGCTACTAACCCAGCACAAATCCAAACACCGATATGTCACTGAGAATTTCATTAAAGACTTAATAACACTTTGCTCGACCTGGAAATCACACCCAGGACCACTAGCATCGTAATTGCGTTGAAGACCACTTCTCTGAAAAGAAACGCCAAAACAAACTCGGAAAACTCATAATCTTTTTTGTATGGTTCAGACAAGCGCTTATTGTGAAATCGCTCGTGTATCCACTAAGTCAGTACCCTGAAACTCAAAAGTTGCTATCTCCATAAATACAATTGGTTCCCGTCTTAGTTTGTTGATTTATCACTGTTTACTTCACGTAATAATAACATGACATACTTCGAAGTATGCTCACAATATTTTGTTGCTTTCGAAGATTGATTTGCTAAGCAAAATTAAGAAAGTTTTCGCTATATTATTATAGCTTTTTTTTCAGTTTTATTTTCTTCATATATTATAGTGTTTTTCTTTTTTTTTCAGTTTTTTTATTGTATGCTAAATATACAAATATTTAAAAATTTAAGTAATTTAATATTTTGAACATTTATTGTTGTTATAGCTTTGGGCTGAATAATAATGCTCTTATGTTGAATTCTTCTCCATAGACAAACCTTCTGCAACAAGACACCGTTTTTTTTTGCTTACGAAAATCAATATGGACTACCGTCGTCGCCTGAGGGAGGCAACGACCAACTAGCGTAGGCACCGAACAAAGAGAATTATTAATAGTCTTTGGTACCGACTAAAACCCTATGGGTGTTTCACCTCTCGACTATTTCCATGGGTTTCAGGAATGAGGTTTCATTCTTCCGTAGCCCAACCTTACCCTGCGTTTCCACTGACGACGAAACATGTTGCAAACTTCTATCTAATCCCGCGTTCCCACTGACGACAAAACATGTTGCAAGCATCTATCTAACTCTCTCTATCTCTCAAAGAGTGAGTGGGATAGGTAGCTGTTTGTAACACGTTTTGTCTTCAGAGGAAACGCGGGGTTAGTCAGACTAACCCTAGAACCATACAACTATACATGTCAAGTTTGTAAATGCTTGCAAAAGGTTATTTAAAAAATACTCATTTCTTTTTCTATTTCAGGATTGATCCCATACTTAAAGTACCTATTCGTAATGTCTTATTTTTCTTGTAAAATTGGAAACGAGGTCACGAAAACTCCATTAAAGCAAATTATAATTTAATGCTTTTATAAGATTCTGTATAATGTTCAGCACTTCAAAAGTACTTAATGTATTTAAACCCCGGTTTAGATAAGTAGACTTAAAACACTTTAATCTTACTCAAAACCCACTTAAGATATGTGTTTGAAGCTGTTGTTGGCACCAATAGTACCAGATAGGTACTATTTTATCTTTTTCTCTCTCATTAATACAGCATGAATTTTTATCACGTTCCAAATTTGAATGTTATGATCATTACTGAAAATAATAAAATACGTGTTTTTTTTTTAGTATCATTCAGTACTAAAAAAAGTTATCCAAAAAGAATAAATCTGTGAACATACCCACAAACATTGATAACAATCTTAAATTAAATTCCCCACAGAATAATTTATTGTGAAAATTTTACCTACCATTTTTTTTCAAATAGAGTCTGAACGGTACCTAATTCGTAGCAAAAATTTAGAACATGATAAAATAGTCACCTGTGTGTCATTAAAACTCATAAATCAGACATTATTTATTCGTAGCAAATCAGGCATATTGTGATAGTTGTAGATTGTATTAACAAAATACATAATTGCAACCAAACAAAATAAATGAACAGACTTGTGCTACATAACCTAGATATACAAAGAACGCATTAGTGCACTGTGCGCTGTTCAATTTTATTGCCAAAATTTCCGCTCACAAATCATCGTAATCTACTGTTTTTCGATAGACCGAAATGTGTAGGAAAAAATTAAGGAACAAAGTGACCCTAATGTCTTTCGTTTTTTATAGACTATCTATGTCTTTGATGTGTCTATTTTGGGACGTACTATTTTCGCCAAGCATATTATTTGTACTTTCCAGGATTTTTTTAGTTAAATATTACATAATTAAAGTCAGATAATCTACATAACATTTTATTTTGCAGTTAACTAAAATTCCTACGGTCTGCACCCCAAAACTGAAATGAAGTATACTTAAATATTTTTACAAAATGTGAATTCATTTCATAACAGACAGCAAAGAATCTTTTTAAAAATGTTAGACCTGAAATTTAATAAGCGGGTAAAAAGCAACAAAATCTTAATTAATATAAGTAATAAACTTTTTCTCTATTTACTTTCACAGTATTTACGCTGCGTTTTTCTTTTGTGTAGTAACAACACAAAACTATTTCTATAGAGTTTGCACGGTGTACAAGATGGTTTGTTTTGTGGAAAAAAAAGTTGGTGTCGTAATTTATTTCATTGTTAAAAGGGTATTTTATCAGTTTTGGGGACCAAGTCATAAGGAGTGAGAAGTTATCGTTAAAAGCCTTTAATAGAAACCATATGGTATGCAGGTTATTACAATTTATGATTGTATGTCTTGTATTACATATAAAATTGGTACTTATAATGTTAGCATCACTAATATAACGTTCAAATTCAAATGACTACAGGTTTATCGAAATAAATACGCAAGCAGTTTAGCATTGTGGTATATTTAATAGAGAGAGTCATTGTGAAGACAATTTGAGTCGTATATTATCATGTTTCACATTTTGTGATTATTTTCTCTACTAATTTAGATTGTTATATATAAAAACACCTAATTATACTTTGTCCATTATGTGAACCGTTTTTGACAGATGCCTTTGAGTGCCTTAGAGCGTAGGTGTTCCAGATTACATAAAAGTTAACTTTGAAATGCGTAACAAAATATATGTATTATCGTTTAGTAACAAAATGAATGTAGTATTAGTTTTATCGTTCTCTTATTTTAGAAGTTTCAGGGGGGGGACACACACATTTTACCACTTTGGAAGTGTTTCTTGCGCAAACTATTCAGTTTAGAAAAAAATGATATTAGAAACCTCAATACCATTTTTGAAGACCTATCCATAAATATGCCACACGTATGGGATTGATGAAAAAAAATTATGAGTTTCAGTTCCAAGTATGGGGGACCCCCAAAATTTATTGTTTTTTTTCTATTTTTGTGTGAAAATCTTAATGCGGTTCATAGAATACATCTACTTACCAAGTTTCAACAGCATAATTCTAATAGTTTCGAAAAAAAAGGCTGTGACACGATCGGACAGACAGACAGACATGACGAATCTATAAGGGTTCCGTTTTTACCATTTGGCTACGGAACCCTAATTAATACAATCAGATGAATATTATACGCATTTATTAATTATTGGTCGTCGTTGCGCCATTTTCGATTCGACAACCAAACAATCGATAATCAATACTAGACAGTAGGTAATCAAAGTGTCAATAATCGGATCGATAATCGCAATATTAAGTTCCTGCAATCACTAGTTCCATCTGTCAAAAACGGTTCACATAATGGACAAGGTATAAGCGATTTTACCTGGGCAGCAGTTAGAAACGACTAACTCCAGACGCCGCAGTTACATTGGACAAACTGTTTAAGAAAATTAAACTACAGACCGCATAGTGCTACCGCAGATACAGTTCATTTGGGCAAAAAGGCAAGTTGTTAATATTCTTCTCACATTTAGGTGAAATTAGTGATGTTGCCTTTTCTATACTCATGAGAGGCCATCAATACATGTCAGGAATCTTGCGATTTTTCCTTATAGGATGGGAATGCCGGACGCTTCTAGGGAATTGAGCAAAAACTGTAGCTTAGCAAATAATAAATATGAATGTATTTATAAATCATGTGTACCTACTCTGTTCAGCCCTTATACCATAAATAATATGTTACTCATAACATAACATACCATCACGCCTGTATTCCCCGAAGGGTGAGGCAGAGGTGTACTAATGTACACCCACATTTCGCCGGTATGTTTAGGTCCCATGTAATAGGGGGCGAGCCTATAACCATTAATATGTTACTCATCTTTGTTTTTTTTTTATCGAAATTAATTAAGTAACTGTCCTTATTTTGCTACGCTAAGGGTTCCGAGTTAGTTTCCCAGATCAACCAATGTTATTGGGGTTGTCTATGAAATTCTCAAGAGCAGCTCGGAGTTGGTACTTATGCTCGGTTAATGGCAATAGGCTCGTTCCCTATTATATGGGAACTTAACATACCGGTGAATTGTGGGTGTACGTACAGTGGGTTATAGCTGTTACCTGACCCACCCTAGGTGGGCCGGCGGGGTCAAAGTGGGTCAGGTAACAGCTATAACCCACTGTACATTAATACACCTCTACCTAACCCTTCGCGAAATACAGGCGCGATGGTATGATGGATGGATGGCAGGATATCACTAATCGTACAATCAGTCCGTATGGGACCAACCTGTAAACAGATGAGTCAAATTTAAATAAAAATATAATTCTAACTTAACAATTCCTACACCAAACAACAGAAAAAAAATATAAGTAGTATCGTTAAAACTTGTAGAGCGTCTACTGGTAAGTCATGCCACGTAATAAAGAAAATGTAATAAAAAAATAAATTCTTAAACCTTACCGTAACACTAAGCTAGCAGAATTCTAAATCAAAATGAAACAGGTTTTTCTCAACGTACCGTTATATCAACAAAACCCACAGGGCATCGTAAAGAAGAATTATTTACTGTGTACAGTGAAATGTTACGGTTGCCCTGCTTACTTACTTACTATTCATAAAACCTATTAACGTGGTGCAAGTATAAATGCTAGCTAGAAATATGTATTACGCTAGAAATAAGCTATTTGTATCAGAAATGAGAAGAAGCGAAGTGGTCGACGCTCAAAAGATTAGCAAGCTTAAGAGGAGTGTCCCTCGCGAACGCAACAATGTTGCACAGTTGTCGCTGTCTCTATCCCTCGCGATGCGAACGCGTGCCCGAGAGGAGAAACAACAACATTTTCACGCGTATTTCGTATGTTCCGAATTTTGGAGATTACTCCTATAATATTGGTAATATGTAAAAAAAAAAACTTTAAAAAAAATATTCACTATATTATCTGGGTTTCCTTCGAATCAGAATGTTTCTGTATTGATACATTGTCGAGAAATACTAGCATAAAGTTGGGCCGTTTTTCAACGAAAATTGCCAATCTTTGAGCTCGTGTAACTTTTTAACCGTATATTGAAATGAAATTTTATATTACAGAAACACGTATATTAATGATAAGATTGTTACTGCAAAATTTCAATGACTTTCATTGTTTAAAATTCAAGCAAGGGCCAAACTGCGTTTGTATGGGGCGCGAAGCGGATACTATCCTCTTAAGTGGCAGTGGGCGGGGCTCGTAACTCGTAGAACTGATAGCCGTTGGGGCAAAAAGGTTCTCGAGTGGAGACCACGCACCGGAAGACGCAGTGTGAGACGACCTCCAATGAGACGGACAGACGACCTGGTAAAGGTCGCTGGGAGTCGTTGGATGCAGGCGGCATATTATAACCGGTCGTTGTAGAAGTTTAATTGTTGAGATTTTTTTTTAATTGACTTATATTATACATAAATAAGGCCGAACAACGAACACAAAATTAATTTTGGTGTATAAATAAGGAAGTTATGAATATTTAGATTAGGTATATGTTAGACAGAGAGCGCAATATATCAACTTGTGACGTCACAATCCGATATGATGTGCCAACAGGTATATAAATAACTGTGGAGATGACGATAAAGCGACATCTTCAGTCAATACTACAGACTAAAATTGCCCCAATCAAATTACTCAAAAATCGAACGCAAGAGCGCTCAAATCACCTAACAGTTAATTGACCCAGTTTCCTCTCTAAAGGAACTATCAAACAATCACAGAAATAGGTCGAATGCCTACAGGGGCCACTTCTTATTGCAGGCCCTATAATTAGTAGCGGGTACATTTATACACCAACACCTCCTCGTGTTACACAAAACACCCCCAATTAAAATGCCGACGAACTAATTGGATGAAATAACGAGCCACGAGCCTCTAATTCACGGGCTGCAATGGACCCAGAATTTATTTTTAGATCGGTGCAGTTGAAGGCTCGTAGAAGGTACATTTTTCGTAAAAAAGTTGAGAAAGTTTAAAGGAATAAGTGTGAATTGAAATGATGACAGTGCATCTAAAATAAGCTCTTTTAATCACAATATACTTAATACATGTGAAAAAAAATAAGAATTTCTATGGGTTCAAAATATGAATAGGCTTCGGAAAGTTTATTGTTAGATTTATGAAAAAAAATTATTAATAAATATTATAATTCAGAAAAATATTTTGAATTTTGCTAATAATGATGATTTGCTATTTAAATTATTATTTTACTAGCTTTCCGCCCGCAGCTTCGCCCGCGTGGACAGCACGATTTTGACTGTTTAGTTTTTTCCAATTTTGGCGGGAAATTACAAATTATCTTTACTTAACTTTCCTAAGGTCTCGTCTATTTTTGTCCAAATTTCATCAAAATCGGTTCCGGGGTTAAACTTGAAAGCGTTACTTTGTTTGGACTTCTAAATGAACTTTCATCCCCTATTTCATCCCCACACAGGTCGAAATTTCAAAAACGCTAGAACAAATATTTATTTATTTCTTATCAAGTGCCTTAGTACTCGTATAAAGTTTCATAGTTTTATCTTGAAAAATGACGAACTCTAATTTTTTTCACCTTTCATCCCCTATTTCAACCCCTTCAAAACTATTTTTTGCAATAAAAGGTAGCCTATGTGCTTTCTCAAGCTTTATTCTATCCCGGTACCAAATTTCATCAAAATCGGTTGAGTGGTTTAGGCGTGAAAGCGTAACAGACAGACAGACAGAGTTACTTTCACATTTATAATATTAGTAGGGATAGGGATTTTCGTTTGGGAAAGACTTGTTTCGTTAGTAACCTCCGTGACATGCTCAAAGGTAACATTGTAAAGGGAAAATTGCTTTTCAGAGAAAATTGTATAAAATTTATAGAAAACGAGATGTCTTCTTTGTACAGGAAAATTAGTGTTTTGTTACCGCGGTTCTAATTAGGTTTTAATTAGTGTGAACCATGTTGTATATTTACCGAGGAGCAGTAATTTTAAAGTAGTTTCTTAGGCTCTGAAGTAACTTAGAATGGCAGGTTACAGCGTCATCTTCATCGCGTTAAGCGTTGCCAATAATTTAAATTAAATATATTTTTTTTTATCAGCTCGTTTGATCCCACTGCTGGTCAAAGGCCTCCCTACCTTCCTTCTATTCCTCACGGTTTACTAATAGATATTAATAGATAGAAAATAAATACATACCATTATTTATTATACTAGATTACTTTTGAAAGAGCACACATTTATAACAAAATATCCTCATAAAATATAAGTTCGCTTATTCAAGCAGAAACTTGCTCAGTATATCGCAACTAATTAGTGATATACTATATAATGAATTTATGAATACGCTGATGTGGGAGTATGTATCAAACTTATAGCATTTATATAATTATTTTGTAAAATTATGTTCTCATGTAAATGACTATAATGTCTTTTGGAGAATTTTCTTTAAACCTACATAACATCACGCCTGTATTCTCCGAAGGGCAGCGGTGTACTAATTTAACCCAAAGTTCGCCGGTATGTTTACGTCCCATGTGGTAGAAGGCAAGCGCATTGCCATTAACACTGAATTAATGCACAAAAATATTTTCTGTACGGCGATATTAATATATAATAAAATACTTAAACAAATAAAAGCCGAATTAAAACTAGGTAAACTTGTTTAAAAATAAGTTAAAGGACTTTCTTGTTCAACAATGTTATTATACAGTTAAAGATTTTCTTAGACACTAAGATATATGTAGTTTTTATTGGTTTTTAATGAGTGACATAGTTAATTATTTATGACATAATATATACATACATTATTCAGCATATGACATACCTACTTTTGTTATTATGTTAATTTTGTTGTTTTTTTTTACCAAATTTGACATTGTAAGTAAGTGTAATCGAGCCTATTATAATTTTTTATTTTTATTTTTCGTTTGGTAAATCTTTCTGTTTAAATTGACACGATTATGTACTTTAAAATTTGCATGCCTAACAGGTAGAACATAGAGAGCATAAATTATATTAACAACATCTTGTGTACCTACTTAACCTATGTTTCAGCAAATAAAGGAATTTGATTGATTGATTAACCGGGCATAAATCTAAACTCCGAGCTGCTACTAAGAATTTTATAGAAAAACCAATTTGTCATCAAATAAGAACAGAACCATCACGTGAGAACAGAATAAGTAATTTTATTTTATTCGTTTTCTTACTTGAAGAAGGGATACACAAATACTGACCTCAATAATAGTCCCACAATCTTCTCCAACTCAACTTCAAGAAGTTAAGTTAACTAAAACTGTCAAAGAAAGTAAACCATGAAATAATATTAACTTGAAGGAATTGCTGAGTAAATATTTTTCAAGCTCCGCCCGTATTTCAGTTACATCATATTTCAGGCGAGTTTCGGGCTTATGACGTAGATCTGCCAATTTGTGGGCAACACTTGGATGTAAATAGAGCATAGCTTGAGTGTTTTCACCCAGGGGTTCTAGACAATGTCACTTCTTCATTATCGATAACGAAGTTAGATGTCCGAAATGTATGGATTTGACATAATTTCATCACGTGACATATCGAAAGATTATGCCAATTCCATACATTTCAGATTTATCTTACTTCGTTATCGAAATGGAAATGTAACATTGTCTAGGCCCCCTGTTTTCTTTATGAAGTGGACAGAATTAAAACTAGTTTTTAAATATTTTATTTATTTATTTTAACTTTTATATCGCACATACACACGTTTACATACGGATAACATTTTTTTGCAACATCAATTACAGTGTTTTGTCTAAACACAGCTTATGTCATAGTCAACCGCTATCTGTAGATACAGTGTTTTATCATAAAAAACCCGTGTGCATTCGGTTGAATATTTAAATGTCGTGATTTGTTTATTTCCCGAATAGTTGATGTCTATTAATTATTTTGTTATTAAACATAATATCTAAAATAAGCAAGGGACGTAATAATTAACCTACCATCACGGCTGTTTTCCCCGTAGGATGAGGCAGGCAGAGACAATAGAGATATAATAAAACTAGATAAAAACAATTTAATTCATTAATTTGCTTATAACAAGCGCCCACAGTTAAGTAAATCAGTTGTCGAACAATTAAAATAAGATAAAGTATTTCGCTTATTTTTTATAATTTTTTAGCATTAAATATTGCGAAATTTTCACAAAGAAATGAATTTTCTAATTAAAGAAAATTTCTAGTGAAAGAAAAATTCGATCTCAGGCAGAGTTTGAACCTGCGTCTCTCTGGTTAAGTACACCAGACGCTTTGCCAACTAAGCTACCGAGACCACTGCCTGTGATGTCGAATTTCTCTTCCACCTTCTACGTCTTGAGGCGACGTCAGCACCATCTATTGAAGACATTACTATGTCTTTCAACCAACACGACTGCCTTTACAGGTAGTTCAATGTCGAACGATGTTGCCTTACCATATTATGCTTATTTTTTATAATTTTTTAGCATTAAATATTGCGAAATTTTCACAAAGAAATGAATTTTCTAATTAAAGAAAATTTCTAGTGAAAGAAAAATTCGATCTCAGGCAGGGTTTGAACCTGCGTCTCTCTGGTTAAGTACACCAGACGCTTTGCCAACTAAGCTACCGAGACCACTGCCTGTGATGTCGAATTTCTCTTCCACCTTCTACGTCTTGAGGCGACGTCAGCACCATCTATAATATCCATAAAGTATTTCGCTAAGAAATATCTACTAGATATCACAAGAAACCATACGATATACGACAATGAATACAACTTAACAAGCATTCCAGGTCTAATTGTTCATCAGTTTTGAAGCGGCGGTAGCCTAATGGCTAGGGCATCGGACTTGCGATCATGTGGTTGCCGGTTCGAACCCCACCCATTGCGGTACCGACGTGAACCCACTCGTAACACAAGCATTTAGCTTAGCACGAGGGGTTAACAAGAATACTAGTAATGTCTGACCCACATTGCTAGTAAGTTTTTTTTTTAAAAAAAAAAGTTCACCACTTTATAACTACAAACGTACTGATATTTACTCCGATCCAAATATCACTTGAAATCTAAAAAATACGCATGGTTCATCACGTTTATCATCAACCCAACATAAGGAAAAATGCGTGCCATAACTACATAATTCAATCCGCAAAAATAATATCTTACTACACACAGGCTGTGAAAAGGGGCGTAAAATATATATTTTATTTGTGCGCAAACTTCATTTGGACTCACCACTCCATAACAAGGGCTGCTCGTAAAACATGCGAGTATCACATTTGGTACATTACCGCCTGGTACCATGATACTCTATGCGACGGGCAAATCTATACAAATGAATAAAGTTAAAGTGTATGTTTGTAATATCAAAATAACTTACGTGGTACTTATAACAACAACAATACTTATCTGTCTCTCCGTCTGTCTCTTTGGTCCAGCTAATCTTTATAACCGCTGGACCAATTTTGACAAGACTTTCAGTGGCAGATAGCTGATTGCGCAACAAGGTATTTAACATCACGCTGCAGGCCTTAGAAACCGAGTTAAAAGAAACTAATCAGAAACAGCTAGTCTGTTCATAAAAATACTGGTGGTACCTTTCGATTTAATGGTGTTAAGGGACAACATAGGTACTTTACACAAAGTGGCCTAAACAAAAGATTTTTTATAATATTTTTGTTTTTTACGTATTTTTTATACACTTCTGCGAAATTCACAAATAAAAATTTTATGAACGTACTGATCAATTAACAATTTATTATTCTGTGTAATACATTTTTTTTAATCATTTTTTCCGAATTCGCATAAGCGAGAACAAAAGTTTTACTAGGTTTACTAAAATCTAAAGATTCAGAAGAAGATTCAGCAATTATTCTTAGAAAATGGGTGTTATCCACAAATTGGGTTACCTCGGTCTGACGGCAGCGGCTTCTTGTAAAATATTAACCGCATCTGGTTATACTGGAAACCAACCCCAACACAGTTGAGATAAAGCCTTGTACGATGATGAACGCCGGCTCTACTGGAGTGTATCGGCGGCTGAATCAAGAGAGCCGGCAATGTAATGAAGCGGCTGAATTCACTCAGCGTCTTGTTTTCCACTTAGAAGCATACGTGGCGAGAGAAAACATAACGATCTCTGTTTGGGCGAACAGTATCACAATAATGTATGTGTAGTATCTAGAATTTGACTAAGACAATGGCTATGGCTATGAGATGCTATGGCAATGGCTATGACTGTGTTTGTATAGCTTGATGTGCCGTGCGTATCAATTATGCCACAAAAGGAAAGAAAAGGCGAAACGTAAGAGATATTAAAAAATGTGAATGTGTACTGCCGCTACGTACGGAATATTTATTTCGGGTATAACATAATCTGTAACTTAATAATTGAAGATAGTAGGTATCAAATAGGTGTGTAAGGCATTTGCATGACAAACTAACTTCCCGTGTATTTACTTCACTGTAGCAGCGCGAAAACAATGTGATAGGTGAAAAATAAGGGATTTCAACCTCCTTATCGTGTGACGCGATGTAAGTGGATATTGCAGCGGTAAAGGTGTGGTCTCACTGCAAGCGGGTAGCGGGAAATATTGGTAGTAAAAGTTCGAATGCTGCCCGCAGTCGAATTTTTCCTTCACTAAAATAACTTTATAAAAAATCAAAAATTAAATAAAAGAGATGATTGTTCAGATAATTGCGCTGAACGCCCAATTCCTTCCTCAGTACCCTTCTTTCCCGTTTTCTCCTGTTCCTCTCATTTTCTAACAAAAGGCAATGTTGTTGTGTTTACTTTCTTCTCTTAACGGCCAATCTGTGAATGGCCGTTGCAACTCACACTGGTGCTACACTTGCTCGTCTACCACAGTTGATAGGCTCGGGAACGCATCTGCAACTTCTTTTTAGTTTGGTCCTTTGGTATTGCAGATGTCCATGGGCGGTTGTGACTACTTACCATCAGGTGTATTGCCTGCTTGTTTGCCGACTAAAACCATAAAAAATATTTCCTACGTAACAATAAAAAGATATGGTGGAGTTTCTCAGAGTTCTTAAGAATACATAATATATTAATGTTCATTTACTACGTCAAAATCGTTGCCTTTGAAATGTTATATGCCTCCTTACAAGTAAGCCACTTGTTAAAAGAGATGGGATGAAAGCTTTCCTTTTGTTTCAGAACGAAACCTTAAATTTTTTATCTACTTTTGCTGTACCGTATTTGTTTCTCGACTTAAGCCGAGTGATCGCCTTTCAATGTCAGGAGATATGCTTATTTATATGAAATGATTGCCCGCGATTTCTCCCGCTGTATTTTCATCCTATTGCTACCAAATTCTAGCTCATGCTGGGCTAAACTAAATGTATAGCCTGAAAATGTAATTAAAATTGGATCAGCCGTTTTGGAGTCCATAGGCAGAAATATACATAGATTTTTACATATTAAATAGACTTGCGCTTTTTCCATGGTTTCATTAGTATCCCGAACGACTTTATAAGATAAAAGGCAGCTTATATATTTCTTCTAGATCCAGACCGCCAGTTGCTAAGATTATAGTTATATGTAGCAAGTTTTTTATGGGATAACTCTGCAAACGAGCAGGCGAGCTACCTGATGGTAAGTATTCATCGCCGCCCATGGACATCTGCAAAACCAAAGGAGTAACAGATGCGTTGCCGAGTCTCTTTGAGGAAAAGGGGAGGAAGGAGAAAAGGAAAAGGGAGGGGACTGAGGGAGGATTGGGCCTCCGGCGCTCCACTAGTGGTATAAGTTTTTTGCTTCTTCCATAGACATAGGTATATCTTGTCATATACACACCAATACTATTACTATTAACTGTAACCGAGCACCAATCCAAACTGAAACTCCTACTGAGAATTTCATAGATCCGAAGACCTTTAGTTACAGGGACAGAATAGGCGAATAATATATCTAGTCCTTTTTAATTATATTTTAGCATTAAATAATGTGAAATATCCACAAAGATACGTATTTGCTAGTGACAGAAAAATTCGGCTTCAGGCAGGGTTAGAATCTGCGTTCCTCCGGTTAAGTACACCAGACGCTCTTCCAACTAAGCTATCGAGATGCCTGTGATGTCGAATTTCTCTTCCACATTTGACGTCTGTAGCTGACGTCACCGTAACTATTTTACATTTAATCCAGCTCATTTAATCTTACTTTTCATGAAACACGTGTACGTAATTCGACTGGACTCAGAACTGATTGAAGCGGCGATAGTCTAGTGACTAGGGCGTCGGACTTGCGATCATGTAGTTGCCGGTTCGAAACCCACCCATTGCACTAGCAACGTGACGCACAAGCATTTAGCTTAGCACGAGGGGTTAACAAGAATACAAATAATCTGTGACCTACATTGCTAATAATCTTTAACATACTATCACGCCTGTATTCCCCGAAGGGTTAGGCAGAGGTGTACTTGATGTACACCAACAGTTCACCGGTATGTTTGGGTCCCATGTAATAGGGGGTTAGCCTATTGCCATTCACCGGGCACAAATCCAGACTCCGAGCTGCTACTTAGAATTTCATAGAAAAACTCAATAACGCTTTACTCGACCTGGGGATCGAACCCAAGACCTCTAGCGTCGCAGTCGCGATTGGGACCACTAGACCAACGAGGCAGTCTTAGCTTCAGCTTAGCTTAGCTTCTTAGCTTTAGCTTGACATAGCTTAGTACGAGGGGTTAACAAGAATACTATTAATCTGTTACCCACATTGCTAGAAATCTTTAAAAAAAAAACTTAATCCAGGTAGTGAGGTATTACAGCATGAAATGGATGCAAGTTTGTCAAAGTCGAATGTCGGTTGAATGAGGATTGTGGCAAGTAACAAAGATTACTGATGACGGCATTCATCTTGCAGGGTTAAAATGACGTGCATTTTTTGTTGCTTATGAATTCAGAATTTTCTGATGATTTCTGACTGAGAAGTACAGGATTTTGTCTCTAAGTCTTTTGGGTATTGAGTAATTTTTTCAGTTCCAATGACATAATTTTAAAGAAACGTTTATGAAAAGTTATGACTTCAAGCTGCAAAAGTTCTAAAAAGTTGATCCTATGGAGAAGAATCTAGCAAGAAACTCTTCCGGAAAGAAGTAGTAAAAGTAATTTAGTATATTTTAAAATTCTTGTGTGTATTAATTTATATTGAATTGTGTAGCTTTCAATCGGAGCTTCCATTCCTGATGAGCAAAGTAATTGAGAGATTTCTAAAATGGACCTACAAATAAATGTAAAAACATATCTGGAAAATAATATATACTTACTCATATAAAAAGCATCTATCTTCACCCTCCAACACTTAAATAATGAACACGACAAAAGCCTATATACGAAACCAACATTAACCCTCCGGAAATCGCGAAAGAAAATGTAATGCATATTCGCTCGTTGATATATTTCGCCCATTCTATAGCAATTCACGCTTCCATTCGCTGGTAAACTCAATATGTAGCACGGTCTGCTGATATTGTGCCTACAAATCACCAGTGTGGCAGGTGAATTTAATCAAAAGCGGCACAGATTGCCCGCCACAGTCTAATTTACGATCTCCTAATAGACTGCTTGGAGGCCCTACTATGTGGAAAGAAAGTTTGGGGTGTAAATTTTTCCGAGTTCTTTTTTCGAATACAAAAATGAACCTGGTTTTTGTTTTGCGATTCCGATATAACCCTCATATCACCCCAAATGCGTCATTATGTTGTAAAATTTACAAAAAATTACGTAAACCATTTGCAAAATTAAAGTAAATCATGTTGAGATCCCTTGTTAATCATTTTAACTTCAGCATAAATCGTGTTTAAAATTTTTTGCAAAAAGAAAAATGTAAATACAGTGATAGCCTTATGATATAACCACGTGGTATCCAGTTTGAATTCAAAACACGAACTTCTTCTTTTGTTACACGTGGTAGGGGCGTTGCGCTTATAGTGATTAACGTGTGGCTTGATCAGAGAGAAACTGGCGAGTGTTATGCTCATTGGAGGGTTTGTTCTGAAGTTTCATTTATACACAGTCTTTGTAAAAGATTGATTGAGGAGTTAGCGATTCATTTGCTGCGTATGTTAGGTGTTGGTGCTTTCGAGAAATAAGTTGAATTTCTCCCCCTTTCTTCTCCTTTTTTTTCTTTCCTTCACTTTTTCATAATGGTAGACAGGAGCTTGGTTGTGTTAAAAAAACTTTAACGCGGATTTGTGCCCAGTTGATGGCAATTAAGCTAGTTATGAGATCTATCTTTTCTGCGTAACCCTTCGAGGAAAACATATCTCTGTTCATATATAATAAAGTCATAATAGGCCAATGTCTGTACATTAAAGATATTAAAGAAAAACTAATATTCTTTCTTAGAGTAAGAGAAGCCAAAACAATTTAGTTTTAAATTATTGTCTATCTGTATTTTCGTATACGCATCATGAAAAAACTACTGCACAAATGGATGAAGTTTCTACCATTGTATTGCTGGAGTTCTAACTTAAAATCTGGTGCATATTTCATGTTGATATGCCGCCTAGAAACAAAGGTATAATAAGAAAATCCTTTTGGATAGTGAGTAAAACTGCGGACAGCGGCTAGTTATACCGGGTGTTTGGTGCATCGTTTGCCAAATGGAATTGGCCGATAGAAGAGGTCATTAGCTATCTCTTCAGGCCCAATAACTCATTCCTTGTCACCCCGGTTTTTTATAACAACTATTGACACTTTATTGGGAAAAATACCAGAACTTGGCATTAAAGCTTCAATTTAAGAAAATAATAATAATGAAAGTATATACTATCCTTGGCTAAAGAGAACTGGCGCAAACCTATAATACTTGATACTACTGGCCGCAAAGAGATATGGCAGAGCAAGGAACTTCACGGACGTTTTTATCGGGCCCTACATGGACCCGATGTAGACTTCCTCGCGTCCGTGTCCTGGCTACGCTTCGGGGACCTCTTTGGGGAAACCGAAGGGTTTGTCTGTGCAATTATGGACGAAGTTGTAATGACGAATAACTACCGGAAATATATTGTTAAGGACGGTACGGCTGACATCTGTCGGGCATGTCACCGTCCAGGCGAATCGATCCGGCATATTATTTCTGGATGTTCTCGTCTTGCAAATGGTGAATACTTGCACAGACATAACCTAGTGGCTAGGATTATCCACCAGCAACTTGCTCTTAAATACTCTCTTGTGGACTCAGAGGTACCATACTATAGGTATGTGCCCGACCCAGTTCTCGATAATGGTCGTGTTACTTTGTACTGGGACCGATCTATTATCACTGACAGGACTATTATCGCTAATAAACCTGATATAGTGGTAATAGATCGACCAGAGCACCGTGCAATGATTATTGATGTCAGTGTTCCGCATGACGAGAATCTCGTGAAAGCCGAGAAAGATAAGCAAATTAAATATCTAGACTTGGCTCATGAGATTGTCGACATGTGGGATATTGACTCGGCAGTCATTGTACCGATAGTTGTGACCGCCAATGGTTTAATAGCCAAGAGCCTCGACTCACACCTGCGGAGGCTCTCATTAGGCAGCTGGGTCAAGGGCGTGATACAGAGAGCGGTACTCCTAGATACGGCGCGTATTGTTAGGAGGTTCCTCTCTTTGGGGCCCTGACCACCGGTAGCTTGGACCCTGTTCCCGATACCGGTGGATGACTATTTTTTATATTTTTAAATGTTTTTATGTTTTTATATAATTTGTAAAAATATTTAAAAATTTAAATTAATATGTTTGAAAATAAATGAAAGTATATTATGTAATAAAATCTTCTCCATAAAGATGTAAGAATTAAGTGCGGTAAGTAAGTTAATAAATGACTTCTCCATTATTTAAATTAGGGCGTTCATATTATATACGTTCACCCGTGTCAAGTGCAGACGCCGGGGAAGTTAAGCACTACCCCTTAATCATACTGGTTTATAAGTTAAGGCGGTTCGTTTTCCTTTGGGCGACAATTTCAATTCTTTTTTTAGTTTTCCGAAAGATCATAGCAGTAAGAATTGCAAAGTCATCTATAACTTAGGTACCTACTAGTTTTCCGCCAACGACGTCGCGCGCGTGGTTTTGCAACGTTTTTGCAACATTTTTCATTTATGCTTCGCTCCTATTGGTCGTAGCATGATGTTATATAGCTCATAACCTTCCTCAATAAATTGACTATCTAACACTGAAAGATTTATTCAAATCAGACCAGTAGTTCTTGAGATTAGCGCAAGCAAACAAACTTCAGCTTTATAATATTAGTATAGATTCTTAATTGCGTATGTACGCTAAACTTTCGCTTAAAATCGTAATCGTAGAGATAAGTACTGAATTGTCAATTTTGGTCGGATCACTCACTTTTTACTCACATATTCGTATTAAAGCGCGGCCGAATCACTAACCATGACAGGCTATGATCCAACGTTCGCCACATCTCATCAAAAGACGAGGTCTATCCTCGTGGCAAACACACGCGCCACCTAGTGATACCATTGTTTAAGCGGCGGTATCCTAATAGCTAGGGCGTCGGACTTGCGATCGTGTGGTTGCCGGTTCGAAACCCACCCATTGCACTACCGACGTTAATCCACTCGTAACACAAGCATTTAGCTTAGCACGAGGGTTAAACAAGAATACTAGTAGTGTGCGACTAACAAACTTTAAAAAAAATGCCTTGTCTGCCCCAGACTCTTCTAGTCCACAGCTCGCAGGCCACAGCCTATGGAAGCCGGAAAACTGTCTGCGAGTGTGGTAGCCCTATTTATACCAATAGTTACAGTAAGTGACCCTCGCTCGCATGATGGGACCAATGCAATCTACCAAGCGGTCCCGATCTTGTCCGATATTAAATACTTAGTGTTACGAATTGCGGTTTATAAGTTTAGGGACGAAGTTTTGTTTAGTTTTTTATTGTTCTCATGTTCGGATTGGCCGTGATTGACCGCTGTGCTAGTGGGCTGTAGTTTGATATTCTGCATCAAGGATCGCGTGTCCATGTTCAACTACACTGTTTGGTTGTATTTATAAATATACCCTCTTCAATCTTGTTTGTTTGGTAGATGGGTAAAAAATACCAATTATTGTAAGCATTGTAGTAATGATCTCGCCCCCTATTACATGGGACCTAAACATACAGGTAAACTGTGGGTGTACATTAGTACACCTCTGCCTAACCCTTCGGGGAATACAGGCGTGATGGTATGTTTTTGTCATAACGATCATTTTTTAAGCTTCGCTTAATGGCAAAATTCTAACTTTAGTGATTAGTGTTTTCTGTGTAAATGAATTTATAATTATTTTGATAAAATAATGATCTTTAACCAATGCATGCAATGCAAATAATGATCTTTTAAATATGCAGTCGTAACACTATATGCTATCAAGCAAGCAAGCAAGCAAGACCAGCAAGACCAAGTGCTCACTGCACTTGGTCTTAGCTCACTGCACTTAGCATATAGTGTTACGACTGCATTCCCCGAAGGGTTAGGCAGACGTGTGATAATGTACATTCACAATTAAGCGCTATGTTTAGATCCCATGTAATAAGGAGCAAGCCTGTCACTAGCCGGCCACAAATACAAACTACTGGGAATTTCATATAAAATAAAAACACTGCTCGACCTGGAAATCTAACCCAGCACCTCTAGCGTAACAGTCACACTTAGAAGCAATAGACTAATGAGGCAGTCAAAAAATAGTAAAAAATAGTAAAAAAAAATATGTTTCAGTCCAGAAGTAAGTAAAATTTGACCACGATAAAAGTACTAGGCCATATAAAATCATATTAGGTATACACCTACAGATATCGATCTTTGACCACAGAAGACGTTCATCTTTCTGAGCCGCAAATGCGGTCACACAGCACTTATGCCTAAGGGTAGGTCCGCACTACCTACATTGTGGTCAACGCAAATGGCTCACTGATTGGTCGCGTCGTGCGACAGCTCGTTGAATTCTAAAGCTCTGTTCACACTGTTATTACTGTGGCTCACTATTTGATAGCTGACTGCGAGAAAATTTCATATTGACTCCTACTAAGATTGTCATTACGGTTTTTTATGGTATAACTCGGCAAATGAGCAGGCGAGCCACCTGATGGTAAGTAGTCCTCGCCGCTCATTGACATCTGCAATACCAAAGGAGTTGCAGATCGTTGCTGACCTAAGAAAAAGGGAGGGGAAGCAGAAATGGAGAAGGATGTTCATTTTAAGAAATACCGACAGTGTATCATCTTTCTTTTTGAAGTTATTTTAGTTAAAGAATAATTCGACTGCGGATAGGTTTCGAACCTGCGTCTTCTGGTTAGATACTCCAGACGCTATGACCAACTAAGCCATCGCTAGGCCAAAATTTGAATTCACATTTTAAAATATACTCGTAAAATAATATTTAATATAGGGAGAAGGAAAAATAATTTAGTGTCACGTAGTTTGCGTGGACCACCGGAGGCTCAATTCCTCCCTCACCACACACCTTCCTTCTCCTTTTCTCCGTCCCCATCCTTAATAGGCTCGGCAACGATCTGCAATTCCTTTGGTATTGCACATGTCCATGGGCGGCGATAACTACTTACCATTAGGTAGCTCGCCTGCTCGTTTGCTGAGTAGTGCCATAAAAAAACCTAAAAAATACAAAAAGATCGTTCTTATAAAAAAAAATATTATATTATTTCCTTTGTATACAATTATAGAACTCACATTTATAGACTTTGTCTGACGTCTCGTCAATAATAAATTCTCTTACGTTATTCTCGAAGAAGAAAGATCTGACAGATTTGTTTCTCGGTGTACTAAAGTAGATAATTTTGGATATATACGACTCTTATTTCCTTAAGGGGCTCTCAGATATAAGTGCACGATTTATCACGGACGCAAAAAGTCTAAGGGTTAACTGACACATTTATAATGTTATGTTAAACCGCCTGTTATAAGGTTTTTCTATAAAATTTCAGTAGCAATTGTAAACAATTACCTAATGTGGGAACACTATAACCCTTTTGAGAAACCTTAAACAGAATAAATACATTTTTCATTTTCATTTTCAAACTATAACTGTAAATCCTTTTGGGCGCCAAGTGAAACTGTGGGGTATAGCTTATATCTATAAAACAGTACATTAGTGTCATCATCACATATATCTGTCCACTGATGGATGTAAGCCTCTTATTCTGTGGTCGCGGAAGAATGACAACTTGCACCCGTGGCCCCAGCAAAAGTGGTGGTGTGTGGTTCAAGTCAGTAGGTCACCTACCATGGGTGGTGGAAGTCCAGGAAAATTTCCACACAGTCAATGCCACAAAGTCCAATCTTTGGCTTCCTCGTCCAGTCACTGTCAGCCACCTTCTGCAAATCTTCACTCCAGTACGACATACATACATACATATACTCACACTTTTTCCCACAGGTGTAGGCAGAAACTTTAGACTACCACATGCTACAACTCTTGCATATTACTTTAGTTTCTTCCACAATCACACATCTTTTCATACACACGCGCCGGTTGCGAGTACTACGCACCAGACCTTTTTGAAGGACCTCGCCGATAAGATCGGTGTACTATTTGTATAAGTACGAAAATGACTAAAGAATCTATTAAAAATCTTGTTTAATAATTCAATTAAGTAATTCAATTCAGTTCTACTTCAAAAATCCAGACTAATTACCCTAATTAAAATAAAAACTCTCAAGTCTTAAGTGATTTCGTTGGTATAGCAAAATATTCTTAACAACCAAAAGAAAAATGTCACAATTTGTAAGAGATTTTGTAAGTAATCTTACTTAACAGCGGATCTTGTTGAATAAAACTGGTTCAAAGAACATAAAAATATGTTTTTCATTCAGATTGGCTGTTATTAAATTTCTTTACCTACATACCATCACGCCTGAAGAGTTAGGCAGAGATGAACAAAATCAGAAAGAAAGAGATGTCACGCGCTTAAATCGATGAAAGAATACCTCAAATCAAATCAAATGTTTTTATTTCAAATAAGCTTTCAAAAGCGTTTATAAAACGTTATTGACTCTAGTTGCACGGTTCCAAAAAGTTGATCCTATTGAGAAGAATCCGGCAAGAAACTCCATGGACACTCTTTTAAAATATATTGTTTTTACATAATTTGCTGGTACATTATGCCGATAACAGGATGAGAGGACATTGGAGGTTTATGTCATAATTAACCTGAAGTCGCGACTAAAATTACAAGAAAGTTCTCAGCAAATTAGAACGCAATATCAAACTAAAACAGATACACTATGTGTAAGAATACACATCATCAAAAAATATGAACTAGGATAACTATAAACTACTTAGACATAAATGGCTACGATGTTCTCACATTTACAGTTCCTGTTTATATAAAGTGGTACACAATATAAAAAATAATTGAGAGTGAATAAAGTAACCTCAAGTTGCCAAGGAGACCACAAGTGCATCCGTATTTTTTTACCTACATCGTAAGGAAACTTGTATGCCTGAGAGATTTTCTCGATGGCGTGTGAAGACTGCCAATCCGTAGTAGGCTAGCGTGGTGGAATATAGCCTAATCCTTCTTACATGAGACGAGACCCGTGCCCAGCAATGGGTCACTAAATGGCTGTATGATGATGATGACATATTTAGTGCAGTAAATTGTAATAGGTATCATAATTATCATGTAGGTTATTATTTTAGTGAAGGAAAAATACAGGCAGGATTCGAACCTGCGTCTTCTGGTTAAGTGCACCAGACGCTATGACCGCTAAGCCACCGCGACTCCCACGCGGTGGCTTAGCGGTCATAGCGTCTGGTATTCTGGTGTTCATGACGCAGGTTCGAATCCTGCCCGCGGTCGTATTTTTCCTTCACTAAAATAATAACTTAATAATCTTTGCATGGAAAATGCCTAAAAAATACAAAAATATATCATGTAGGTTTTCTAATGTTGCTAGCAACACCAGGAGTGTAACGAGCGCGTTGTAATCTTGATTTCTCAGTTAAAAACAGAGAAATTAAAATCAGATTCACAGAATGTTATGTTATGTTTGACGTGTCTCTGTGTGTGCCAGTATGTAGCATCGTAGCTCCCGAACGGATGAACCGATTATGATTTTGTTTGAAAAGGGGAATTAGTCGGGAGTGTTCTTAGCTATGTGTGATGAAAATTGGTGGAGATATAATGCAATTGTCGAGGGTTTAGTAAATTATTAATTTACTATTAATTACCATTTACCCAGTAACTTTACTGGCTACAATACTGTTCAAACACAATGATACCACGTAATTGTTAGGCGGTACTAACCCCTTATAATCAATAAGCTTCACAAAAGATCCCTAATGACTACAAATAATGTAACAAAGCGTAATTAGCTACGATTTCCACCATTCTACACGCCTGTACAAATCGTGCATACACAATTACTAACAACTTCCATTGTACGGAATTTAACGGAAAACTCATTTGGCTTTGTTGATTTTGGTTTCTGTAGTTATTCCAAAAAGATTTCAATTTGTATTACTGCCTCAGTAGTCTAGAGGTCCTAGGCGCGACTGCTTTGCTAGAGATCCTGGGTTTGTTTCCAGGTCCAGCAAAGTGTTATTGGGTTTTTCTACGAAATTCTCAGTAGTTGCTCGGAGTCTAGATCTGTGCCTGCTTAATAGCAATAGGTGAAATGTGGATGTATATTAGCACCTACACTTGTTCTTAACCCGTCGGGGAATACAGGCGTGATGGTATGTCCAAAAAGATTACAATTTGGTTTCTCCAAATGATGTTTTTATATAATACAGGAGGAAAAAAGATAGCTAAGTTTACTGGCTATAACTTTGCGGAAAATTGGGGCTCAAAAAAAATTTTTCTAATGCATTTCATTAATATTGTGTAAAATTACTTGATATGATGGGAAAGGGATTGAATGATGAGATGACGACTAAAAGCGATGAATGGAAGAAAAGGAGAGGCAGGCCAACCCCAAATAAATTGGAAAAAGGGCAGAAAGGTGAAGATCATGATGAAGTTACTCTGTAGTCAGCAAACATCAATTAGATTGCATGACGTCACTTCTTCACGAAGTCGCTATTTATAATGTTAAATGCTTGCAGTGATATGGAACAAGTGACGTCACGTACTCACGTCGCTGGATATAATTGTTTTAGTGCTACTTAAATATAGCCAAATAATTATCTTGAGTAGGTTCACTGGTTCTTTGCGTATCTCTCTCAGCTTGAATGCTCAAAAACGAAATTTCTTCTATGCCTATCATCATTATAATATTATCCTATTGCCATCCACTGGTGAACGTAGGCCTCCCTCAAAGAACATAACATAACATACCATCACGCCTGTATTCCCCGAAGGGTTAGGCAGAGGTGTACTTAATGTACACCCACAGTTCGCCGGTATGTTTGGGTCCCATGTAATAGGGGGCGAGCCTATTGCCATTCACCGGGCACAAATCCAGACTCCGAGCTGCTACTGAGAATTTCATAGAAAAACTCAATAACACTTTGCTCGACCTGGGGATCGAACCCAAGACCTCTAGTGTAGCAGTCGCGATTGGGACCACTAGACCAACGAGGCAGTCAAAGTCCCTCAAAGAATGCCAAACAAATAACCTATGTTAATCGGAAATATTGTAGCTTGCTCATGGTGAAAAATAATTAAAATCGGTTCAGTTGTTTC
Source organism: Subacronicta megacephala (assembly GCA_958496365.1). Taxonomy (NCBI): domain Eukaryota; kingdom Metazoa; phylum Arthropoda; class Insecta; order Lepidoptera; family Noctuidae; genus Subacronicta; species Subacronicta megacephala. Next base: position 1,308,871 of record OY292529.1, on the reverse strand, counting down.
AGAGTTTATCGATTACAAACAATCATTTTTTTCCCCTTTTTTAATACAACAAGCATTAGAATAGGTGTACAGTGAACACCTCTACCTGACACTTAACGTGGAAAGGCGTGATGGTATTAGTTGCAGCATTTTTTTACTCCTGCCACTTCACCTTCAGTAAAGCTACTGAGATTTAATCTGTGGAGAAAGTTGTGAGCTTCCATAAGAAGTGCGAACCCGATTTTACTGCAAATTATAAAACTTCTTTAGTTGTAAAATGGACTTTAATGGTTATGGCCTTAGCTTCCATTTCCGTTAACTTGCCAAAATAAACTACAGTAATAAAATAGTGTTTTATGAAACACGTTTAAAAAGAAAAGAAGAATTCTTTTTAGTAATAGTACAAACTTATTATATCAACATTGGATTAATAAAAACAATCAGAAATACGCCATAATTATAGGCTATTTATTTTTCATTTTTGGTTTAAAATAAAAATTAAACACCATTACGCCTGTATAACCCGAAGGGCTACGCAGAGGTGTAAATGTATGGTTGTACACCCACCGTTTGCCGGTATGTTTAAGTTCATGCAAGAGGGGGCAAGCCTATTGGAATTAACAGGGCACAAATCCAAACGCCGAGCTGCTCAATACTGAGAATATCACAGAAAAATAAATTGCCGAGTAGTTTACGAAATAATAAGTCAAGCAGCGGGTTCCCAGCTTCCATTAGTCTCCATTAGCTGTATGTTCCGCATATACAACATGGAGGTAATAGCAAAGTTTTAACTACAAATTTCTCCTTAAGCATAATCATATTAGCTCTCGCAGCTCCTTATAATATATTTTATGATAAAAGGAAACAATAAAAAAAAACAAAATCTTACTTGACCTAACTGCCTCATTAGTCTAGAGATCTTGGGTTCGATTTCTAGGTTGAGAAAAGTGTTATTGGGTTTCCCTATGAAATTGTCGGTAACAGCTCGGAGTCGGGATTTATGGTCGGTTAATGGCAATAAATAGGCTTCGCCCCTATTACATGGGACCTAAACATACCGGCGAACTGTGGGTGTAGGTACATTTACTACACCTCTGCCTAACCCTTCGGGGAATACAGGCGTGATGGTATGTTATGTTATGTTAAGGCAGTGTCGTGATTGGAAATAGCTTAAAAAATATTGCCTCGTTGAAATGGTATAGAATAAAAGGCCTCCAAGTATCTTAGTGTGTGCTGAAAACGGCACGTCTCGACGGCCCAGCATTTTCAGGCTGAAAAATACGTTCTCCCCAAGGCTGAAAAATATTTGCTTCATAATACCTTGAAGGTAATATTATTAGGTGTTTTATTTTTCTTCAGCCATTTTTTCAGGGCTTATCATCTGAATAATCAGATTGGATGCCCGGTTTTATATTATTGTTTTGATTTAGTTAGATAAAAACCGCCCAAGTGCGAGTCGGACTCGCGCACGGAGGGTTCCGTACCATTACGATTTATGACGTATTAATAAAAACTACTTACTAGATCTCTTTAAAACCAATTTTCGTTGAAATTTTACATGGTAATGTACATCTTATATTTTTTTTAGTTTTAAAGTTTAGTTTAGGTGACAGACAGACGGACATGACGAATCTATAAGGGTTCCGTTTTTTGCCATTTGGCTACGGAACCCTAAAAAGGTGTTTATAAGACTAAAGGGGTTATTTCGTTAATCTTAATCTCTTTTGTAACTGGCTTAGACTATTTTTGGCTACATTTTAAGTTGTTTTCTGATATATTTTAGCATAAATAAATGCAAAATTTTCTAGAAAAAGGAAAATACGATCTCAAGTACGATTGAAACCTACGTTACTCTGGTTAACGTCTAAATCGTTCGGTTTACTTAACTCGATGGGCGCAGGTCGAATCTTGCCTGGTATTTTTATTTCACTAGTAAATTTATATATTTATTGTAAAAGTTGTCATCATTGTTCATATTCCATTCAAATCGTTTGTGCTTAAATAAAATGCTGATTTCACTGGAATGCCTCATTAGTCCAGTGGTCCGACTGCACTAGAGATCCTGGGTTCGTTCCCGAAACAGCAAAGTGTTAGTGGCTTTTCTATGAAATTCTCATTAAGAAGCGGCGGTAGCCAAATGGCTAGGGCGTTAGACTCGCGATCATGTGGTTGCCGGTTCGAACCCACCCATTGCAATACGACTCGTAACACAAGCAATTTAGCTTAGTACGAGGGTTTAACAAGAATACTAGTAATGAGCGACCAACATTGCTATTAAGCTTTATAAAAAAAATGTAATCATTATTTTTCTCCAAACTTATTCTTCAATATTGGAGCAGTCTCTCATTGTATAACTTGTGATTTAAACAAAATTGTAAAAGAAAAATACCATACACAAACTTTCAAGAAAAAAAAACATTCAGTGTTTTGTTCGTCCCTTCTAAGGAAAATCCTAATTTCGTTTATTCAAAGTTAAGGATCTTGAATACAAAAACTTCGTAATTGCTTGTTTTATTTTCGGATTCTTATGACTAAATATATAAAATAAAATCATTAATCATCTTTTCAATTTGAAAATGAACTTTGACAAAATATTAGCAACAATTTGGACCCTTGTTTTGTTATTAATTCGTACATTATTATTATTTATTTTACATAAGTATATCTAAACTATAATAAAATCGTAGAGGAACTCTATCTGTTCCTTGAAAATAATATAAAGAAAACAAATGGGTTTAGTGTATGCCTCATTATTTAGTCGGTTCGATTTCCTAGTCGAGCAAAGTGTTATTAAGTTTTTCTATGAAAATTTCAGTGGCAGCTGAAAGTTTGGACTTGTGCCCGGTCAATGCCAATAAGCTTGCCCCATATTACATGGAACCTAAACATACCAGCGAAATGTAATTAGTTCACTTTTGTATTCCCCGATGGGTTAGGCAAAGGCGTACTAATGTACACCCACACTTTGCCGGTATGGTTAGGGGTAGGTCACATGTAATTTTATGAAGCGGCGGTAGCCTAATGGCTAGGGCGTCGGACTTGCGATCATGTGGTTGCCGGTTCGAACCCCACCCATTGCACTACCGACGTGAACCCACTCGTAACACAAGCATTTAGCTTAGCACGAGGGGTTAACAAGAATACTAGTAATGTGTGACCCACATTGCTAGTAAGCTTTTTTTTAAAAGAGAAAAAAAAAATTGGGGACGAGCCTATTGCCATTAACCGGGCACTGTAACAGAGAATTTCATAGCTATTTTTAAAATAGCTCGGATCGAACACAGGACCTCTAGCGTAGCAGTCGCGCTTTGGACCACTACACTAATGAAGCAGTCAATCTAACCTTCAATCTCGCACAAATTAACTGAACCAACCTTGAGAGTGAAGCCACCACTAGTTAAATGCCACATGAAGTCATACGATCAAGGAATCAATTATAAATTAATGGAACGCTTGCGTCGGAGCAAATCTCAGTAATTGATTGATCTTGTTATAAGTACAGTCACGAGCAAAAATATGTACACGTGCACTTAAATTTGAAAGCAATTAATTTACTTTTAGAGTATCTATTCAAAAGTCAAAATATTGTACAAATCAGTTATGTAATGTGTTAAGAGGCTCTGTCAGGAAAACATCTCAGATTTTCAATTAATCGTTTCAGAGAAGATCGTTGTTGAATTTTACTGAATGTGACATATTGGTGCTCCTGACTATACATCGCCAGCACATCAAGTAACCACAAAATTTCAAAGTTCCTCAGTTGATTTTGAACTTAAATATCAACATTTTAAGGTTCAAAATTACTTGGAGCAATCATGTCATGTAAATAAATATCATTTAGTTGGGGTTATCAGTCAGCTCTGCATAATTTGGAGTAACAAAATTTTCAAGCTGGTACTGAGAAACCGGGAGTCAAACCTAGTCTTAAACACAGTTTTACCTTGCAACCGTCACATTTTCATTGTCCATATAACCGCTAATGTAATTGAAATCTGTTTGTTTGCACTTACCATTATTCGATTGTGTAAACAAGGTCTTATAAATATGGTTTATCTTTGATAAATATGTATGTTATTATTGTTCTACCCTTTCTTATTAGTTGGCTCTAACGGAAGACGATGTAGTATTGCGGTATTTTTCATATATGTACAAATGTTTATAGAAGTAAACACCGTTATATAATTGGGGTCTTTCTGTAATATCCGCTTATGACTCAAGAATTTCTGACATCTGCAAAATTTGGTTTATATGGTCTAATGGCGATCATTTTGTGTAATATTCTGAAATTCAGATGCGGACAAGTTTAGGATAATAAGATAATTCAATTCCATTCTAGAGATTAGATTGATGATTTAACAAAATTTATTTGTAAAAATCGGAAAGAAACTGCCAAACATCTTCATAATGATGAAGAGAAATAATCAAATAAAATCAACAAACGCGTTAGACATGGCAGTCACTATGTAACATGCGACTGCGACAACTTGGCAACTTAACGGAACGACATTCTGTTTTAAACGCAAGTGGAACCATGGGTAAAAGCTAGTTTTAAGCTTATTTTGTTCTAAGCTCTGAAACTCTGCGTCTTGTTGTAGAGATTACTTAGCTACAAGACGCACAGTTTGTGCTGGCACTTATGCTGTGAATGCTACGCGATTTCATCAATATTAACACTAGTTTATATACAGAACTGTGCATACATGTTCCTTGTTTACAATGGTCCTTCCTGTCAGTTTGTGGATCGTATTAATTGCATTAGTTAGAGATCTCTGTTGTCACTGTAAACATGTGTAGGTTGATGTTATGCTTATAATATTAATCGAAATATTATTGGTTTGGAAACAGTAAGAACGAGTGATCAATTATTGTTCGACGGAAATCGATTAGATATTGTACAACAAACATCGATTATTATTGTTCGACGAATATAGATTATTGTTCGTCGAACATCGATTATTGTTCGACGAACATCGATTATCTGTCAACAAACATCGATTATTATCCGATGAACATCGATTATTGTTCGACTTACATCAATTATTGTTCAACAAATATCAATTAATGTCCGACGAATATCATTTATTGTCCGGTACACCCTGGAAAGCCATTATGGACTCTTAGGAATGGACAAAAAAAGCATTCAAGCACAAACGAATGACTATATAATTGCAACCTAACCCAAAATGAAAAACGTGGATAGGCCCCTGCTTTAGTATACCTAATTTTTTTCCTAGTCTGCTAGATGGCTGCTTTCTTACTGAACTGCCTACAATACTGATTTTCTTGGATTTAAGGGAATTCTTCTTGGTGTAAATCAAGAGCCCTCCGTGCTTCGGGGAGCATGTAAAGCTGTCAGTTCCTATCATAGTGATGATGTTATAAATATACGTACGACGAGCTTTTAATAAGGTCAACCTTTTTAATAAATTATCCTTCTTTTTTATCTAGAATCTATCGTAAGGCGACGTCAAAAGCCTTATATTGAGGCTGTAATGTAACATGATTAATGTTCAGCTCATATACACTCGCTGAATGTGAAATTTTATAAATAGCTTCCATAATGTGATACTTAAAGTCATTGATGTGTAAAGGAGATAAATAAAATTTCAATGCACGTATTTTAAAAATAACCTTTCTTTCCCCCGAACCTATTACCGCCATCTATTGAAGAAATATGATTGTTTATGTATGTTGTTAGCGCCATCTATTGGCAATAGTTGTAACTATGCTTGGTACACGCGTATTCTTTAAGGATGTCTACAATATTATTGTTACAGTCCAATGAATAAAAAACCACCTGCTTTTAAATAAATTCTCTAATCATCTTACAACGCCATCTATTGCAGGCGCGGTCGAAACTGCCGAAGAAGCGGCGCAGAGTACTTCCAGTGGAGCAGCCTAGGAGAAAACGCGACGCTACCGCCTCCAACCGCCGTGTCAATGCAGTGAAACATCCCGTAGTACTAAAAGATTTGCCGCCGGGAGGAAATAAGTTTGGTGAGTAGGTTTTTAGAATCGTTTTATTGAATAGAAAAAGATGGCGTTGAGAAATATGCTGCTGTGTTCTTCTAGTAGAGGATCTTGAGATATCAATTAAGTTGTTACCCTTAGTATAGCCAAAATATAAAGAGTATTAAAATCAATTACTCTAAAATTTCTACAGCGTGACAAAATTGAATTATTATTTAAAAGAAATGGTAAATTCCCTCACGCCTATATTCCTCGAAGGGTTAGGCAGAGGTGTACCAACGCACACTCACAGTTCTCTAGTATCCAGCCTATGGCTATTAATTTTGAAATACTATTCTAATACTATATTATTATTACTTATATTATTATACTATATTATTCTATTTCATATAAATCAAAACAATTTTAACTGTCTTTGAAATTAACCTCAATTCTTATAACAAAACAGAAAAACTAACAAAAAATATTTTATTACTATTTTCCAGGAGTCAACGGCATGAACATGATCAGCCTAGCACTCCAGGGTCCGACGACGAACCTTCTGCGACCACCAACTACAACCACGTTGCCCCTTCAAGCGAGAGCTCCAATCGGTAAAGCTCAATTAATACTTTTCCAACCATAGCAGTAACATGAAAATATTATTAAAATTAAATAATATGGACAAATATTATGGACTATTAGACATTGAATTATAAAAATAATTTATTCTGGTCATAATTTATATCCTATAATGCATGGAACCCACCTTTTCTTACAAATCTAAACAGAAACAATATTCCTTTATCATTGAAACCCAATTCTTTGCCGAAATTGAGTTAAACTGTTCCAAAATCATTTGAGTAATGACAAAATTCTCTATTTCCAGTCGAGAGTCCAGTAATCAACACGCAGTCTGGAGCAATATCGCTAGCATCTCTACAACCACCTCTAATGACCGCCCCGCCCCTGCAACCAAGACCTGCAACCACTGGTGCATTAGACCTCATGCTGCCATTACAACCCAAGTTGCTACCAGGCTACAACCTTCAATCATCCTTCCTATCAAATACCCTTTCGACTGTCCGACCACCAGATATCGAAAAGAAAGATGACATTTATAAACCCAGAATTGAAGTTATTGTAGAAAAAAGAGAATCAGACGACAGTGATGTTGTTGAAGAGTTAAATAAAATAGACCAAGTAAATGGTTATAGGGAATGTAGCAATCTTAATTTATCAGAAATTGTAGATAATGATAATATGATTAAAGATGAAATAAATTCTAATTTAATAGATATTACTAGTACTGTGAATTCTAATGATAACGACGATAGTCCAAATAATAATACTTATTAAATGTTGATTGTAAACGTTTCTAGCTGTGAAACCCCATACATAACGATGTCTCCCACTAGATTTACAAATCTGTAATATAATGAAATCTCTTTCCTTAGATTTTTCTAGCCATAAATTTGTGTCAAATCATAAAATAATGTAAGTATAAGTCACTTGAAATTTTTATTGTTTATTATGGAAATGTGAAGATGCAATGCGGATGAAAATAAAATAAATATTTGTATAAATACATATTTTTCGTTAAATAGATGAATATTAGAAAATTGCATCAAATTGTAATATCGATGTATTATGTCTCCGTAATTGTATAAACAGCTTCCATCAAACTTTAAACTACAATCTCAATTTTTATTTTCATCCACACAGAATTCAAATTGGAAACAAATGGACATACCTACATTGGGAGCTTCGCTATGAGCGATGATCTAGTCAGCTTAACGACCAAAACTAGACATTCTAGTTTGTATAGTTTATGTGGTTGAACTATAAACATTTTTGTATATTTTGTAAATGGAAGACATGACAGTGATTGATATTGTATATAGATTCCAACTTCTTCCTCTTTTGCCAAAAAATATTTAAAGATTCTTATGATATTTCAAGATGATTAGCAATTATCAGCGTTTTCGCTTTTCCTTTGACATTTTATCTAATAAAGCTTTCGAAATCACTATTAAAACAAAATTGAAATTTAAATGTTCATTACCTACTTTAGTTTGTTCTGAGAAATAATTTTATTGACCATCGGAAGCTTTAGCATTGCACAAAATCACAACACACTTGCATAGATGTTTTAAGTTATTTGTAAGTTGTTTGTTAAGTACACATCGTTACACACCTTTCCTTGTGAGGATGGCTTGAGGAGGTGTCCCACTTAGAAGTCAGCCCAAACTAAAAATGCAATGCATGGTGTGTAGTCTTGGAACTATGAATCAACTTTCATGTTTTTTTAGTGCCAAACAGAACAGCACCTTTTGAATCTCATATGTGCCAAATATAATTGTGCCAAACATAATTTTGTAGATAATTAGTTGTAACATAGTATGTAATGAATGATGGCTGTTTAAAATTATACTAAAATATAGCTAGGAATGTAAAATAGACGATATGATGAATATTCCTGGCTATATTGTCACTAAGAAGGTTTCGCTGTGAGCTGAAATATTTCTGAACTGCTTTCGTTCATATTTTACTAGAGGTTTTTTTGTTGTACATTTATGTTTTTTTTTATAATATTTAAATTTTTATGCAAATCTTTGCAAATACTTTTGTATATATTAAAAACAATTGTCTTCATTCGGCTCACAGATAACCTTTTTTTATAAATATTAGTATTCCCTATAACATTGTTAGTAAGTACACCAAATATTATTTAGAACTAGAATATTTTTCTAATGTCTTAATCAAAAAATGGTTATGTTAATGATCAGTTATTTTTTGGACTTACTAATAAAAAAATATAAATCCTAAAACAAAGTAATAAGAGACAAAATTGTGATACTGCATAATTTTTTTTTATTAAATTATTATTTTAAAATTTAACTAGAAGTTCAATGGAGTTAGATTATTTTATAGAAAGAAGGTCCATGTTATGATATCCATACAATTATAATTTAATTTGACAAGTAGGTATTGATTTTTCGGTCATTGATTTAAAATATTGTCTTATTTTTGGAAAATTTAGGTATCTATAGTGGAGTTAAAATGGATTATAGTTTTGTAAAGAAGAAGTAAATTGAACAATATCTTAGTTTGTTTATAAAACTTATTGGAATTAACATTCAATGAAATCAGAAATAAAGAAATAGGTATGTAGTAATTATAACAAAAAAATCTTTATAATTATACAAATGTTGTTTTTTATTTTATTTATACCTTAACATAGTGCTTCTTTTTCAGTGACTGTTTCATTTATTATCGTAATGTATTCTCCATCCTGTATCTCTAATGAGAAGTCAAAAGTCAATTATTTTTCTGATTTCATAACATAACATTTCTATTTATTTAAAAAAAATGTGTACGTAGGTATATTTTATTTTAGGTAATAGGTATTATTTAATAAAATGCTAAATTGCAGTTACCTAAATGTGAAAACTTAAAGGGAAATTACTTTGATATTCGTCATTATATTTACGTTTTAGACTTCAAAATTCATTAAGGCGTATTCCGATTTAAAGTAATATTCGCTACCGCTAGTGAAAAATACTATGTAATGCTTTGTCTGCCAACCCGCAGTAGGCTAGCGTGGTGGACTATAGCCAAATCCCTCTCGTATTGAGAGGAGACCCGTGCCCAGCAGTGGGACAATGTAATGGGTTGATGATGATGAATGCTTTGTGGAACGGCGGTAGCGATATCACCTTAGGTTTGAACAATATGACTAAATATTTAAGTATTCGGAATTCGGTACCCATAGCGGCAGCGAACATTGCTTATAAATGAATAATACTAAACTTTGTCTTTAAGTTATTTATTCCTAAAGGGAATCTTTCAATGTTATCTCCCAAAATTTATTATTATTTCTGGTTTTCGTATGATGTATTTGATTATTAAGAGCCTATTATTATGCAGGTACATATGACAACACATCAATCTTTAAAGTTGGACTACAAAAATCACCCCTATTGCGATGGAATTCGGTCGATTGAAGGGGTAACTGAACAGCTTTATGTGTCGTCATATGTACTAATATTGTTTTATTAATTATTAAATTCAAATTGTACAATTAATTAAATTGTTTATTGTACCTCAAATTTTATTGTTTTAATAAAACTAAAATCAACGATACTGTGTTTATTATTTTAGAACTGCAGATATTTTTATGGGTAGTAGATAATTTTGGGATTCATCACTATAAGTACTCAGACAGTATACAAAATACCACACTGCTTTCTAAAACGCAAATTCGCAGATGTTAAAAAAGCGGAGGTCAAAGTAGCCGCCATTGAATGGAACTGGGCTGACATATCTGTTGCATGACTGAAGAATTGTGGGTAAAACAAGAGCGGACCTTAAAAGACGTCGCAGCAGCGACAAGGCAGTGAAGAGGCTGGAATGTTTAAGTCTTGCCAACTAAAATCCACTTTTTCCTTTCCTTGCCATACCTATGAGATTCTACATTGTCTGCGCCCGGATTAACAGAATAACTAAGAAAAAATGTGAAGATTATTCGTGTTTTCTTTAAATTTTCACATGCAGCGCCATCTGTGGTGAAATGACAGAAACTTCAAACCAACTCAAAAGCGTCGGTAGCCTAATGGCTAGGGCATCGGACTTGCGATCATATGGTTGCCGGTTCGAACCCCACCCATTGCACTACCGACGTGAACCCACTCGTAACACAAGCATTTCGCTTAGCACGAGGGGTTAACAAGAATACTAGTAATGTGTGACCCACATTGCTAGTAAGCTTTATTTAAAAAAAAAAAAAAAAAACTAAATTCGACATTTTCCTTCCCTGGCCACAGTCATGAGATTCTTGATATTCACCACGACCATGACAGGCGTCCATCAAGCAGCTCTTGCATTGCTTTTTTTAATGGGATAATTCGGCAAACGAGCAATTGAGCTACCTGATGGTAAGTAGGCCTCGTCGCCTATGGACATCTGCAAAACCAAAGAAGTTGCAGATGCGTTCCCGAGCCTATTTGAGGAGTGGGAGGGGAAGGAAAAAGGAAAAGGTAGGGGACTGGTGGAGGGCCTCCAGCGCTACACTCACTGCACGAAACGCAACAGTATGCATACTGCTACTTGACGTCGATATTCTGCGGGAGGGTAGTACTTCCCCGGTCGAGCCGACCCCAGGCTTCCAGTCTAACCAGACGCGGCTAATACCAGGCTAAGTATTTTACACGAAGCAACTGTCATCAGACCCATTATCCCTCTACTTGACCGGTAGGAATTCTAGGAATTCATCATCATCATCAACCCATTACATTGTCCCACTGCTGGGCACGGGTCTCCTCTCAGAACGAAAGGGATTAGGCTATAGTCCACCACGATTCTAGAAATTGTTAATTTTTAGTTTCCAAGCCAAATTTAAACCGTTTTGAGTAGAAACACAATGCAATTAAAATTTAATTTATGTACAAAAAAATCTTGCTATCATTTTTCTAACTTATTACGTTTATCATAGAAAATTATATACTTACTAAGCCCGCATATTGTCTACCAACCGCTCAAAGCGTTACATAATTAAATATCTGACCCACGCGCACCCCTCTAATCAATGGGCGCCGCTCTAAATATTGACAGGTACACAACGCTAGGGTTGTGCTTTAATGACAAGTATTAAAATAGTATGTTTAAAAAAAAAGTTGTAATATAAATATTAAAATACTAAACGTAATACGTTACAATTATTTTCACGCATGTTCCCTGAAAGACTAGGCAGTAGTGTATTGAATTTTCACTCAAATTTTCAGAATGTGTGATCACTTTAAATACCATCATATATTTTGTATGCCTGCCTCATTAGTTCCTTGGTCCCAAGTTTGTCTGTTTTGTTTTTGGGTATGTGTGCACGCATCGCACGAAAACCACTGCATTGAATGAATGCAGTTTTCACAGATGTATTGCTATAGGTCTAACTTAAAATATAGCTTCCATTTTATCTCAAGGAAAATATCTTATTCTAAGTAAATCTTTGTGGGAAGCGAGTGAATCCGCGGGCTATTCTAAACTTATATTATAAAGAGGAAATATTTCATTGTTTTTTTTATTTGCATCGAATAGACTCTGGAAGTACTGGACAGATTTGAAAAAATATTTCACCAATAGATAGCTTCGTTATTCCTGAGTGACATAGGCTATATTATCCTATTCCACGCGGGCGAAGCCACGAGTGGAAAGCTAGTATAAAATAAAACCAACAGTAAAGAAGTGTTAACATCACTTCGTCTTTGTAGTAGAAATCTTATTTTCCAGAGAGCTATGTCGCAGACACTCAAGCGAGAAAACACTGCATTTGTATCTTCTAGCGACATGGCTCCTTCGATGCGATTCCACCGCAACATAGTGCAACAAAGAAACAATTTAACTTACCGTTTTATAAGGAGAAACTTGTTGAAGTTCATCTACACTATCTTGTTAAAGTTCATATTTAACGAGTTTGGTTTTTTATTTATTTATTTATTCCACACACTATCTTTACAGGATAACCCCAATACAATAGTGGTTTGCAAACCTACACTTTATAATAATACAAACTAATACAAAGCAATAACATAAAGAATAATAATATTTAAATATAACTAACAAAATTCAACAAAACTCTTGCGAATTCACTGAGATTGCACGAAAATATGTCAATAAAACAGAGTCCCCAACCGCGTTTTGTCGTTCTGTCTCAAAGCTAAACAAATCCAGTTTAGACTGACCTTCCATTGTAAAGACTCTCCGTACAATTTAAGGCCAGCCTATACTGGATTTTTAAAGCTTGATGTGGAGCTGTGTGTACCCCTTTGCCTAACCCTTTGGGGAATACAAACGTAAGGGAATGCTTAAATGTTATTGTTACACCCACAGCTATGAATGATAAATAAATATGAAGTTTTTAAACCAGCATGGAACCATACATTCATTTCAAAACAAAAAAAAAACAAAGTACAGTTTGTTCGAAATAAGTAAGCCGATCGGAAGTTAGCCGTTCCGAACTACCGCGGTGATAAAATCGTTTAATTAAGTGTTTTAATACATAAATATCGAAATTTGTAAACAAAATAATAAGAAATGTGAAACATATACGACTCTAATTATCTTAACACCGACTCTTTCTATTAAAATTTACCACTTCTAAACCACTCGCAGACAACTTCCGATCGGCTTACTTATTTCGAACAAACTGTACCTATGAAAAAAACATTCAGTGTGACAACCCTAACCGTTAAGCCTATTTTAGACCATGCCAGTACTTTACTCGAGAGTCGAGTATAGTAGCTTATCGTATTTGCATAATATTATATCATCTGTACATATGTTTATGGCCCACTCCTACGCAATGCGTGGGCTTACGTTAGATTTAAACAGACAAATAAAAAATAAATTAAATAAGACAGTAAATTCTGAATAAGGAACATTAGTATTAAAGTATGAAGTATTCTGAAATGTAGAGTCATTTTTGTAACGAGTCTAAGTCAGTATAATAAGTTTTTTTTTTTTAAAAAAAAAGGTTACTAGCAATGTGGGTCACACATTACTAGTAATCTTGTTAACCCCTCGTGCTAAGCTAAATGCTTGTGTTACGAGTGGGTTCACGTCGGTAGTGCAATGGGTGAGTTTCGGACCGGCAACCACATGATCACAAGTCCAACGCCCTAGCCATTAGGCTACCGCCGCTTCATTAGTTTGTTCATAATGTTCGTATGGTTCATATGAGAAGTACTTGATTATTCGACATAATATCGACGTTAAGTACCAGTATAGATGCTGTTGAGTTTCGTTCGGCGAGTGTGGAGCGCCGGAGGCCCTATTTCTCCTTCTACTTTTCTCCTGTCCCCCCCTTTTTCTTAACAGACTTGATAGCATTATATCAGTGCTCAGATAAAGCTAAGAGAACACGATCAGTGAACGGGCGGTAGTTTCCACTTACCATCAGGCTTGTGCGTCTGCCGCAGCGATTAAAAAATCATAATATTAAGGTCTTGTGTACGTCTTTTGGCTTTTGTTACTTTTTATAAATTAGTTACACCGTATTCACCGCGTAAACACATCCTTTAATCAATCAATTCATTACTTTTATTTGGATATGTGATTCGCCCTCACCAGAGTTACGTCAATAATCACACCACTAAAAAAAACCCATTTCAACGCTATCGCTTGCAAACAGTATGCGCTGCTGCTGCTGCGTAAAAGGGTTAAAAGAAACTAGTATTTATAAATCGCATAAAACATTTCAACTCGACTGTACCACTATTCCCATCTGTACAAACCCCATCGCTTAGTGTGACAAAGCGTACCCAGTGTTTGCGAGCTTTCATTACTGCGCCAACGTCAAAAGCATTGAGCACGCGACGATACCTCGTGGTTCCGATAACTGGAGCCTTTAATAAACGGAACTGGTATTTTTAAAGCGTTACGAAACGAGTATTACGTTAAGTACTTTTTACGTAACAGCTGTGAAAAAAAAAATGTTCCAGCTTACGTTAATTTTAATAGTTTTGTTAGGGAACTGTCGAGTGTCGGCTCTTTGCGTGAATATATAACATTATTTAGCAGTGATCGATTGACTTCTACCTTGTACCTTAAAATGTATCCATTGATCCAACTAGTATAGTTATGAGCTAGCTTACTTGTGCTAATTAAGTTGCCGTGCGTCAATGTAAGATGAAACTTCCGATGAAGTAGGTTTAATACAATTTAGGGTGTATACGCTGCAAGATTGGATGGAATATACGAGATTATACATGTTGTATGTTCTTGTGACGCATAGTGGTTATCTAGATGTATTTAGAGATAGCCTGCAAATCTTCATAAGATACGACGTAATGTAAATAATTATCTACCCGTAACTCAGATCAAATAAAAAGTTAAGATGGAACTTTGCGAACAAAGAAGTGAGGCCGGCTAAAACTACGCCATGCCGTGTGCAACACACAATTACACGCACACATGTATTAGTTAACTACGCCTTATCTTGTTGGTCGAGCTTTCGATAGCTCGACTAACGTGTGTGCGTGTAATTGTGTGTTGTAGTCGGCATGGCGTAGTTTTAGCCGGCCTCACTTCTTTGTTCGCAAAGTTCCATCTTTACTTTTTATTTGATCTGAGACCCGTAAAGTAATGGTAACTAAATCAATAATGCAAATATTTAAAACGTGAATAAAATAAAAATCCATAGACCATTTAGAGAATCGGAAATGGAAGTCATTCTTGCAACCACTTCATAGCTCTAATACAACACCTACTTACATTTATTTTTTAAAACATAATGTAACAGATTGTAATATAATAAACAATAAAAATTACAACCTTAATAAAATTACTAGTAAGTACATCCTTCTTAATCATTTTTGCCAACATTAAAAAAAAACATACAATAAATCCCTTTCAAAATATTACCAACCTAACAGACAGAAAATGTTACTAAAAAGAATTTATTCTAAGAACATTTTAAGCGATATTGGTCTCGTTAAAATGGCAATCATGTTTACAAAACGAAGTTGCTAACACTTACGGGATAAACAAGAAACCTGATTAGAATTTAGAGAGATTTAATTTAATCCTGTACCTTCTAAAAGCTTTGAGAAATCTAGTGATTAGCTCAGGCTTATAAGCCTAAGTACGACGGATTGTGACTAAATTATATAAGGATGAGATCTATTTTCATAAAACTTGAATATTTTCTGTGTAATATTTTATAACAACATTTACTCCAATGTCCTACCAATTTACTCAAATTTGTAGATGCGTTGCCGAACCAAGGAAAAAGGAGGAGAAGGAGAAAAAGAGAAGGAAGGGGGCTGAAAGAGAAATTGGGCCATTGGCGTTCCACTCTCACCATACAAACCAGTATGCATACTGCTACCTGACGTCGATATTCTGTGGGAGGGTGGTACTTCCCCGATCGTGTCGACCCATGCATGCTGGCATGTAGACATGCCAACGCGACACTACTAAAGAATTCCTTATGGACTGCAGTTTAAAAGTTTAACTTAATAGTTGGTACTCAAAACGAAAAATTCTGAAGTATTTCCTACCAAACAAAAAAGAATCATCAAAATCAATGCATATTTGACGGAATTATCGCTTAACAAACATACAAAAAAATCAGTCGAATTGAGAACCTCCTCCTTTTTAAAGTCGGTTGAAAAGTAGAATTAACAGAAGTCGGTATTTAAATACATATAACAACGTTATCTGGTACAGGCGGGGGCAAGCTGTTTAAGTGGCCTCCTCGTGGCTCTCATTAGCAGATTCATTTGTTCTTGATACCGAACACTGTTTTAAGGGGAGGTAACAACTAGCGAAGCTAAGTAAAAAGTGTAAGAAGAAATATTATACCTACCTATTGTATTTTTTTTTATGTGTAGACTGCCACATTAGCCTAGTGGTCCTAAGCGCGACTGCTACGCTAGAGGTCCTGGGTTCGATCCCCAGGTCGAGCTAACTGTTAACGGAGTCTGGATTTGTGCCGGTCAATAGCAATCGCCCCCTATTACAATAATCTAGGATTTAAATTTTTTACCTTTAGAAATCGGTGTATCCATGCTAATTTTATAAATGTGAAAGTACAGTCTGTTTTTTAGATAAGATAAGATATATTTATTTGCAAAACCATGTGTACAATAATAATACATGGTTGAGATGCATATTAGAGGTGGGAAATAATAATGGGGACCAACATGTTTCACCATAACAGGCGTACAAATATTAACTAATTTGATGAATTTACTACAAAAAAGAACAAAAAAAAAGATTGATAGATTTTTTCAATGTTACAAATCGATATCTACTACTCTAAAATTATGTATGTCAGAAATATTTCATAAAACTAAATCTACTAACAATATTCTCTTTAAACATATTTTTTTTTACATAATCACTCATAGAGATTTATCATTTAGAAAGTCATCAACACTATAATAGCTCTTTTCCACAAGTATTTTTTTTATGTTTTCTTAAATTTATCTGTATTTAATTTTTTTATGTCATTTGGAATTTTGTAATGTTTTCACACCTAAACCGCTAAATAAATTTCGATGAATTTTGATATAGAGATAACGTTTAGAAGCAAATAACGTTCTACAATAAACTACAGTTGATGCAAGGCAACATACGTAAAAGATTTTTTTATTAAAACCTTTATGGAAGAACGACACACTTTGTCTTAAAAAGTTCTTTGGGATCTGGGTAAAAACTCACCAATAAACTCAACCTAAATGCTATAGAAACATACATACATACACTCACGCCTTTTTCCCACAGGGGTAGGCAGAAACTATAGACTATTTTTATAAATATTGTGCCCATACCTTAAGGTTTTATGTATTTAATATGCATTGCTTTGCATCGCCTAAGCGTACCAGCTTTTATAGTAGAATATATTAAAAGTGTTTTGTAAGTTAAACAACTAACATAGTTAAGACAGTAATTACTTTAGCGAAGAATGGGCGAATTTTTGTAGAAAATTTAATTTTCGTGAAACTTATGTGTTGATTTTTGTGAGCTTTATCTTTGGCCCCCAGCCAAAGGCTAGTTTTATGTAAGTTACTTAGAAAGAGTATAAAATAATGACAAAGTAATTTAGTTAACACTTAAGTTATTTAAGTTAGGCGCACTTACTTTTAAAACTGCTCATATCATAGTGAAAATGACACGACTGCAATATGTTGATGAACAATTAGTGATAATAACATTATAGGTAGATTCACTTCTTTAAAGGGTACCGATTTAGTCATTTGCACCCTTTAAAGGGGGGAATCGGCCGAAGAAGGATTAAAAGAACGGAAACTTTATAAAAAAGTAGATACCTACGTCCAAAATAGTTATTAAAGTAATTTATTTTTAATCTAGTCTAATACTATCTTTTTGTACTTTTTAGGCATTTTGTATGCAAAGATTATTAAGTTATTATTTTAGTGAAGGCAAATTTCGACATGGCGGGTGGGGGTCGCGGTGGCTTAGCGGTCATAGCGTCTGGTGTACTTAACCAGAAGACGCAGGTTCGAATCCTACCCGCTGTCGTATTTTTCCTTCACTAAAATAATAACTAGTCTAATATTATAAAGAGGAAAGGTTTAATTGTTTGTTTGCATTGATAAGGCTCTAAAACTACTGGAACGATTTCAAAAATTATGTCACCAATAGAAAACTAAATTATTCCTGAGTGACATAAGCTATATAATTATCCCGTAAAATGACAAGAAACGTGGGTTGTCCACGCGGGCAAAGCTGGTATTTTATAATCTTGAGTTGAAAATATTATTTTATTGCACTCTAGTTTCAAGGTATTGTTTACGACGATAACTCGCTACTGGCGGAGCATTAAATAAAAGGAGTGGACTGTATAAAATGAAATATAATTAATTTGACTTAAAAGAAGTATTAACAATGTAAAATGTTCGACGGTGTATAAGCAAGAGAAAAAATGCGCGAGCGCGGCTGTACATAGACGTAGGCAACAGCTGACTGGTTTTGCCAGTGTGAAATGCGCGTAGCCTCGCACTCCTCGTTCCCCGCCGTCGCAGTGTTGTGACGTTGTTGAGGTTCACGACTCAACAGGTATCATATAATGATGGTAGTCTTCTAAATTACCAATCAACGTATAAGGTAAGAAGCGGCGGTAGCCTCATGGCTAGGGCGTCTGACTTGCGATCTTGTGGTTGCCGGTTCGAAACCCACCCATTGCACTACCGACGTGAACCCACTCGTAACACAAGCATTGAACTTTTTTTTTAAGTGAACAATTTATCTGTAATGAAAAACAAAATTGAGCCACCGAAAAATCACAGAATTGTTATTTGTAATACATGAATATTATGATGGTGTTATAATTTGAAAATATATATTTATTAGAAGAACCGGAATTAACCTTCTAAGCAAAGGTTTTATTTTATTGACAAGTATATCTCAAACGGAGAATATTATCGGGAAATGGGACGAATCTTAAACGAATGACATTTTAAATTGGAAAAGTTTTATAGGGAAGCATCATCAAAGATTTATCTTATCTTATCTTATCTTTATCATCATTCGTAATCGTATCAACAATTTTGACCGATAAGTCGAAAGTTTGAAGATACTGAAAGTCAAATACGTCATCAGCCTATATTTTTCGGCGATTTGACCTTATATTATTCCCTGAAAAAACAAAGGCTGGCTATTCCTTAATACAAAAAGTCGCCTATTTACGTTCGAGAAGAAAACCATTGACCAGATGAATTAAAAAAATAAACACAAAAGGCAATGAAAATGAAGGCACTTGTAAGAGTTTATGGAAAGAAATATTTTCTCGAAATGAAACAAAGAACCATAGTAAATTACCATTCTTTGTTTGTTCACAATTGTATGAATCATATCTTGGTCACTGAGCTGAGATTGATACGAGACAAATTTATATAAAAAATATATAGTTCAAAGGATAACCACACTGAAGCAGCAATTTGAAAAGGTGGTAGCCTAATGGCTAGGGCATCGGACTTGCGATCACATAGTTGCCGGTTTAAAACCCAGCCATTGCACTACCGATGTGAGCCCACTCGTAAGACTAAGACTCACAAGAATACTAGTAATGTCCGACCCGCATTACTAGTCAACAATAAAAAAAAGTGTCACTGCTCTCGGAAAATCAACTATCGCTAGAAAAACAATTTTGAGTGGAGACCGCGTCTAGGCAAATCCAGAGTAGGACGCCCGCTGATGTGCGTCGTGCATAAAAATGTCTTACTTACCTCGTGAATCTTCTCAGTAGACATCTTGATCTGAAAAAAAAAATCAACACCTCATTACATTGTCCCACTAGGCACGGGTCTCCTCTCAGAATGAGAGGGATTAGGCTATAGTCCACCACGCTGGCTCAAAGCGGATTGGCAGACTTCGACTGCAAAAAATCTCTCAGTCATGCAGGTTTCCTCACGATGTTTTCCTTCACAGTTAAAATGCGTAATAATTAAGTAGATATCAATATAAACATAACTTTGAAAAGTCAAAGGTGAGTGAGATTCGAATTCGAGACCCTTGACTTGGCAGTCCAATGGTCCATCTGCAAAACTGAAGAAGTTGCAGATGCGTTGCCAAGCCTATTTAGGGAAAAGGGGGGGAGGAGAAAAGGAGAAGGAATTGGATCTCCGGCGCTTCTCACTCACCTTACGAATCGCAGTATGCATACTGCTACTTGACGTCGATATTCTGTGTGGGGATATAATACTTCCATGGTCGTGCTGACCCATTCATACTGGCATGTAGATAATTATGCCAGCAGGCACTACTACTAATTGACTAAATAACAGAGTTCTGATAAATAAAACATTGAATTGTAAACTCCTTTTGAAGTCGTATTGAAGCAGGTATAGTTTTATACCATATCCGTTTCAATTAATTTTGTTATGTCAAGCACGAGCCTTCCCATAGTATACCTTGGCTCAAGGATCTATGATTTATGTCTGCAAGAACCCTATTACAAGTGCGACCCTATTACAATTTCAATATGGAAATTGAATAATTTGTTGGATATCGATGTTCCGAATCGACATCGAAAATCGAGAAGCCAGACATTCAAATTCAAAATAATTTATTTGTTAAGAGACTGTCTCATTACTTTAGTAGTCCTAGGACCGACTAATACGCTAGAGGTCTTGTGTTTGATTACCAGGTCGAGCAAAGTGCTGTTGGGTTTTTCTATGAAATTCTCAGTAGCAGCTCGGAGTTTGGATATGGAATGGCAAAAGGCTCGCCCCCAACAACATTGGCTCTATCCAAATATACATATTAATCTATGATTGGCTCTAAACATACCGGCGAAGTGAAGGTGTACATAAATACACTTCTGCTTATCCCTTCGGGGAATACAGGCGATATGGTATGCTATGTTATTTGCTTGAATTATGTTTTTTACAAGATCTTATAATAATAACAATTGTTCACATACCAGTATTCAAATTAAATTGGTGATAGAGTTGTAGAGAAAATAACTTCTCTTCTGTTCTGCCTTAAAATAACTTCAAGTTCAGTTCCGAATTCAATCAACGAATGAAATCTTTTGAAACAGACACCAATCTGTTAAGCTGTATCGAAATATCATTTGTTAGTCCCGTGCTCTGAGCGGTCATGTTTTATTCATTTGAAACACGACGGTGGAGGGAGGAGGGAGGGAACGACGTCAAATGAGGGTCCCAAGTAGGTATGCTAGATTGCTACGGGATTATTATGAAAGACGGGTGCCTTTGTTTATATCTGTAGGTAGATAATAAGGGTTGTAAAGGGCTGTCAATTTGGTGACAAGAAAAAAGCATCAATTTTTACATAGACCATTATCAAGCCTGCATTCCCTGGAGACCTACGCAGAGATGTACTAATTTAACCTGAATTTATTTGAGCCGGACATACTGATAATTTCATAAAACAAACCCAATAACAATTTGCTTGACCAGGGCAATCAAACCCAGGACCTCTAGAGTAGCAGTCGCGCTTAGGACTAATAGACTAAAGAGGCAGTCACATTATATATTATGACTCGTGCCCACTTCGTTGAGTAATATAGCCTATGACACTCACGAATAACGTGGCTTTCTATTGGTAAAAGAATTTTCAAAATGGGTTCAGTTGATCCAAAGATAACCCCCTACAACCTCAGAACCTCAAAAACTTTACCTCTTTATAGAAGTAACTTTACCTCTTTATACTAATAAAGAACTATAGATAATATATCTATATAAGTTACGTAAGTTCTATGTATATCTAGTACTTAACCAGTAAATCAAAACATTGACAGCTAAAATTCTATTATTACCTAATTGCATCGTAACACACGACTAAGTTGGATAGTGTGGTAATTATTTTAAACTTATACAATTACCCGGCTAATCTCCCGGGAAATTACACTTGGCAAACCATGTACCTATAACGCGAGTTCGAGTTATATACCGTCTACAAATATATATCCATCTCACCTTCTCATTATCCAACTCGGCCTGTAGGGGCCTGGCCAGACAATGGCCTTAGTAGACCGCGTTTTCAACACGCACGCCTTTGAGCAAGATTTGAGGTAAGGCCTCGCCCTTTGAAAGGCCCCAGCGAACGCTGGACTACTCCCTATCTTGGTCGTGGCGAATGTCACTAACCGATGGCCATGACTATAAGTTGCCCAATAGTCAAGCTGTAGGTTTCCCCATAGGGAAGGCAAGTGCAGTTTTTGTCCTTAAACCCATGTATTAGGACTAAAAACTACCACACCATTACACACTGAACTAATGACCGCATTAGTTATGAGGTCATTAGTCCAGTGGTCCTAAGCGCGACTGCTACGCTAGAGGCCCTGGGTCCAATCCCCATATCGAGCAAAGTGTTATTAGGTTTTTCTATGAAACTCTCGAAAGCAGCTCGGAGTCTGGATTTGTGCGGGTAATGGCAATTGGCTCGCTCCCTATTACACGGGAAATGTGGCTGTACTTTAGTACAGCTCGAGAGATATAGAATACTGAACGAAACATTTAAGTATTAAATTAATTAAAATTTGCGCCATCAATAAAGTGTTGGGTACAAAATAAGGCACAGATTGGCTATATTCCAAATTGTGGACCTATTAAAGCACAAACTGTGCCTAAAATTGTGGACTAATTATGGCACAAACTGTGCCTAAAATGGCCTCATCACATCTACATGTTGTTACAAAACTTTACTGTGATTAATAGGTATAATAATGGCATGCGTTCAGCAAACCTGGAATTCATTTACTTATATAAATAAAATATCAACTTTTCAAATTACTTACTTAATGTTACACATTTCTTTGATGTAAAATTATAAGTAATCTTAATAAGTAATCTGACGTTGTTTAAGTTGATCATTTTGTACCCAAAAAAATCAACTTAAACAACGTCATATTTAAGTTAAAATGAAGTGAACAATCGATTTAAGATATCGGTCGGTCGGTGTTTTTTCGATAATGTTTTTTCAATTACTTATTACATAACATACCACCACGCCTGTATTCCCCGAAGGGTTAGGCAGATGTGTAAGTACTAATGTACACCCACACTCCGCCGGTATGTTTATGCTTAGGTAGGGGGTGAGCCTATTGCCATTAAACGGGCACAAATCTAGACTCCGAGCTGCTACAGAGAATTCCATAGAAAAACTAAATAACACTTTGCTCGACCTGGGTATCGAATCCAAGACCTCGTACCATAGCAGTGGCGCTTGGGACCACTAGACTAACGCGGCTTTTTAGACGTTTTATATTTTAAAAGCTTACAAAAAAAAGCTAGCTAGGCAATATAATAAAGAAATAGACATCACTTGACGAGTAGATACTAGATTTTTTTTCATACATCAAAAAGCTCAAAGGCTTCTTTTGAGAATTAAGAGATGTTGTGCGTGCCTTTTTAACTCAATCTCAAGTGTTCTTATCAACGTAGGTATATTGTTCAAGCATGGATCAATTCGGTTGATATTTAGGGTTTTGTTCTTTAAGATATATTTTTATTTTTTTCTTCATTCACTTCAAGTGTTCGTTGAAGTATCTTTATGCGAGACTGGATACGGTGATATTCAAATTAACTTTTGATAAAAGACGACCGACTTCAAGGACTTCAAGGATTGCCTCATAAGTCTAGTGGTCCTAAATACGACTGCTACGGTTGAGGTCCTGGGTCTGATCCCAAGTAGAGCAGTGTTATGGAGTTTTTCTCTGAAATATGATTTTATTTGCATAATTTTAAATAATAAAGGGGATTTTTTAGATTTTTCTAAATACATATAAGTTTTTATTACGAAAAGTAGACTCGACTGACTTGACTCGTCATCAATGTAGCAGTTTTTTATAGGTACCTTTTCGCGATAAAAATACACGAGTTACGAGTAACTTATACGAAACACTCAAGTGACTCTCAAATTAAAATTTGAATCTATTCTCAAACGAAGATACGAAGTAACCCGTAATATTAAATACAAAACATTATAATTTAGTCGTCATTTAAAAGAAGGTCAAGTACCTACCAAAGGAATAATTCAAAACCTCTTTAAAGGTCGGCTCAGAAAAAAGTAAAATAAATCTAATTCAAATGTATAAAATATAATTTACTTAATATTAATGTTGTTAACATTGTACTACTTATTTGAATTCTACGAAATTATCATTTCAAAGCTAAGAGATTATAGAGTTTTCATTACTAAATGAGATTTTTATTTCTGTAAATAAATATATTTTTCAAGAGACTTTTATATAAATACAATACGGAACGGAATGAGGTCCTATTTAGTGGAGTCCACATACCATATACCATATGTGGAAGACACATACCATACTATATCTGATGGCAATAGATTTATTTTGTTAAATTTAGAATGTGTCACGATGGGTAGGTATCCCAAATAATGTATTTTTCTTTTTTCAATGTTCTAATTGGAAAGTTCAATATTATTAAGTTAGATGTTCAATCCATGTTAGCCAAGCCTAAGAGAGAGAGAGAGGCTAATTATAGCCATTTTTATGGTATAACTCGGCTCGAGCTGGTGAGCTAACTAATGGTAAGGAGTCATCGCCGCATCCAAAACTTTTTTTTTACGAAAATCGAACTGAAAATTTGTTACTCGATAAACTCGCAGTCATCTAAATCAACTTGTTTACTCATGTCGAAATAACACGCTTAACTATTCAAAGGTTCAGTCTGAGACGAAAACAAGTTGACCAGAGTCATCTATAATGCATGCCGCCATTTTCGATTTAGTAACGAATTTTCGCGAAAATTCGAAGTTTAAACTGTTTATTTGACACACTCTAGAAGTCTGGTTAGTTTCAGATGTTTGAATTAGGAACGTACAGAATTGAGAACTGAGAGTTGAGAACGTCGAGTCTTCTCGAAGAAAATAATTTAAAAACTTGAGAGGTGTCAAGGGACACCCGGATGGAACGAAGCTATACATATATAACTTCTATATATATATATTATATATAGTCGATATATATATATATATATATATATCTGGCTTGTTTTTTATAAGAGAGAGAGAGAGAGAGAGAGACAGACAGACAGAGAAACATGCGCACGCCGCACGGCTTACAATAGCTTACTATAGCAAAAAGTGTCGTTACAACTTTTCGTCTTAATTTTTTTCGTCTAGCCCCCTTTCGCAACGCGCGATAAGGAACTTCGTTCCAAAAATTAAATTTGTCATTTACATGACTATATCTCTTTCTGAAGATAACTTAGCTAAAGGTATATCTAATCATATACACGAACAGTTCTTCGATATATTTAGATATCAAGCAATGGGAGGTGAGCCTATTCCCCTTCGGAGCGGTGGTGGCCCAGTTGTAACAGCCGCGAGTTACGAGATGTCGGTCGCAGGTTCGAACACAGACAGGCGCTTTAGTTTGTGTAAATGATTTCATCGTCACTGCTCACTCCTAAAACGGTAAGGAAGACATCGTGAGGAAACTGGCATGTCCTAGTACCAAAAATTCGAAGACGACACATTTAGTTCGGTATATTTTGCACTAAGACTGTTATCATGAAAAAAAATACAATAATCAACTTCCCTTAACTTGCTGAAAGCTCTCAATCGGGAAGAATGGAAGAAGGAAAAGGAGGCCTTTGCCCTGCAGTGGGACGATCACGGCTGATAATAATAATGATAATAATAATCAACTTCCCTAACCTAGACTGAGTTATAGACCTACAATAAAAAAAAAACAACAGTTAATTTGGCGGGTCAGGTGAACAATCTGCCTTAAACAAAATGTTAAAACACACGGCTACGAAACGTACGTGAAGCGGTTTTTCTTCGAACTAACTTACTCAACTTAACTAGGGTAATGGGTTAGCATGATTATTACCCCAAGCACGACAGCGCCCCAGAACGTTACCCGCCTCGAAATACAAGGAAAAATGCGCCTAAATATATGAGAAAAGGCACTTTTTTTAAATTCCGAACTTGGCTCTTTAAGGAAAGTCAGGGCCAAATTTAGGAAAAAAAAATTGAAAATGAAGGTTTTGTTTTTAAAGTGATAATTGACGCTTTCTGTTTATTTTGACGACTAATGGTCTACTTGAAAACTGTTTCGTATATAACCACATAGATATCCCCAATTAAAATTCAAATGCATGTGGACGTCGTTAGAGAGAGTGAGACGGAAAATGTCGCGAAGTCGAATCGCACCCTTTAATATAGCATCAAATGAAAATTGAACGTTAACGACAAGAAAATTCAGTCTATTTTTCGGTGTACTGAAGAAAAGTTCAGTTCATTACAAAATGAAATGGAGGTATTGGGTGTAGGAGTACCGACGCATGCGCGAACCACACAATCAGACGTTAGTGTGTAGACGACCGCGGAGAGAAACGCACGCGAGCGCCGCCTACCGGCCACATAGGAAACTAAACATGAAATTCGAAATTCAAGTGTAACATAACATTGTGACACCTCAGTGACAGTGTGCAGTGGATATTATTTTTATATTTTTAATGTGATTTTTTTTATATACATGAATTTTTAATGTGAGTTCGGCAGTGCCGCAGCCTACAGAGCCTACTAAACACAGGTTCGTAAATTAAATTACTTTGTTGCGTGCTCAAACTCAGAAATTGTAATGTAATATTTTTAAGTAATACTGTGTTCCAACAGTTGAACCACACTTAGCTTCCATATTTACTTATAATAAAACTCCGCCGGGTTTCAGTCACGAGACGTTTAAATGTACCAATAATTCTCTTTTTACTACAACTTTAGACTGTAGATTGTAATAATTGTTATACTTGGAATATTTATTCACGTTTAACATAACATAATATCACGCCTTTACACCCAAGGGTAGGGTTAGAGGTGTACGGATGTACACCTTTCACTTGCTGGTGCATTGATAGCCTGCAATGAAGGCCAAGCTTTTTGCCATTAACCGGTCACACATCTTAACTTTGAATTGAGGTCCTTTCGCTCCACAGCCGTACTTTTAACCACCAGACCTAAGAGATAGTATGAGAATAATAATTCTACTTTGAAATATTTTATAACATAACATACCAGGGGTTAGGCAAAGGTGTACTAATGTACACCCACAATTCGCCAGTATGTTTTATGAAGGCAAAACATAGTAGGTTTTCTTGCCGGCGAGTAATCTGCCAAGAGAGAGGGATAAGGCTACAGTCCACCACGCTCGCCCGCAGTAGGCTAGCGTGATGGACTGTAGCCTAATCTCTCTCTCTTTATGAAACGAAATGAAACTTCTATTTTTATGAAAGGAGTCCCGTGCCCAGCATGATGATAATGATGTTGAATAGCCTATTGACTGACTCGAGAGACTGCCTCGTTAGTCTAGTAGTCCAAATCGCGACTACTACGCTAGAGGTCTTGGGTTCGATCCCCAGGTCGAGCAAAGTGTTATTGGGTTTTTCTATGAAATTCTCAGTAGCAGCTCGGAGTCTGGATTTGTGCCCGGTGAATGGCAATAGGCTCGCCCCCTATTACATGGGCCCTATATATACCGGCGAACTGTGGGTATACTTTAAGTACACCTCTGCCTTACCCTTCAGGGAATACAGGCGTGATGGTATGATGATATAGCCTATTGAAGTCGACCTACTAACTATTTGGTATCAATCAGCCACCGGTTGAGAATCAAACTGCCTATCTTTCATACCATAGCTACTCAGTAAGTATAGTTAAAGATTGATATCTTAATTAAGATAAGTCGAATGAATAATTACCGTACTTAGTATAAAATATCTAAGAAGAAGATCTCAGTTTTAAGTAAATGGTGTACAATTATTCATAAATATTCATGAAAAAAATAAGAAGATTTCCTCATTAGTCTATTGGTCCCAAGCGCGACTGGTACTCTTTAGGTCCTGGGTTCGATTCCCAGGTCGAACAAAGTTCTATTAAGTTTTTCTATAAAATTTTCAGTAGCTCGGAATCTGGATTTGTGCCCGGTTAATAGCAATAGGACCTAAACATACCGGCGAAGTATTGCTGTAGGTAAATTAGTACACCTCTGCCTAACCTTTCGGGGAATACAGGCGTGATGATACATAATGATGCTTTTAAAATGACATGAGTTAAGAATGGTACCTACTGCAGGAAACACGAATGAATGGTGTCATTTGTCACAGTCATTTGCGACTTTTTTAGCGAGTGTGGAAATCCTTATGGAGGAATCTCTATGAAGATTATAATTCATTCATTTGAATGTTAATAAGATTATTCAATTAACTTTTGGGTAAATAACTGTTTACTAAAATAAATGCAAATTTGATTTATTTATGCTATACTAGATCATTTATTCAAATAAATATATACCATCTTAATTGGGCAACATAAAATCGTAATACATTTTTTTTGTGATAATTTAATCAAATATTATTAATATAATATTAATTAATTAATAGGTACCTATATGTACATTATAGTACACTAAGTAAGTAACTTTAGAATCCTCTCCTTTTCTAACACCAATGAAGTCTATTATTAGATACAAAAAAAAAGAAAAAAGTTACACATACATACCATCACGCCTGTATTCCCCGAAGGGTTAGGCAGAGGTGTACTTAAACTACACCCACAGTTCGCCGGTATGTTTAGGTCCCATGTAATAGGGGGCGAGCCTATTGCCATTCACCGGGCACAAATCCAGACTCCGAGCTGCTACTAAGAATTTCATAGAAAAACTTAATAACACTTTGCTCGACCTGGGGATCGAACCCAAGACCTCTAGCGTAGCAGTCGCGATTGGGACCACTAGACCAACGAGGCAGCAGAAGAAAAATGTTCTTCTAAAGAATTCAACCTTTTTGTTCCAAACCAACGTGGAAGTATGTTTCAAAATTTGGCAAAACTTCTCACGTTTCTGGGAGGAAATGAAGCCCTTTAAGTTCTCCAAAGGTTGAATCATACTTTGTTTTAATAATTGCTATTGTTAACAAAACCTTTTTACAAATCATGCAACTGACGAAGTGAGGCAAAATAAATCAAAATGGTGATGTTTTTTTGTCCTCTTCCATAAATAGTGAAAGGTTAAGCAAAGGTACCTATATTGAAAACAGTATATTAATATAAATTTGAAGTCCCAAGTCTTAATGAACGAGCCTTTTCTTAGGTTAGGCAGATGTGTAGATACTTGTGTTATAATTAGGGACAAGCCTATTTCCATTAACCGGACACAAGATACACCGAGGTGCTACTGAGAATTTTATAGGAAAATACAATAACTCGACCTAGGAATCAAATCCAGGAACTCTAGCGTGGCAGTTGCGTTAATGATCATTAGACTAATGAGACAGTAATAGGCTTGCTTTGTATTTATTACCTTAATTATGCCGGCGAACTGTGGGTTTGCAGCAGTACTTACACCTCTGTCTAACCTTTTTGTTGATACAGGCGTGATAGTATGCGATAAGACGTAATTTTTATTTGGACCACCTGAAGTAGAAATAAAGTAAAAAAATCACCTGCATGAATCGTAACGAAAAAAAAACCGGCTAAGTGCGAGTCGGACTCGCGCACGGAGGGTTCCGTACCATTACGATTTATGACGTATTAAAAAAAACTATTTACTAGATCTCGTTCAAACCAATTTTCGGTTGAAGTTTACATGGTAATGTACATCATATATTTTTTTTAGTTTTACCGTTCTCTTATTTTAGAGGACCACTTTGGAAGCGTCTCTCGCGCAAACTATTCAGTTTAGAAAAAATGATATAATGATATAGAAATATGATATAGAAACCTCAATATCATTTTTGAAGACCTATCCATAGATACCCCACACGTATAGGTTTGATGAAAAAAAAATGTTGAGTGTCAGTTCCAAGTATGGGGAACCCCCAGAATTTGTTGTTTTTTTTTTCTATTTTTGTGTGAAAATCTTAATGCGGTTTACAGAATACATGCTTACCAAGTTTCAACAGCATAGTTCTTATAGTTTCGGAAAAAAGTGACTGTGACACGATCGGACAGACAGACAGACATGACGAATCTATAAGGGTTCCGTTTTTTGCCATTTGGCTACGGAACCCTAAAAATGGCGTCAAAATATTGATGTCAAAAGTGTTGCCAAGAGTTTCTGGTCGCATACTGTAGCCGACAAAGAAGTCTTTATACCAACCCAGTTCAAAGTTCAAACTTTTAAATTTTGGAAGACAAGGCGAATTTTATGATTTTAATCGTCTGGAAAAGCAAAAGAGTTCGGTGCCAAGCCAAACATCATGAATCTAAAATCAGTTCTAGTTTATTTTTTAATTTTATCTGTATCAATGCTTATTTCTCCGTCGATTATTTAAGATGCTAGATTCTCTGTGATTTGATTTCTTAGAAATTAAAATGGAGGGAGTTAAAATCGTTTCATTTTTTTAATTCATACTAGGAACACCAGTGTAGGTTTTATTTTTATTAATGGGCCCGCTTTTGATGGCGATCTGGCTTGATGCTATGCCATGGAAAAGCTATAGATAGAATATTATATGGTCAGAGGTTGCCTTGGGTTAGAACTCGAGCCATTTGTCTCGGCAAAAAACGGTCATATTACTAGGTATAGCTACTTTTCTTCACTGCTTATATCATAATTTATTACATGTAGGTAGGTATACATTTTATAAATTATAAAATGCAACAATGGGCGGTCTTATCGCTAAAAAGCGATATCTTTCAGTCAATCTTTGAATGGACTCAAGTAAAAAATGCTTTGAGCTCTTTCCTACATATACTAATGTTAATTACGTTAATTCATCTGTTTTTTCGTCATACTATCTTCATAAGAAACCTTATTACAGTGCTCATGTAACCCATAAAAAGAATCAACCACAACAAATCCCGTCTGGAACGAGAACAAATATCTTAAAATGGATCCACTCATAACAAATCAATAGCTGTCCCTACAGTAAATAATACAATATGAACTAACACATACGGTATGCCACAAGGCACTATACTCGGCCCTTTATTAAACTCATATAATGGTAGCAAATATTCTCATCCAGTTTTAATTAATATAATAATTTAGCCAAACTGCCGCCTTCTGATGTTGACAGCACATCAATCAACAACTTACCTTTTGTAAAGATAATTTAAATACTTTACTTTCATTAGATAAGGTGAAATTGGATATTGGTTGGCATATTCAATATTATCAATCACTGGTTATATAATTAGGTTTAAATAAATTGAAAATATCAATTAATTTGACTGCCTCGTTAATCTCCAATAGATTAACGAGGCAGTCGAACAATGCCTTCGTCTCTTCTTTCAGCCAATTACAATTTCATCAACCATAACATGGTAACCTAAATTCCTCGGATACCCAAGCTATTACGTCACAAGTACACAATAGCTTTCCATTCAGCGTGATACCTTTTATATTCTTGTTTGTTGGGCGTGCCCGTTTGTGTAAACTGCAGTGTTGCTAGATTGTAGTAGAGTTTACCCTACGAATAAATTAATGTTCCGCTAAATGCGGGACTATTGTTTTATGGGGAGGGGAAATGGGTTTTTTGTTGCGGTGAATAGAGGCTTTTGCTTGTTAGAGGGTTTAAAAAAATACTTGCCTCCCTCCAAGGATGGAAAACGAACATTGTAGGGAAAGTCATACATTTTAAATAAAGTTACGTTGTCGCGGCAACATGTTAAGCTGTATTTTATCAGCTTATGCTGACCTCCGGTTTGACGGTAAACCAAAACAAAGTAAGGTCAAGTTATACTGGAAATTCAGCCAACACGCTGAAAACTGTAATTTGTCTCGCTACGGACTATAAACTCCTTATTTAATACCGAGGCGAACTCAGAACCATGTGACATACGAGTTTTCGTGGAGTTGTAAGATAAAGTTGATTTTAGCATTTACGATTCAACTAGTTCCTACAACGTTGTACTAACACACTTATACGTACTGACACGCCTGTATTCCCTGAAAGGCTGTGCACTGGTGTATATAAGTACACCAGTGCAACCAAGTAGTTTCACCATCTATATAAATTCTGACAGCCAAGCAGCTCTTTTAGCGCTGGACTCCAACGTTATTACTACGTCGAAACTAGTGGAAGACTGCATGGCTCGATTAAACACTCTAGCAAAGAGAAATGAAGTAGTTTTAAGATGGGTGCCGGGTCACGCGGGCGTCATTGGCAATGAACGTGCCGATGAACTCGCAAGAGCAGGGGCCAATGGCACGCAGCAGGGCCCTGAACCCTTCTGTGGAATACCAAAAGCCCTGGCTCAAAAAACCCTCACTGATTCTAGTTTTGAGACTGCCATCAAGCTCTGGACGGAATCGGCGGGTATGGCCCACTCTAAAGATTTGATAAAAGCCTATTGCAAAAGGCAAACAAACCTTCTCCTATCACTGAGTAGGAATAAGTTGCGCATTGTCACGAGAGCCTCAACAGGACACTGCTGCTTAAACAAGCACATGTTCAACCTAAGGCTGAGCGACACGCGAACCTGCAGATACTGTGAAGAGGCTGATGAAACGCCACTTCACCTTCTGGGGGAATGCGGACCGCTGATACACAAGCGCAATGCACATCTGGGGAAACACGTCTTAACCCCAGATGAAATAAGGGAGCTCACCCCTAAGAAAATCCTGCAGTTTATAGCAGCCGCAGGGTTTAGCGGTGAACTCTAATTTTAAAAAAGTGGCGATCACAATAGACCGACTGCGGTCGCAGTGACATTACAGCCACAATACAGAAATAAAAAAAATATAAGTACACCACTGCGTAGTGTACATTATTACAACCACATTACGCCACTATGTTAACGTTCCATGTAATCTTTAAAAAAAAATACGGGGCGAGCCTATTGCCATTAACCAGGCACGAATCTAATCTCAAGCTGCTGCTACTGAGAATTTAATAGAAATTAAATTCTCAGTAGCACAGCTAAAGAATTAAACCTCTGGCGTAGCAGATACACTTAGGGCTACTAGACAATATAGGCTAGGAAGAATTTCTATAAATTTTTAATTTTAGTAATGAAATAATTAAAATGATTTTTGGCTTCTGTTGTTCTAATAAAGACCGCCCCATATTAGGTTTTCTTCATATCTATTAGGTCAGACATCACCCTGTTGCAATTATAATAAAGGTATGTTTAAATAAGATTTAAAATCATAGAAAAACTTGAACACATTTCTTGTGTGTAACGGAATCCGATAAAGATTATATTTTAAAACTAAGAACAAAAGAAGCTGTAGAAAACGTTTTTGTAATTCTCAACCTTAAGGGCCTCTTTATGTACATACCCGGAAGTGAAAATTTTGTATGTAACTTGAACCAATAAAGCAACTGAGTTGATCCAACTTTGAAAAATGAAAAAAAATATTTTTTTTTTTTTTTTCTAAGAAAGTTTACACTATTGGTTGAGGCACTTTATAATCAAAGTTTAATTTGGAAAGTAAAAATTAATTTTAATTTGTAAACAGTCCTAGTTTCAACTTAGTTATTATCACTTGTGTTGTCATATGACTATTACAATTGTAAATTTATTTTTTGCAAGCCTCATCTAAGACGGAGCATGTAGAATCATTACTATATATAAGAATTTGTAACCATGTTTCTGGCAAAATAAATATATTTCTATTCCTATTGGTTCATAGCTATAAAGTAGATAACATAACATAAACATAACATACCATCACGCCTGTATTCCCCGAAGGGTTAGGCAGAGGTGCACTTAATGTACACCCACAGTTCGCCGGTATGTTTGGGTCCTATGTAATAGGGGGCGAGCCTATTGCCATTCACCGGGCACAAATCCAGACTCCGAGCTGCTACTGAGAATTTCATAGAAAAACTCAATAACACTTTGCTCGACCTGGGGATCGAAGCCAAGACCTCTAGCGTAGCAGTCGCGATTGGGACCACTAGACCAACGAGGCAGTATCCATAAAGTGATACATAATAATATTTGCTAAAAATAAGCTGTGCCTCGCTATTTTACTCGCTTTGCCCCACAATGGTCATAGCACAGTTTGCCGGTATTTAGGCGATTTGCCGGGCACTAATTCGAAATCCTGAGGAGCTACTGATAATGTCATAGACAAACCCAATACCAGGTACTCGACCTAGGAATCAAACTCAGGGCCTCACGGTCACCAACCGCGTTTGCAATCTACTAAACTTAACAGAGTTTAGCAATTAATAATCATTTTAATACATTCATTTTGACAGTGTTAAATTCTTAAGGTTTTTAAATAATTTTATAGACACGTTCAAATATAGAACTATACGAATTTACGTCATAAAATGTCTGTGTTTACGTCATTCGGTTCAATGACCGCGTTGCGCAATGAGGGTGGAATATGCGCCCTTCGAAAAACTTAAAATTCTGACAATACCTACTTTTTTCACATATTACTTTAAACACTTACCATCACGCCCATATTTCCCGAAAGGTTAAGCAGAGGTGTATTTACCCATAGCTCAACACTATGCTTTAGGTCGTATGTTATAAGGGGCGAGCATATTACCAACAAATCTAAACTCTGGACAGCTACTGAGAATTTCCTAATGGAATAATACTTGACATTGGATTCAAGCCCAGGACCCAATACTCAGAAGCTACATTTCGGCCTACTAGGCCAATGAAGCTATGTTTTTTTTATTAATTTCATATATTTTTTATACCACTAAGGTGACAAACAAGCCTGCCTGATGGTAAGCCTGATGATAAAATTATTTTGTTGTACAGTCCACCAAAAACTTGGGTATACAGACACCTAACTACATAATTATGTTTTGACAAAGATTGTGTAATACATAAATCACACAATATGTGTCAAAATACTTGTTTTGTTAGCAGTCTTCATAATGACACCCTTTGGCCTCAGATCAAATAAAAAGTTAAGATGGAACTTTGTGAACAAAGAAGTGAGGCCGGCTAAAACTACGCCTAACGGTGTACAACACATAATTACACGCATACCCGTATACCGAAACTACGCCTTATCTTGTCAGTCGAGCTATCAAGGTATCGAAAGCTCGACTAACAAGATAAGGCGTAGTTATCTCATACATCTGTGCGTGTAATTGTGTGTTGTACACCGTTAGTTGTAGTTTTAGCCGGCCTCACTTCTTTGTTCGCAAAGTTCCATCTTAAATTTTTATTTGATCTGAGCCTTTAGCGGATAATTATTTACATTGTTACGATCTATGTGCTCTAAGAATAGTTGTAAAGGGGAGTTCTTAAAAAGGACAGGACCCCCCCTCCTTGTGCTGAAGGTTGCTGGTGGGGTGGTTTTAGTGGTTAAGAATCCCACATTCCTCAGTCTATCTGAGAAGATCGGTCGCCTTTTGAACGATAAATAGGTTAACATAAAAGTTACCTCCTTGTTTTCAAATGTTCAAATGTAACCCCGCGTTATTAACGGCAAAACATGTTGCAAACATTAATCTAACTCTCAAAAAGTGAGTGGGATAGGTAGCTGTTTGCAACATGTTTTGTCATCAGTAGAAACGCGGGGTAAAGTGATTAACAAAAGAAAAAACAAACAGAAATAGTTTTCACATAGTCTTCTAACGAGACTAGAAATGGATCAATTTACCACTCACAAGAATGCAAAGCATAGTTAAAAATAAACTGTACTTGCTAAATGTGATCCAATAAACTAATTTTATAACCTCTAACTCGATGATTGGTTTCGCTTTGGTCGTAAACTGGCGTAACAAACTAGGTACAGTCAAGCGTAATAATATGTGTACACTTATAGCATGTAACGCGCGTCCGCTAAATGTGTTGTAACTGCTAACGTGTCTTTATCTGTACTTTAATATTATAAAGAGGCAAGAATGGTTTGTTTGTAGTTGATTAGCTCTGAAACTAACAAACCGATTTTAATAATTATTTTACCATTGAAAAAATGGATGTCAATATAAGATAACCAAATAAAAGATGAATGAAAAGATGATAAGATAAATAAAAGATGGATTTGTGCCCGGTGAATTGCAATAGGTTCGCCCCCTATTACATGGGACCCAAACATACCGGCGAACTGTGGGTGTACATTAAGTACACCTCTGCCTAACCCTTCGGGGAATACAGGCGTGATGGTATGTATGTTAATATAAGATAACCTTACCAATTAACCTGAGATTTATTAATGTACGCACGGCTACACATCAATCTATACATATACAGTATAGGCTGGCCTAGAATGGTACGGAAAACTTTACAATGGGAGGTTATTCTAAACGGGTTTTTTCATAGCTTGACGTGTAGCTGTGTATACACCCAGAGTTCGTTGGTATGTGAAGATCCTATGTAATAAGGAACGAGCCTATTGCCATTAACCGGGCCCAAATCCAAGCTCCAAACCTGTTTACCACCATTAGACTAATGAAACAGTTAGTCAGGTAAGATCTTGTTGACTCAATAAATTTTGTCTTCTCGAAGGACTTTCGTCTGTCTAAGGACTTTTTTCCTTCTTTAGTGGTCCTTCTAACTACCTAAATAGTTTAGTGATCCTAAGCGCGATTGCTACTCCAAACGTGCAGTCTAGACTATAAGACAATCTAACAAGTATCGCTATTTTTAATGTGTCCTCGACAACTTCTAGTGCCTCCCGTCCACCTTCTATAGGTCGTCCCTCCACCTGGCCACTCGTTTATTCGTTCATATCGATTTAAAATATTTAAATCTCAATTCCTTTAAAAATTCACTTGTGAATTTTGTTATGGTATACGCATATTTTTATCGTCGACTGTACATTGAGTTTTTTTTTATAAAATCTTATTTGTGTTACTTTGACTACTTATATTCTTGACATTCTGTGAATCTTAAATCTCAAAATTCTGTTCAACTTAAAGATTAATATAGAATTTCTTAGCTTATTATAAACATGGGAATTGTAAACAAAAATATCGTTCGCTTAAATAAATTTCAGGATTGTTGTGCAACCAAGAACGAAATTACCATCCGCAAAATCCTTATTCATATTTCCTTACATTAAGCTTTGTTTAACATTCATAACTAACCTATTTATTCAATACTTCTGGTGAATAGTTTTAACAAAACGTTTATTAATTCAAAATTATGTTCCTTAATTGATTTGAATAATGAATGGCTGCCTTTATCATGTTTAACCCTTCACCGTTATTAGGAACACGAATGACATTCGAACTACGTTTCGTATTCCAAATTTAAGTTTCGCGTTTCCATTCTACACATTGTCTTGGCTTTATAGATTTATATTATGGGATATTGGTATACCCACATAAAGCTACTAAATATATTATCCACGCGGGACGCGGGGCGGTATTTTATATGGCTCTGTCACGCGACCGTACATTCGTAACTATTGATTTGTTTCTTTTAGTTTAAATAAGATTTTGGGTTAGATATCCCGGTATATTTGATCTTGGAACATAATGTACTATCACACCTCTAGTCTGCAAGGAGATAGGCTGAATTGTGTTAAAGTAAACCAACAGTTCGCCGGTATGTGTAGGTCCTATGTAATAGGCAGAGCCTATTGCAATTAACCGGGCAAAATTCCAAACTCCGAAATAATTATCACCATTAGACTAATGAGACAGTTATTAAGATAATTTAAAAGACCTTCTTTAGTGGTCCTTCCGACTGCCTCAACAGTCTAGTGGTCCTCGACTGCTACGCTAGAGGGCCTGGGTTTTGTTTCCCAAATCGAGCAGTGTTATTTTTCTATGAAATTCCCAGTAGCAGCTTGGAGTTTGGAATTGTTCCCGGTGAATAGCAATAGGCTCTATAACATACTGGTAAAAATGAGGGTGTACATTAGTACACCTCTGCCTAACCCTTCAGGGAAACCAGGCGTGATGGTATGTGTTCTTTAGTAGCGTGAGATAGTAACGTCAAAAGTTTTTCAGGTGAATCGACTAGCCCACACAAAAATGTGTGTCGAGCCCACATTGCGCGCGCACCACGCGTGTCATGAGAATTTAGAATTTTGAGCCGCGTTGAAGAATTCCACGCTTGCATGGTTATCGAGTAATGTGGTCGCAACCTATATTCGAATTGCGGGATTTTTATTTAGGGCTTGGTTTCACCGACTTCTGATAAGTTCCCGATAAATTATCTGACTGTTAAAAACATACAAATTCTGTTCCAATTTTGAATATATCTGGTAGATAGTGCTTATTTAAAGGTGGTGAAACAGGCCCTTAACGCCCTTTTGCCCTATTTCTTTCAATATTATACTACTTTGAAGTAGGATAGAGTCCTGCCCCATTTCAGTTAACTTGAGTTATCTGTCAGAGCCAAATCTGTACAATAAAAGCGCAAAGTTCATTCGGCAGACAGTTTGTACATTAACTATATAAGTAAAACGATTTTATTATAAAAAGGATATTTAATAACTATAAAAAATAACATGAGAGGTTTTTATAAAACTCCTAATATTATCATTTTCTTTAATATTTTATATACAGACATCGACCTCGCATTGTAAACGGTTAATAAACATTTAATATCTATATATATATGAATATGTGAAGACTTTGTACCTAATACATTTAATTGTGCGCTTGGAGGAGTGTAAGATTTGTCATAATTAAAGTTCAATACAGAGCCGTGCAAAAAAATATCGCTGTTGAATTTCGACCACCGGGCGACCACAAATACCAATACACTAATCGTGAGAAACAACTTTGGGGTATAAAGTTGTTTTTCACGATTCACTTTCTAAGCAAATTAATTGCGAGAACGGAGGAATGTAAGTTTTGGCATATTTAAAGTTCATATAGAGAAGCAGGGCAGAAAAATATTGCAGTCGGATTCCGACCACCGGGCGACAACTAGTATGTACTTATACGTGAAGAAACAACTTTATACCTATTTCTAAGTACATTACGCGCATGGAGCAGTGTAATATTTGGTATAATTAAAGTTCATACAGAGAAGCAATGCAGAAAAACATTGCGGTCGAATTTCGACCACCGCGCGACCACTAGTGTATGTAAAAAGAGTACACATGGCCACACATCAAGTTAAACAGATCCAGTAAAGGCTGGCCTCGTATTGTGACGAAAGCATGGTCAGTCGATACTGATTTGTATAACTTCATGTGTAGCCGTGCGTACAAAGACCTAAAGCTCTGAAATTATAAGTGACCTAAGTGAACATTTTGTTAACCATTAAAACGTTTTATGATACAATAGTGTTTAATCTCGGTAATAAAATGGCGGAGATTTTTGTATCTTTATTGAGCACTAAACCAAGCCATAGCCGGTCGTATTTGGCTTAGGATAATTAATTATTTGCGGGCGGTATTTACAAACTTATTTAATTTGCAATGTATTGTATGTATGATGTACATACATATATCGGGTCAAATCTGAATTTAATTAACTTAAATTTTAAAACAGTTATCCGTAAATTTTGTGTTTCGTTTGAATGACGACATTCTAAGGCAAATTCCTTGTTTTTACCCGACTGCGCCAGAAGGAGGGTTATGTTTAAAAATAAAATTCATTAAAAATAGAACTCAATGTCTAAGAACATACTATCATGACGCTTGTATTTGAAAAGATACGTTAGGCAGAGGTGTAATGTGACAATTCCAAATTCCAACCTGAGATTGAAACATAGGAAATACACAATCGTTGGAAATTACATGTATTTTAAATTAATACATGTTTAAAATAATCTTACATTATTACACTGGACTGCCTCATTAGCCTAGTGGTCCTAAGCGCGACTGCTTCGCTAGAGGTCCTGGGTTCGATCCGCAGGTCGAGCAGTGTTATTGGGTAAAATGAAATGCCTGGCAGCAGTTCGGAGTCTGGATTTGTGCCCGGTTAATGGCAATAGGCTCGCCCCCTATTACATGGGATCTTAACATACCGACGAAATGTGGGTGTAAATTGGTACACCCTGCCTAACCCTTCGGGGAATACAGGCGTGATGGTATGTATTTTTAACCGACTTTTTTACGTTTATATACATTATTAAAAAATCTAATAAGTACGGTATTGAAAGTATAGAGACTGTTTTTTTCAGAGGTCTGGGCAAAAATTGGAATTTCAAAGTCCCAAGAGATTTTTTAAATAAACTTTGGCTACCTCACGTAGATACCTACATTTTATTGAATTCCCAGGACATTAACATTGTGGTAAGGTAAATGTAATGACACACCATTTGGCTAAATCGATTTTGAACTTTAACTCGAATAACATACGTGTGGTAATCTATTTTTAACCGACTTTGAAATAGGTAAAAGTAAAAAGGTTCGCATTCGTTTTGATAGAGGTTGACGGTAAAAGATTTTAATAGTTTTTTCTTATGTAATTTCGAGAGCGATGTTAAATTTAGAAGTACCTAATATTTTTTAGGTATATATCTGATTCTTACAGTTTTTTTATCGAAATTGGCAAACAATGTTAAGTATAATCAGAAGCTGTTCGTGTTACTGCCTCATAAGTCTAGTGGCCCCAAGTGCAAATACTATGATAGATGTCCTAGGTTCGAGTTTCGGGTCGAACAAAGTGTTATTAGGTTTTTCTATGAAACTCAGTTGCAGCTTGGAGTTGGTCTTTGTGTCCGGTAAATGGTAATCTCGGCTCGCCGTCGCCCCCTATTACATAGGACCTAAACATAACGACAAACTGTCGGTGTACATTAGTACACCTTTACCTAACATTTTGTTTGAAATGGTATACTCTCGATTTAAATGGGACCACCCATTTAAATTTGGAGAAGATTACAACTCAAAATTTAGAAAAAAATATTACAAGTACTTACAAAAAAATGTGTAACAAATCTTTCCACTACATAATGGTATTCGATTAACAAAATTTAGGCTACATGACTCACATTCTCATTCAAGCCACAAAATAATCTCAATCCCAATGCGTAATACCCATTACCATCATAAATAATGATAATTTCTATCCATACAGAGTGCCTCCACGCTCCTTTATGGCAATCGTTTGCACAAATCTGAGACAAAGGCGTTTGTGACTGTGGAACAATAACCAGTAAAACCTTATTACTTCGGATATGGAGGGAGAAATGTGAATCATTATTATTGTAAGATACCTGAATGAGACGGAATGCCCGTATATTAAAAAATAAGCTAAAATTGTATCTAGCAAGGAAAGCATATTTCAGTATATTAATTATTTATTTTTTAATACTTTATGCACCGTTGCTACAAAAGGCATTTTCTGCCAGACAACCTTAGGGTGATGCAAAAATAAATATTATTACAGTATTACACTCTGTATAGAAAATTAAAAAACTGTAGACTAAAATAATTATAGTAGCAATCATACATAAACAAGTATGGTGGCCAGCACATCAAGTTACCACAAAATGACAAATTTTCTCAGTTTATTTTGAACTTTATCTAACCCTAACAACTCTTGCCGATCTAACCCTATCCTATACATGCAACCATATTAACCCACACAATGTGGCCAGCACATTGAAATTTTATAGCGGTTGTCCTTATTGTACAATAAAAAATAATAACCAACTCACGCAGTCTTTAAATTTTAATTAACAGAAGGCCCATCAAATGTTATGGCGGTCAAAGACCAACTTGTTCACCAAAAAGCAGTTAACATACTTTCATACATACATACACTCACGCCTTTTTTCCACAGGGGTAAGCAATAACTATAGACCGCCACTTCCATATCATATACGTATCTCCTTCGCTTCTTCCACATTCATACATCTTACCATATCTTACCTTATGTTGTGGTAGGGCCACGTTGTTCGCAGCATGAATGGGCCGGCTTGACCGGGGAAGTACCACACTCTCGCAGAAGACCGACGTCCGAGTAGTAGCGTTTCGTTACTGCGCTTCGTTCGGTGAGCGAGAGGGCCGGAGGCCCAATTCCCCCCCCCCCCCCAATCCCCTTTCTTCTTCTTTTCTCCTTCCCCTCCCTTTCCCTAAATAGGCTTGGCAACGCATCTGCAACTCCTTTGGTTTTGCAGATGTCCATGGGCGGCGATGACTACTTACCATCAGGTAGCTCGCCTGCTCGTTTGCCGAGTTATTCCTTAAAAAAATACACACGCGCTAGTTGCGAGAACTATGCCCCTGACCTTTTTGGAGGATTTCGTCGATAGATAAGATCAGTGCACGTTCTTCTAGGGCGACCTCTCCCGACGCCGCCGCTGACATTCACCTTATAAATTCCATTTCTTAATCGTCTTCCATCCATTCTCTCAACAGTCCCAAGTTTTGAAGCAGTGAACTTTTGTCACGAACTTGGGACTGATGATGTGAAAGTCATTGATGCATTCATCTGGATGTGGAGTGCTAAGGCCCAAATCAAATGTGATATACGCTGCGAAAGACCTATATTCAGAAGAAGACCGCCATCAGATCAGGTGAGACTTAGTGGCAGTGTCTTGCTGGCAGGTCTACGTACCTGAATGAATGGGTCTGCACGACCGGGAAAGTACCACCTTCCCACAGAATATCGATATGAAGTAGCAGTGTGTATACAGTAGCGTTTCGTACCGTGAGTGTCGAGCGCCGGAGGCCCAATTCCTTCCTCAGTCTCTCTCATCTCCTTCCCCTCCCTTTTCTCGGCTCGGAAACACATCTACAACTCCGTTGGTATTGCAGATGTACATGGATGGCGATAACTAATTACTATTAGATGGCTCGCCTGCTCGTTTGCCGAGTTAATTCATAAGAACGTTGGTTGGATAGTGAGAATGACATAGAAAAACTCAATAACACTTTACTTGAATAAAGAATGGAGTTTAAGACCATTAAACTAATAAGACAATTGATAATCCATTACAATCAACATTAATATGTGTTATAAGTTATGTTAGTTGCCCGGGTGAAAAACAGCTATGTTTTTTACCCGAGCAACATACCATCATGCCTGTATTCTCGGAAGGGTTAGGTAGAGGTGTACACCCACATTTCACCGGTATGTTTAGGTCCTATGTAATAGGGGGCGAGCCTATTGCCATTAACCGGGCACAAATCGAAACTCCGAATAACACTTTGCTCGACCTGGGGATCTAACCCAGGGCCTCCAGCGTAGCAGTTCCCTAAGGACCACTAGACTAGTAAGTCAGTCATAAACATAGCTTTAAATGTTTTTTTTTTTTTTTATAATCTTTATTTTTTATACCAGGGATTTTTGTACATAAATATGACGATGACAATCCCATCGTACCTTATTCTAAATCTACATCTACTTATATTTTAGCACTAATCAGGCGTACTACTGATCCCTATCCTGGGTCACGCTAACTACAGTTTTATTTAAAGTTTAAACGAATATAGCAGTTTAGCTGCCCCAGAGTTTGGTTCAGCCAAAATGCTATGGAATATACCAACATCAAATAGATTTAATTTAAATTTATTAATCATTTGAGCTCGTTTACTAGCGTTACGGACACATTCCATTAGTATATGTTGTACATCATCAACTTTTGCGCATAGTTCACAATTAGGTGAGTTAACTTTTTTCATTAAGAAGGCAAAACTTCTACCAGGAACATGACCGGAGCGCAAACGGCATGCATTCACAATTTGCTGTCGGTTTAATTGGGCCGTGGAAAACCATGGGACATGAGGAGGTTCGCATTGGATACTTTTATACCATATACCCTTAGATTTGGACCTTTCATCAAAGTATTCTCTAAACTTTTGGTAACAGATTGATTTATACTTAGTTAGAACTTCAGAGTAGTTGGGCAAGATATTCACTTCGACTCCTTCAGATACAGCTTTTTTTGCAAACCTATCAGCCTCCTCGTTTCCATTTAACGAGTGCGTTGTGTGCACCATTGCATGTGCGATGGAACCCATTGCAATGCCAGGACAACATTCTTTTCCTTGACTAAATTAATTTGATCCAAAATTTTATATGCTGTCGAAACGCCTCTGATACCAGAGGCGCAGCGAGCAATATGGAGTAGAGCAGTCTTACTGTCTGTTAGTATAACATTTTTTTTAATATCTAGTGTCATAGCCTAACATAATGCTCGAGACACTGCAAAGAGTTCCGCTGTCATTATGGATATTTGTCTATTGAGTTTAAACATGTTAGCTTTAAATGTTGAATTGTCATAGTCAGTTTTAGAATTTAAACTTCCATGCATTTCTAATTTCTACCCAGCTTCATTTAAAAAATGCGACCTTAAGATTACAAAAAATCTGAAGGTCGCATTATTTAAATGAAGCTCATAACATAACAAAATTCAAAATTCAACTTTGATACACGAATAAACCCACACTATAAAAATAAAATCGCATACTTCCCATTTTACCGCAGCAGTGTAAACTGATGAGACAAATATTTACATTACAAGATTACATTTTACTGACAGCAACGCCGAAAAATTACAAAAAATGTAACTATTTTATTGGAGCGAGAATGATGTTGAATGAAAGCTGTTGTTGCAATAGTGATTTTTACTTTCTCTTGAGTGAGTAAGGAGTTTGAATACTTTGAAGTTTTTATTTTAATTATACTTTTTTAT
The DNA here is from genome assembly GCA_958496365.1 of Subacronicta megacephala. Classification (NCBI taxonomy): domain Eukaryota; kingdom Metazoa; phylum Arthropoda; class Insecta; order Lepidoptera; family Noctuidae; genus Subacronicta; species Subacronicta megacephala. Next base: position 1,264,504 of record OY292529.1, on the reverse strand, counting down.
GTCCGGTGAATACTCATAAATCGTCTGTCATCTAGGGAGGTGGAATATTGGACTCATAACAACTTGTAAAGACTGCACATGCCTTCTTTTGCCCTATAATCACGGCCAAGGAATGTGCGACATTTGGTCAAGCTATGGCCCAGCGTCTATGGGACCCATTTAAAGGGAGATGCATGGCCTCGCATCCATCTCGTTGGCGCTGCCTTTCGGGATATTATCAAGGCGGTCAGAGGACTCATCAGACCAAGGATGCAAGTGTCATTAAAATTGTAATTTTAATGACACTTGCATCCTTGTCTTGCTATTGTCAAGAATCAACAAACGATTGGTCACAAAATAATTAGTATTTTACAAGTATTTTTTTCACTGATAATTTGAAATGATATCCCGAATTGAATATATTTCCAAATCCTGAGTAGAAAATTAATATAAAAAATCCTAGAAAAAGTTCATAATTAAATATACATAATATTTTTCCCGTTGATTTAAGGCCTTATATAAACATTTCTTAGGAATTTTATACAATGATGGATGCCATATATATCCAGTAAAGTAAACATCTCTTGTTGTAATAATCAGAGATTAATGGACGTACTTTCAACAGTTTTATAAGACTTGTCTGTTGAACGGTTGAAGTATGGTTTTTAAATATAGCATAGAAGCAGAGGTGTATCCAAAAGTTCGTCAGTGTTTGAAGATTTCATGTTATAGGGAGTGGGCCTTTTACCAATAAGTAAGCACATATATGTGTAGAAAATAATAAAATAATGTTTTGTTATGATGTAAACATATTATTATTGACCACAATTTTACATCACGATTACATCCCTAGTGTGTTCACTGTAGCTTTTTGTTTGCATTAATTTTAATAAAGTAATTTCTGTATTGTTTGTATAAACCCTAGCATGTGGTAATACAATAATTAAATTCTATTTCTTATGTTCAACACAAAATCAAAATTACATTTCATGCCCAATAATGTGGTTATGAATGGTCCAGTAGAAAAAATACATTCCATTTCAGCCAATTATTTCGGGTAAAGGAATTCTTTGTTTAATTATTTAATACATACCATAGCGCCTATTTTGTCTAGGTTAAGCAGGGGTGTACTGTAGTACACCAACAGTTTTACTATGATTTTAGATTCATTTTAATAGGAAAAAAACATACCTTTTGTGATTCACGACTCCTGCTGAGAATTTTCTTACAGAAAAACACACTTTGCCCTGTCCAGATATCGTACCTGGGACCTTATGAGTAACGCTTGCAACGACTAAATTAGATGAGCCAGTCAACTAAAGTTGATGAGATGCCCCAAACGATGGATTTAACGAAATTTCCACATAAGTGATACAAAAATATAATAGGTATGATAGTTTTCTTTGTATGGAGGATGAATGGGATCATCGAAGACCGTTAAGGGATGACGTCATCAAGAATAACCGTAGCAGCGCCCCCTTGTGCCAATATATAAAAATGTAATCGGTAATCCGCATGCCAGCGCTTATCGACAATATATTTTCTATTTTAGTTTTTACGACTGAAACATTACATCAACGATTTTGAATTTAAATTGGCTTTTATTCACTTATGAAAAATCCAAATATAACTTTATATTCGACTATAATGTATAGTTAGATCACGAGTGTATCGGTTTTTTCTGGGCAGGCGCGCTCCATCGTAGATCGCAGTGTCGCTAAACATTAGGCGAACTGGCGGTCAAACGTATGTTTATAATAAATGATAAAAATAAAAAGCAAATGAATTTATTATTAATTAAGCTATTCGGTAGCACGCATTTGGAAAGAAAAGAGATGTCGTCGACCTTGATACTTTTAACGCTTATTAGGTCAAATCATCACAGGATTGAGATAGATGGAAGCGTGAGGGGGGGGGCTTTGCCCAGCAGTGGGGAAACCAAACTAATCGTAATCGATAATCATGTATAACATCATAATAGAAAAATAATGAAAGCATACAAAACAATCATTACAAGTAATTGACTGTTACAAAAATATATTTCTTGCTAGTTTTACTTGCTAGCCCAGTGTCCCTAGAAAAAAAAATATAACGTCGGATTAACAATTAACCCACTCCCAATTGCAGTGCGTTTTAATGAAACTGCAGTGTGAAAATTAATTTAAAATGTACATGTTGCCACAAACATGAGTTGGTTCTCATTAAAACGAGCGCCCATATAAGTAGTTTCGAAAATAAATAAGTACACACGGGTACACATCGAGCTATACATTTCTAGCATAAACTAAGGTCGTATTATATTATGTACGCAAGGATACTCATCAAGCTATACATTTTTATAATGAGCTGACCTCAGATTAAATTGATTACACACAGATACACATCAATCTATACATTTCTAGTATAAACTGAGCTCGGATTATATTAAGCAAACGGATACAAACCAAGCTCTACATTTTTATAATAAGCTGACCTCAGATTAAATTGATTACACACAGATACACATCGAGCTATACATTTGTAGCATAAACTTAGGTCGCATTATATTATGTACGCAAGGAAACTCATCAAGCTATAAATTTTTTTAATAAGCTGACATCTGATTATATTAAGTACCCACGGGTACACATCAATCTATACATTTCTAGTATAAACTGAGCTCGCATTATATTAATCACACGGATACAAACCAAGCTATACATTATTAGAATAAGCTGACATCTGATTATATTAAGTACACACGGATACTCATCGAGCTATACATTTTTAGAATAAACTGAGCTCGCATTATATTAAGCACAGGGATACTCGTACACATCAAGCTATACATTTTTAGAATAAGCTGACATCGGATTATATTACTTACACACGGATAAAGCTATACCTACATTTTTAGAATAAGCTGACTTGGATTATACTAATTACACACTGATACACATCAAGCTATACATTTTTAAAATAAGCTGACCTCAGATTATATACATATTTTCGAATAAGCTGAGCATACAGGCTTTCGTAGAGTGAGAGCTGAGCTTATACTGAGCATATAACTATTAATATTTAATTTAAATCATCAGATTTTTCTTTTATGGATATAATTTGAAGTCCGTGGTATTTTTAATCAAATGACAAGTAATTTACTAATTTTAACAAAATATCAAAACGCTAATTTAGTAAAACTGTAATTAACGACTTTTCAACGATGATCAAATTGAAATCTTTATTAAGGTTATGTTACGGCAGTAACATAAAATATATTAATTCTTATCTTATATTATATCGAATGAATTCAGTCAAATAGTAGATAATATATTCACTAATCTTCTTAGTTTTTACTCGGTATTTTCAGAGGTTGTCCCTAGAGGAATAAAATTCGACATTAGCGAATTATATACATTTCTATAAAACTGTCTACAACCCTCTTGGGATTGTAACGACTGCAAAGTGGTGTGCCTTTTACTGGGTTGTATTATTGACTCCTATTTTTCGTGCTTACTACTTAATATTAAGGTACTTACTATATAGGTTAACTTAGTATATTATAACTCGTATTTTAGGCAACTCATCAATATAAAACATGTACCAAATTTTTAATTAGACCTTAACCAATAAAACTGTGAAAAAACTCGCGCACGGAGGGTTCCGTACCATTACGATTTATGACGTATTAAAAAAAAAACTATTTACTAGACCTCGTCCAAACCAATTTTCGGTGGAAGTTTATATGGTAATCTACATCATATATTTTTTTTTGTGTTGTCGTCCTCTTATTTAAGAAGTTACAGGGGGGGGGGGCACGCATTTTACCACTTTGGAAGTGTCTCTCGCGCAAAATATTCAGTTTATGACGTATTAAAAAAAACTATTTACTAGATCTCGTTCAATTCAATTTTCGGTGGAAGTTTACATGGTAATGTACATCATATATTTTTTTTAGTTTTATCATTCTCTTATTTTAGAAGTTACAGGGGTGGGGACACACATTTTACCACTTTGGAAGTGTTTCTTGCGCAAATTATTTAGTTTAGAGAAAAATGATATTAGAAACCTCAATATCATTTTTAAAGACCTATCCATAGATACCCCACAAGTATGGGTTTGATGAAAAAAAAATCTTGAGTTTCAGTTCCAAGTATGGGGAACCCCCAAAATTTATTGTTTTTTTTTTGTGTGAAAATCTTAATGCGGTTCATAGAATACATCTACTTACCAAGTTTCAACAGCATAGTTCTTATAGTTTCGAAAAAAAGGCTGTGACACGATTGGACAGACAGACAGACAGACATGACGAATCTATAAGGGTTCCGTTTTTGCCATTTGGCTACGGAACCCTAAAAATGGATCAAATCCCATGCAGTAGTTTTTGCGTAATGCGTATAAACATACAGAAAGACAGTTTTTTTTATAAATTGTTTTTTTGGCTTCTGAACTGTGAATCTAACAAAGACTCCCTCCCCCTATTAATTTGGCACATAGACCAGGGAACGCGCAGCTTAACCTCGCAATTCGATTGACCAGCGTACCTAGTTATTTTTATATAGTTGGGTAGAAGAAGATGATTGATATAATTTATACAGACTGTAAATATTACGTTTTTATGACTGCCTCATTAGTCTAGTGGTCCTAAGCGCGACTGCTACGCTAGAGGTCCTGGGTTCTATCCCCAGGTTAAGCAAAGTATTATTGGGTTTTTCTATGAAATTCTCAGTAGCAGCTCGGAGCCTGGATTTGTGCCCGGGTAATGGCAATTGGCTCACGGCTACTGGCGAAGAGTGGGTGTACATTTATAGTACACCTCTGCCTTACCCTTCGGGGAAAACAGCCTGATGCTATAACCTTTTTATAGTCAGGTAAAAATTTTCAGCCCCGTAAAATTCATTTTTCGACCTTACAATAAAAACAAAAGATACTAGGTACTCATCATCATCATCAACCCATTACATTGTCCCACTGCTGGGCACGGGTCTCCTCTCAGTACGAGAGGGATTAGGCTATAGTCCGCCACGCTAGCCTACTGCGGGTTGGCAGACTTCACACGCCGTCAAGAAAATCTCTCAGGCATGCAGGTTTCCTCACGATGTTTTCCTTCACCGTTTAAGCGCGTGATAATTAATTATTAATACGCACATGACTTCGAAAAGTCAGAGGTGCGTGCCTTGGATTCGAACTCGAGACCTTTGACTTGGCAGTCCAATGGTCATATCACTAGGCTATCACTGCTAAAGATACTACTATTTCTTTAAAAATAAATCGCCTAATAAGAAACTGAACAACTTTAATTAACTTCGGATAGACAAAATAGTTTCGTTCTTCTAATAAATCGACGCAAGGTGACGATACACGACCCAATTGATTTTGAACTTTGTCTTGTACCAACAGCGGCTATTTTTGTACACGTGCGCTATATTCTAGAAAAGATTGATGCGCTATAAAAGAGTTTTTTCTCGTTGCTGTGTAACATCGGCGAAACAATATTGGTCTCGGGTATTCTTTATGATGGTACAGCTTGACGTGATGTCAGAGATATTGTTGTGCCCGTTTCTTGAAATCACTTCTAGGCTGTTGGTTTTTATGGCAAATATGGAACAGTATAGTATTTGGGGATTGTTCATAAACTTTATTATGTTGGACCTAAATTGAACAGTTGATCTGAGCCAAATCTTTTGAGACGCTCAAAATTAGTTACAATTTTGGACTATGGACCTGGTGTTAATTTTATTATTCTGATTGTACCTTAAGTATACATCCATTTTAATTCTGATAATTAGTAATTGCCTCATTAGTCTGGTAGTTCCAAGCGTGACGTATTCCACATTGGGCACCCGTTTAAACGGCACCTGAGTGAATGGCACCTGAGGTATTCCACATACGGCACCTATGGATATTTTTCGCAGGTGCCATTAGTGGAATAATTTATTATTTAAAATTTTATTCCACCAATGGCACCTACGGATTAGTAGGTACTAGTGTTGGGATGTTTATTATTTTTAGGATGTCAAAATAAAAAAAAAAACGTTTAAAATCAGTAGTAAGTTTAATACTTCGATCGAAGGTTTAATACGAGTATAATAACATGATAATAAAACATTACATTATGAGTGAGAGTCCACACGATATAAACATAACACATTTTAATGATTACATGGTAACGCAGTGGATTGATCACAGATTCTGGTCAAACAAATGGTGTTGTTACGGTTAGTCACAAGACTAAAAATTATCCTGAGACATACTACTCTGTGATTAATAAAGCTATCAATAGAAATGATAGCAAGAATCTGGCAAAGATTTTAAGGGTTCTTCAAGAAAATTGCAAGAATTACGCTGAAATCCGCGGAAAAATGGAAAAGTCAAAATCACAAAAATATGCAGAACGTAGGAACCAATTAATTAACAATATAGTAGAAGAGTACAAAAATGGGTTTATTTCTCTTGGTCACTTGGTCAGTACCTATGGAAAAACTGCGTTTTTAATAAAATATCTATTGAACATTTTTAGCCACAAGTAAGTAATGCGCTGACCTTTAAAAAATATAATTGTGCCTATTTAAGTAAATATTATGTTATATCTTTAGACGTTTATAGTACATAATAAATAACTCAAGACTGATTTTACCGACTGTGTCATATTAAAAAAATATGTCATTATTATGACAAAGTTAACTAAGATAAATACTAAACATCCCAACACTAGTACCTACTAATCCGTAGGTGCCATTGGTGGAATAAAATTTTAAATAATAAATTATTCCACTAATGGCACCTGCGAAAAATATCCATAGGTGCCGTATGTGGAATACCTCAGGTGCCATTCACTCAGGTGCCGTTTAAACGGGTGCCCAATGTGGAATACGTCCCAAGCGTGACTACTACGCTAGAGATCCTGGTCAGACAAAGACGAGTGCTATTGGGTTATTTTATGAAATTGCTAACTCTGCCTAACCCATCGGGGAAAACAGGCGTGATGGAATGTAAATCTGTTCTGAATTTATTTTATTTTAGTATCTAATAATACCTATCCGTATATAGGTTATAATCGATATTAGTAAAGTTAAAATTGCTATTTATCAAAGTTTTGGTGAAATACAGTGAGTTAATTACCCCCTTCTAGACTTCAATAGGAAATAATTATATTATAATTTTAAGAACATACTTTTCTAAAATATCTCGGAGCAGCAGTTAAACATTTTCTTTATAAACTAATCTAATGAAACTAACTCAACATTTCCTGAATTTTCTCATTTCCTGAAAATACACGGTCGGTTCTCTTCTAAGTTTTATATAAGAGTAACGTAGCATAAGTTTTAAAAAACATTGCTCATTTTACGATATGAAATATTACAATAGGATTTACAAATCTCCACAATTTAATAAAATAATACGAACGACTCACTTTCTTTTTGTGACTGCCTCATTAGTCTAGAGGTCCTAAGCGCGACTGCTACGCTAGAGGTCCTGGGTTCGTACTCCAGGTCGAGCAAAGAGCTAACCCTTCGGGGAATACAGGCGTGATGGTATGTTATGTGTTAGAGTGTGTTAGAGACAAACAATTTACGAAAAACCAAAAAGAAATTGAATTTAGCGCCCAAGGAGAGATGATACGCCTAAATGCACACTGGAATTGTCAATATTAGTTTTCAGACATAACTAATCCAAGCTGAGAATGGCACCAACACACAAGCGCCATCTACCAACACTACAGTAATTTACATACAATTATAATTGACTAGCATAGCTCAGCATGACTGATATGTGTCCTAATGCAGCTGACAGCGTTAACACATTAATTAATCAATTAAGTATATAGCTGAGTAAACAGGTACATAGCAATTGTCTAACTGAATCAAATTAGGCAGTAGTTAGTGACGACAATGTTAAGACTGATTGGGAGCTTTCAGGTGTAAAACAATACACAGTAAATGAACAAATCAAATTTCACTTTAACTTTTCAAAAGGCGCTGAGTTGGTGACAGAAAACAATAATCAATTCTCTATTGTATCTATTAATTGGTTACCTCTTAATGATTAAGGGAATAAAATCTTCATTGGAAAATTCAAATTGGTACTTGGATTCTTAAGACTTGAATACTGGTAAATTATTATTTTATTTATCTCCAACCCTGACTAAAATACTTACAGACATCTTGACCGTATGAAAAAGCTTGGTAGCTAAGTATTTAAAATTGTAGTCTGTAAAGTCTCTCGTTAAACACAAAAAAAAGCATAATAGCTTATTTACATGGCCTCAATATAACAAACTTAAAACCTAAAAAAATATAAAAGTTGCTTCCTTATAAAAAATCAACGTTAACGATGTGACTGACCTAGATAAAGATAAACGAAACGATAGCATTTACGTTAACTGTGTGTCGTTAAGTGCTTTATTATACTTTTAGTAAAAAAATATCCATTAACTTACTTTATATGTTTTTATATCCCAGATGTTTGAAAACCTGCTTCCTAAACTTTGGTACGTGATTGGTGGTTACCCTTCCTCCCACTCCTCCTAAAAAAACCTGAAAGTATTCGAATCGTCAACACAACAAAATATTTTTAATATTAATTTCCTTTTGACTGCCTCGTTAGTCTAGTGGTCCCAAACGCGACTGCTATGCACGAGGTCTTGGGTTCGATTCCCAGGTCGAGCAAAGGAGTCTGGAGTTGTGCACGGTTAATGGCTATAGGCTCGCCCCCTATTACATGGGACCTAAACATACCGGCGAAATGTAGGTGTACATTAGCACACCTCTGCCTAACCCTTCGGGGAATACAGACGTGATGGTATGGATTTTCTTTTGTTCAATGTTTTCAATTAGCATTTACGATTAAATTTGCCATAGATGATACAAGTGCTATTTAGGGTTTTAAATTATTCCAAGTAAAAGAACAAATAACAATAATCAAGATAAAACATTCCAGCACGTATGCGTGAGAAGCATAATGGTGAAATAAACCTAAGATAATCCAACCAATTTTCCATGATATTCCCTCAAGACTAAAGTCATCGAGAAACTCCTAAATTCAAGTTATCTGATGGCAAATGTGCAGACATTAATAATGGCGATATGAAACCATATTGAGGGTAATACGAAAAAGATTATCGCCTCACGCCGGAGTTTCTGATACTCATAGAGCTAATGCTATTGAATGCCGAGGGTAACATGAATAGATATTATGTATACGATGATTCTGATAACATCCGACTTAAATACATTTTTAAATCTCTTGGTGAAAAGAATATTCAAGTACTTAGTCAAAATGGCTCCTCAATTTACGAGTATTTAGATGGCGTTACTAATAATCTATGTAGTATTAGTATAGGTCGATATGAATTATTTAATAATTATAGTGATAAATTGCAAATTTTTTGGGATTGAGTTTCCTGTTTAGAAATTCTCAGTAATAACTTGAATTTTGGATTTATGCCTGCTTGATAGAGTAATAGAATAATTTGTCACTTGTTCAAAGGACCTAGAAATATCATAAAATACACTGCCTAATTTAACATTCTATCATGCCTGTATTTCCTGATGGGTTTGATAGATGTATATTCCGGATTTCGCTGGTAGGTCCCATGTTTTTGGTGGGGGGGGGGGGATTAGATTCCCATTTTTTAGTTTCTTGCTATTAAACGAGCATAAATCTGCTGCTATTTCACATCACAAATCAATCACTACATAATATAAAACAAAGTTGCTTCCCGCTGTCTGTTCCAATGTATGCTTAGATTGCGTTTTTTTAATAGATAGAGTGATTTAAGAGGAACGTATAATACATACATATTATAGTACAAAAAAGTCGAGAAAACACGTGGGCGGGAAAACTAGGACCTACCCAATAATTGCCTATTTTATTTGGCCTTTTGCAGCATTTCTAAGTGTAAATTATTATGTTAACACTAATAGTACTCAAACAACCAAAGATAATACAGAAAGATTAATTCTTTAGCAAAATAAACCGGGAGTATAAAGCAACTACAAAATAACAAGCAGCGAATTGAATATTAGATTTCCAATTACGAGCTCGCACAACATCCGTTTACAAATATATTTTTTTTATATTTCTTGCCATTTCACGGCTTAATGGAGTATTTTAGAAAGGAAGCAATTAGGAAATTATTAAATTTGCTTGAATCGGTATGTCGTTTTTCCTGTTGGCTTATCTAGACGACATACTTACTTTATTGTACAATAACAGGGCTTTATGTCTTCTAAATTTTAAGTATTAGGGAATATTAAAGAATATTAAATGTGGATACTATTTTAAGTATGATGTATGTATGTTTATGAACACCTAGAAATTTTATATCGGAATGTGAGCCCCTGCTCCTTCAATTGATGAAACCCTTTGACCAAATCACTCCAAAAACTATGAAGGATTTTAAGTATAATAACATAAGAAATCCAGTGCATATTTATTTGAAAGTTTGATATTGGAAATATTGAGTTTAAGAGTATTTAACTGATTAAAGTAGTAGTAAAAAACCGATTTAGTACAATATCGAATATCCATTTTATAGTATAGCATGCAAAGACCTTATATATAAAATAGAAGACTGCTAATAATATGCTGAGTATCGTATCAAACCAACATAGGCTGAAAAACATACCATTATAACATACCATCACGCCTGTATTCCCCGAAGGGTTAGGCAGAGGTATACTTAATGTAGACCCACAGTTCGCCTGTATGTTTAGGTCCCATGTAATCTCAACTCCGAGCTGCTACTGAGAATTTCATAGAAAAACCCAAATAACACTTTGCTCGACCTGGGGATCGAACCCAAGACCTCTAGCGTAGCAGTCGCGATTGGGACCACTAGACTAACGAGGCAGTCATGAATGAAATACATTACAAGTATACTATTATATACTGCTACATATTGATTTAATAATAGGTAAGTGGGTTCAATAAGGATATATTATTTATGAAAGATAAGAAAGGTTAACAGCGTTTATCTTGTGACATTTACCTTATCTGCTATTTGGATAGTGATATAATATAGTTGAGTGGGTTGGACCGACATTTTTTCCGAATTGATTTTGTTGATAATGATAAAAAGTAGGTTAAAACGCCTGGGTATATGACAAAAGCTTGAAAGCACCAACAAGCGTTTTTATGTAAGTGTACTGATAATAACTACAGGAAAGGTAGTAAAATTTTACAGGGCATGCTCACAGTTGGTGGATTTTTTTAACGTTCTATGATTATCTATTTTAATTGTCTAATTGAAGTAATACATTTTAAATTTGACAGCAATAAAGAAGAATAAGAAGTCCATGTCATTGTTTTACTTATTAATAACACTCTCTCAGTCAATTCCGGAAGCATAATAAAGGAGCTTTGCTACTTAAGCCAGGGTGATTGTTAATCACAGTACCTTGTAGGTAATTCATAGATTATTAATGAGATAACGTCTACCGAGGGACGGTAAGTACGTTTCCTTAACCACTTATGAGCCTACTGGGATGTGAAATTACATTTGGCTTGTAATTAGAGAACTTTGGCAAATATAGCTAGACTAGAAATGTAACAACGTGTTAAAATGAAAAGGTAGTTAGTAAAGAGAACGTTTATGAATTTATCTTTATCAAAGACGAAGTAGATGATTCGAACAAGTTACGAAAACAAAACTCGAGTAAATTTAAAACTCATTTAACATCACATTCAAAACTAAAACTAAAACCAGTCACGTGCAAAGAAACTAAAATGTAAATCAACGCTACTGCAAAGGACGGTAATACATTTAGTCTGCGAGCTGTTCAAATAGAATACGGACATGATCAAAGGGAAGCTAGAGGATAACTTCAACATATTTATAACTTGAAAGGTAAAGCCTTAAGCTACCCGTCATGTAGACGTATGTTGAGTGGCGAGCATTAACCACAGTTGGAGTAGATTATGTATTTATATTTGGTTGAATGGGATCGTAAAGAGTAAGTTCTGAATTCCAGTGACAGTAAAAGCCTCGTAGCTTGAATATTTTTTCCTTTCTTTATATATCTTTTATACAAGCAATAGGGTAGTTCTTATATTCTCAATAAATAGATAACAAAAATTCTAAAGAGTTACACTATATTCTGATTTCCTCTAATTTAGAATCAAAATAAAATGTAATATTCTTCTAGAGGAAAATACATTTGCATCTATAGACAGCACGTAAGTCTATTCTGCGCTTACTAATAAATTTGCTTCAAAAGGTTATAATGAATTAGTTACTTTGTCACTGTCAGACACAGATTGCGATGACGTAGTACACATTAAACTGTTTCACACTGCCGAGTGCGTCTAAAACATCGCTCTAAATTAAACCACATGGGGTAGGTATGGATTCTGTACGCTCGCGAGTGTTGATAATGCTATTATAATATTCTATAGGCTTATTTATGCTGATCAATTCTATTTACTTTTAAACGTAAGGACGGATGGTACCAAAAGTCAGATAAGATTAATTTGGTCGTTTGTTAATGTTCAAGATAAGTACGAGTATTTAGATAATTGCAATAATAGAAATTTTTTGTCGGTTTAAGAGATTTGGGCGTAATTCTATATTCGAAACTTGAAAAATTTACAGTCCTACCCAAACATTCGAAACATTAGTTTTGTGTAATACAATTATTTCCATCCTTATTACCCCTAAGTTAAAATTGTTTTCTAAAGAGTAAAGTTATTATGGTTTTCTATGAATTAGAACAATATATGTAATAGTGAGATGCACTGAATTGATTAGACCGCATGCAGTATTGCCATACTACGTAGTAAAGTTTACACTTATGTTGACACTTTAGGACATGTCATCCTAACTCAGCTAGTCTTGTATGTCCTTGTATATAGTGCAGTAGCTATTCATGATACACACTAGATTAAACCGCACGCGGTTAGAGTGGTTGCCTTGACCTGTCCTTTATTGCAGACGTTGCTTGGTGTTGGCGGAAGGCATTCATTAAATGTATTCAGAGTGACTTAAAAGAATGACGCGTAAAAAATACTGTTATTAAAAAAGTTTGATGTACTTTTTACATTTTGAAATATTTCTAAAGTTGCATCGAAGTAATTTTTTACGTTGGGTGACATTTTATAAAATTCCTGTTCGTATATTCTTAAAGGGGATGAGACTGTAATATCAGTCGTTTCGATTGAGACAGTCAGATGGCAATCCCGCTGTTTAAATACTGATTATAATCAGCCGTATATGCTTAGATTGAACATAAGTATTAGTATAAAAGACCATAATACCTTCAACTAGAAAGCCACATATTTTATCTTTACAACGTGAAAAGGCTCCATATATTTTAAGTCCATTATGAAAAACCCTGCTATCTTGTCTCCATAGAAGGCTACCCACTAGAATGTCTTTTTTTGTGTAAACTTTGAAAGAAAAACACTCATCTTAATAATGTTTGCGAAGGGACTACCTCAGAACTTTAATATGGTATCTAAAGTGTGTCTTATCGGTGTACTTGTGCTTTTGATTATATATTTGAGAATTGAGATAAAAAAGTAATGTTCTCAGAATCTTCACAGTTGGATTTTTGGTATCAATACTGATTTTAACATCGTTATTTGAAAGTTATATCTATATTACTTTATCAATGATGATAATAATCACTAAAAGATAAAGAGAAAGGAGAAAGAAAATTATGATTATACATAATTGTCACTAATTACTTTCGACGATTAAGTAATAAAATCCATCGCTCCACCTCAGACGAAACACTGATTCAATAATATTTTATGAGAGCATTAAACCTTATTTAAGAACAGGATAGTAATTATTACAGTATAATTAAAATAGTATTAATTCACTGACGTACACCGGTTGCTGATAGAGAAATCATTTTTTTAAAGCTTACTAGCAATGTGTCGCACATTACTAGTATTCTTGTTAACCCCTCGTACTAAGGTAAATGCTTGTATTACGAGTGGGTCCGCGTCGGTAGTGCAATAGGTGGGTTCCGAACTGACAACCACATGACCGCAAGTCCGACGCCCAAGCCATTAGGCTACCGCCGCTTCTAAATTTGAGATTTTAAGATTGTGTCTTTAATAGGACTTAACTTACTATAATATTAGTGAACTGAAAAATATCTACTGCTTTTCCCGTTTAAGTCACAGATAATACCTATATTGAATAATACATTTGCAAAAAAAAGACACTCCACTCCTCTTTGCACTTTTAGCACTGCGATATTGGAAGCAGTTGTTTTCAGAATAACTCAATTTTAAATAGTTTCTTGTTTATCCTTATAAGTGTCATCGTTGTAATTTATAGCTTCTCTGTCCAAAACATTAGCTTCAACATATTTAATAAAGTCTAAACAATAGATTTCAGCTTCAATTGACCCAAAACCTTCGTAAGAAATATCTCCATTGTTGTAAAATTATTTATCATTTGTCAATTGCCATCTTTGATGTTGGGATCTTAAGAATTGGGTCATTATTCCGGAAGGTTTAATAGCAAGACGCTGTTATTGGCCTGTAGATATTTGGAAAGGGAAAGTTTTGTGAATATTTAATATTTTTATTCGACTAGATGACGAATCTACTTCATCTCCAGCGGGGACTTGGTCTCCGTTTTTATGTAATTTGATTGCCTCATTACAGTAAAGGATATGAAGTAAAAACAACACTTACTTGGCAGCAAAAATAAATACTACGGTAAAAGATCTCTAAACTTTTACAATATATTTGCTAGAATACTTTCACAAACTATAAGCTGATATACTGGTTTCTAACACTTACGCGAATATCAGACATTGAAATAAAACTACTTTTTACGGATTTTATCGCGTTATATTGATTATTTTAAACGAATATGAAACGTCGGGAATTTAAAATAATCAATATAACGCGATAAAATCCGTAAAAAGTAGTTTTATTTCAATATAAGCTGATATTTACTGGCACACAATCCAATAAAAAGTGGTCATATTTTTTCTGCCAAATAAAACGTGTATAAAAATAATTGCTGGAATACTAAACTGGAAGAATTTTGTTCCTAAAAATTAAGTTTCAAAGCGGAACATCGTTTGATAACACCCTTGTATGTCAGAAAAAGAAATACTTTGAGCTACTACTGTTTCGAGCACAGAAAACAATTGAAAAACTGCGAATCATGTCCACAGAACACAGAAAATAATTATCAACACAATATAAAGGAACAAAGAACGAAAAATCTGATACATTCCGCTCCCGCCACCACAGTATTCAAAACCTAGTCCCCAACACGTAAAGATTAAGTCACCAACCAAAATGCGACTTCGCAGTTACAATTCAGAGTTCATATTCCCATGAACGGCCCACAGTGATCGGATTATGTTTGATGAAAATCGTCGAAATCCGATTTTCCAGTCAGTTTCCCGCGTTCTACTCAAAGAAGACTTACATTGGCTTTAAATAAATATACTATAAGTAATAGTTTTAAAGTCATTGTATTGGAAAATTGAGTTTTGACACTTTTATGTAGTTGTGCCCATACTTAGTTGAATTACTGTTTTTGTTAAGCATTTATATGAAAATATTTTGGTCATTCATATTAGATTTACCAACTACAGTTTGCTTAGGTAGGGGTTTTTGATTAGAATAAACTCTATTTGACTGGTAATTCACTTTTATCAGTGATTGCGTTAGTGGCATTTAGCCCAAACGTAATAACATTTTAAATTATATAATTGTAATAATATAATTTTATGTAAATCCTTTTGGAATTTGCAGCTTTTGCTTACTAGAACATTATAATTATTTATTGACTGCCTCGTTAGTCCAGTGGTCTCAATCGCGACTGCTACGATAGAGGTATTGGGTTCGATCCCCAGGTCGATCAGTGTTATTGGGTTTTTCTATGAAATTCTCAGTTGCAGCTCGGAGTCTTGATTTGTACCCGGTGAGTGGCAATAGGCTCGCTCCATATTACATGGAACCTTAAACATACCGGCGAACTGTGGATGTACATTAAGTACACCTCTGCCTAACCCTTCGGGGAGTAACCTTGGTCTGTGATCACATAGTTCAAAGGTCATATCGGTGCCACTATAAAACATCGTTTTATAAGCGCTTTAATGCTAATACTATAAAACTGACTAGACAGGAATGCCATATCTTTAGTTTCAGTAGTACCTTGCATAGATTTACAATGTGCATACCTGATACACTGAGTTACTACTATCGATAATCATGCGCAAACTATGATTTTAAAACCATATTGATTTGTATAGGATCGTAACTTTATTTACGACTGATGTCATACAATATGGGTGGATGGCAACGTCTTTAAAATTGCTTTGCTACGTAATCGCATGGACGTATTCTGCTGCGTCTTTTATAGATTTCTTGTTGTCTAGCTTTTTGTGACTATTTTTATGACGATTTCGGTCCTTTCACGCCTAAACTGCTAAATTAATTCTCAAATATTGTAGTGAATTGTTTTTATAAACATATCATCACGCTTGTGTTACCCGAAGGGTTAGACAGAGGTGTGCTTAATGTACACCCACATTTCACCGGTATGTATAGGTCCCATGGGGGGTGAGTCTATCGACATTAAACGGGTAGGTACATTTCCAAACTCCGAACTGCTGCTGAGAATTTCAATTTAGAAAAACCCAATAAAACTTTATTCGACCTGGGAATCGCACCCAAGGTCTCTAGCGTAGCAGTCGCGATTAGGAACACAAGACTAATGAGACAGTTGTTTATATGTTTTTTATTTTAAATGAATTACCACTGGTGGGCCTGTTGGTTTATAAAATGCAAGCATCATCATCATCATATCATCCTGTTGCCGTCCACCGCTGAACATAGGCCTCCCCCAAAGAGCGCCAACCATCCCGGTCTTGGGCAGCTCGCATCCATCCGCTACCAGTTACCTTCTTTCCATCGGTCCATCGTGTGGCGGGGCGTCCCACACAATGCCATATTTAAGGAATATTTTTTAAGTTTTAATTCACCGGCACGGTAAAGTATGATAGTTAGAATCGACAGGCGTCAGTTTAATGTCATAACCGAGACACAAGATAGTAAAGATCTTAATGTATCCACACTCAAATGTTTATGGGTAGCAACAGACAATGTTTGTTTGTTCAGACAATTACCGTAACTTCAGAAAGGTTTTTAATAGCAATGAACGTTTCACTAGCTTTCATTCGTCCCACATTTCACGCCTCCCTTCCCTCTTTCCAAGTCGACCTATCCAGAGTTTTATCGACCCAATCTTTCATAAAAGAGAACTTTCTTTCTTCTTCTTCATCGTGCCACCTCCGTCTGGGCCAACCATGCTGTCGCTTCGTTCCATGTGGGATTACTCATTATTCTCTAGTTATTTATTTTTTTCGGTCTACTATTGCTAGGGTCGCGGAAGAATGACAACTCGTTTCCATGGCGCTAGCAAAAAGTGGTGAGACGGAACACCAGTTACATTTTAGAAAAAAAAATACTTAAAAAAAAAACATTTTAAAACGAATACAACTCAAATTTCTAATTTTCTGTTCAACAGTCAATACAGCCAAACATGTTAATGGGAAAAATACCCACAAAGAGAGATCGTCTTAAGCCACGGTTGGGTCTTTATATAAAGCTGGTCATTTTCAACCGGCCTTCGCGAAATCCCCTTTGGTCAAATATAGACGGGAACAAACAAACCCTTATATAATATAGAACATGGAATTTTAGAGAGCCTTCGCTCCTTTTTGTGGGCAGCGGTATTGTTTCGTTAATAAAATGCTTTTCATCTTGTTTTTGACATTTATTGGCGAGTTCGAAACGATTGTTTCATTACCAAATTGCTTGATTAGCTGACAAAGATTATCAATTACGTTTATGTCTTTATAACTGGTTACAGGAAAAGTGAGGGGCTTAAATGTTGGTGATAAATTTTATTACTTAACCCGTCAAGTGCCATATGGTAGACACTATGCAAAATCTATTGTTTTGCCCTCATGCGGCAACTACACGCATCAGTGAATTAAAGCGGATCGTTCCAGCTTGGGCGCGATTTTTTTTTTTCAAGTTGTAAATCAATAATACTTACGTTCTAAGTTCACAGCGGTAAGCTTTGATTTGAAAAAGTGTATTTATGGAATCTATTTACAGAAATAAATATTATTTATTATGGATATACCTAGTTTTGATTTAATTGAAGTGATACTCATAGACGCTTTTAAACAAATGTTCGATCTTGATTCAATATGAATAGAGCATTTTATGTAGATGTTGTTTTTAGTTTTTATCTTTTGACATTAAACTACAATAGATAGCAAATATAGTAATCTTACATTTAAATTACCAAAATGTATTTTATAATATACAATCTTAATGTAAAAATCGCATTAACCTCGACAATATCAAAAATTCTAATTTTATTAATCTCTCACTCACATCTAATGTAACCACTGACTGAGAATTTGGATTGGAAAATCGGGATCTCAATCTCGAACACATTAGATATATCTTGAGTAACCGCAAATTCTTAATGGACCGTCAATCAGCCTGCATTACACTATGAATCACGTAACCCACACATTTCTAGATAAGTATTACAGCTTCATACATACATACACTCACGCCTTTTTCCTACAAAGGTAAGCAGAAGCAATAGACTGCCACTCGCTCGACGACTCCTGCATATCTCTTTCGCTTCTTCCACTTTCATACATCTTTTCATACGCACGCGACGCCGGTTGCGAATGTCGAATGAAAAGATGTCGAATTTCTCGTCCACATTCTGACGTCTAATTTACACGTTTACACTATCTATTGATGAAACATGACTTTACAGTTAATTCAATTCCGAACGATGTTGGCTTATCTTTTTATTATAACTAGTTATAACTACATACCTACATACAATCATACACTCACTCCTTTTAGGGTAGGCTAACTACGAACGCCATTTGCTAGATTCTTGCATACTTGCGCCATTCAACCAGTCTTTATTTTACTTTATTTTATTTTCTTTTCCAAATAATTTTAAGTTTAAGTGTACTTTTAACATGACTTACGATACTCGACTGTAATCTGGAAGAGCGGAACCTTCTAACACAAGCAATTATTTGCTTGTGCTTCTTCATAACACAATTAAATAGCAAGCGATTGAGCCCATCTCGCCAAAGTCTACTCAGTTGACCTCGTCCACGAATAGCATTGTATGGTTCCCACTCGGTAGCTGCTGTTTTTTTTTTTCTTACTAAAAAATCTTGGTGTAAAGAACTTAAGACAGTTGGGATCGTAAATGATTCCCATTCGTTAATATAATCATTTCCATTTCGATACTTTTAATAAAATCACTTACTTAAGTGACTGTACTTGCGCAGCCGTTCAGAATGACTGACTTAACGTTTTGCGCGAAGAGAAATCCCAATTACCGTGCGGTTAGTGCAACGCCACATAGTATTACGAAAATAATTGCTATAAGAGCAACATTCGCGTCACGCGACCTGGACCTACCCTCATCAATCAACTGTCAACCCTAAGTACAAACAGACAGGGTGAAAAATGCTTTGTGTTCAGGTACAAGACTGATTGGTATCGAGATGGACGTTAGCTCCAATTATATTGTGCTGGTTTCAGACAAAAATACTAAGTTCTTTATCAGTGCTCAGTAAGTTATTTTCAGTCTCACAGTGTAGCAGTGATAGCTTAGTGATATGACCATTAGACTTGCCAAGTCAAAGGTCTTGAGTTAGAATCCAAGACAAGCACCTCTGATTTTTCCAAGTAATTATCACGCGCTTAAACAACAATGAAGGAAAACAACGTGAGAAATCCTGCATGCCTGATAGATTTTCATGACGGCGTGTGAAGTCTGGCTTGGTGGACTAATGCCTTATCCATCTCGTTCTGAGAGGAGAACCGTGGCAGTAGTGAGATAATATAATGGATTAGTGATCGGTTTACCCCTTGATTGACATTATATCTCTGCAAACGATGAAACCTTAGAAGAGTGCGGTGAAACCATAGAGATTTAGATTTTTTTGGTCCTTTGAACTGTAATTTATAATTAATTCACTTTACTTAAGTTATGTTTATAATCGTCTTTACTAATGTGGTGAATTTCATGTGTATTTTAAATACCTATCAGCAACTTATTTGAAATTGATTATAAAAAAAATACACTCCCGGTTTTATATAGAACTTTCCTATTGGGAAGACCCTAATATTTTCATAAGAAAATGAAAACAAACAAAAGCTTGACGAGGGATGCTATGGGTAAGCGAACATTGACGGGAATCATAATATATGGTGTTCATGGTATAATCTGACGAATTTCATTGAATACCTACGATGGGGCTATTTGGTTTAAAATAAGTTCATTTAATTATATTCTGATGGTTGATGGGTGTTCCCATCTTCTTTTTGAATAAATAATATTGTAATAGGTCCAATAAGTAACAATTTTTCACGATCCAAATCATCTTCAGCTTTCCTGTAGGTATTTATGTAGAATAAAAACTATAATTAGAATCAGATCAGCCATTAGGTATAGTTCAGTAAAATCTCAAGAGGACCAGCTTCTAAATTAATATTGGTCCTTTTACCTTCTTTTACTTTATCCTTAATGGCCATACTTTTTAGTAACTCTACGCACTTATAAAGAGAACCACGTATGATTCCAAATTTAAATTTCCTAATTTTATTGTCAACAATATTAACTTAGAAATTGATGGTAGCTCACATTCCTGAACTGAATTCCAAATATCCCCATGGTTATGAAATAGTTCCATGTTAGTCCTGTTATAATAATATCTTCAGTACCTTAGGCTTATTGTGTTGAAACAACAAAGACGGTGGACATTATCTTTGCGGCGCTTGTGGCACGTCGATACAGATCGCTTTGTTGCAACTGTGACGTAACAGTGGAGATGGTCCAAAATGTTTCAATGTAACTTGTATTTTATTTAAGTTGGCTTTGTTTTGAGATGTGAGCATTCCCGTACAAAAGGACCAATTTATTTTAATGAATTCAATTAAAGGTATTTTTGATGACAATGGTAGGTATTTCGTAACATGCAAATTGCTTGTCAACATTGTTATTTGGATATCAAGTTACGACTATGACCTAAATATTGACTATAAATTGTGACTGTAACTAACAAGACCCAGACTATCAATATATTTAAAATGTACGAATTTAAACGACCGTTAATTAACTTCTTAACCTGGCAAGCGGTACAGTTCCTCTTTTAATCACATAACAATAGATTTTGCATTGTGTCTACAATCTGCCGCTTGACAGGTTAATAAAAGTACAAAGCCAACAGGCAACCGCATAAAAGGACAACAAATTGAATAAATACAGAATTTATCGTCATGAATCATCTCCCCGACATTTTGATTCTCAAACTTCTCCAATCTGTTATTGTTATATCAATTGTCTTTAGACTTCCACAAAAACAATTTCGATCAAACACATTTTCTCTATCTAAACAGAACAGTTTGTTTTGACACTTCAAATATTTTGGACGATATCTCAACCGTCCTGAAACAGGTTGATACAATTCTCAAACCGGGCAAATCTCTTAAAATAAATATACCTTCTTGCCTAACTTTATCTTCAACGAAGGCTGAAAATAGGTTACATGAATTAAAACCCTTTTTGTCTGAGACTTATGCCTAACCAACCGTAACTAATTGAAATTAAGGTTTAACGAATTGGGTATAAAGTGTAGGCTTCATGTTTTTGGGTGGAACTCTCTTTTATGTACGTAACTATAAGTAATCTGTAGGTTGTATTATTCCTTGAATAGCCAGGCTACGTAGAAACTGATAAATTTATTGATATGGTTATTTTTTTAAACCTTGACCTGATCACTTTCGTTTATATTATTTGACCTGCAGGTAGGTAATCATATAATTATTATGTCGCGAAAGGTAATTCATACATTTTTGAACGATATGTGGTTACTATGAGTCTCTCAGAGGGATAAAATTGAAAACAAAGTGCTATGTCATAGAAATAAGTTACTAAGTTACTAAGATAAATCAAAGGCTTAGAAAACTAAACTAAATAAAAGGCCAGTCACATCGTTCACAGAACTGAAAAATACAGTTCTCAAGTTGAGACCGCGTCTAAGCAAGCAATGGAAGAAGACATTAATGAACCTAAACATAAATATGAGGCGAGTTCACTAAGAGAAGCATAAGCTTAGGACGAATAAGGTCGATGATGAAGTGGGTAGTGTTCTAAAGATCGTGAACCTTACAAGTGTTGAATTAATTACAGTTGATACATTTGAACGTGCAGAACTGCACATAGCACAACTCAATTAATTTTGCACATGTAACGCTATAATCATTAATAAACTTGCACTAACTATAGCAACATTATAACCGGGTCTATTGCTCATAAATTCAGTTAACAGATTAATTGCACTAACTGTGTAATTGCTAAGCATACTTGTAATGTTTTACGAGTACCTGAAAACCATAACCTATGATTGGAAAATTGTTGTGTAGGTACAGTTATTTCCATTGTAATATTCTTTACTTATTATAATATACTAGAGATAAAGGGAAAGTTGAGAGATTTCTCGAAAAATTAAAGGATGACAATGTCAATCTGCAATCTGTCAAATTGGGGGCTAACCTTAACTAACATTTAGTTTTATTTGTTCACAGAAACGGACCGGGGACGCAAATCTTCTGTACATAGCAGCCTTATTTTAACGTAAGTTGAAATACAATTAATACACAATCCCAAAATCAAAAAACTCAAATGGTTAAAAATGATTAGAAAACTGAGTAATTATTGACCTTCAAAAGTAGACTAAATTAGGTGGAAGATAAAGGTATAAATATGTCTCCATTCATTTTAAACTTTTCCCATAAAAAAAATAATATCTAAGTAATAAGTATAAGTGATATTCTTTTTTTTAAAGGACATAGACATAGGTCTATAGAGTTTTTGGCTGTTCCCCATAAGACCAACTTTTTGGAACATTGCAACTAGTTTTTGACTTTTAATAAGTATATCTTATTGGTCTAATTGAAATAAAAAATTATACAAGCGCCAACTCTGAACTGTTCAGAGAAATTCATAGAATATCACACCTCTCTCGACCTCTGAATCGAATTCAGGAGCTCTAGCGTAGCAGTAGCTCTTACGACCACTAGACTAATGAGACAGTTTTAACAAGAAAATATTGACCGAAAGTATATTACCTTCCAAATAAACAAAGACATAAATAAGTTTTCTCTCCCCACAAGTACTCTAACGACAGATAATAATAATTGTATTTACTGGGAAGCCACTTAGTATGCCCTGCGCAACAGGAAAGTGGCCACCTCTACACGGGCGAGGTAATTTCGTGAAAGATTCCCATTTCCTCATATAGCCACTCGTCAAGTTACTGACAATTTGGAGTAGGGTATGGGACCCTACTTTTTGGGGAAGGAGCATTATAAGTAGACTAGTTGTGTACCGTGGTTTCACCAACTTGGCCCTGGTCCTTAGAGTTCGTAACGTAATGTCAAATCATTTATAACCTTTCTTAAGGATTGAGCAATCGAATGTAAAAAGATTTTTTCGAATGGTAATTGCCTCATTAGTCTGGTGGTTCTAAGCGTGACTGCTAATACTAGACTTTCTGGGTCTAGCAAAGTGTTATTGAGTTTTTCTATTAAATTATCAGCAGCAGCTCAGAATATGGGTTTGTGCCCGGTGGATGGCAATAGGCTCGCCCGCTATTACATGAGCCCTAAACACACCGGCCAAGAACACTTAATGAATACCTATAATGGCTGCAGTTGCACTTAATGAACACCAACAGGTGTACATTAAGTGCAACTGCCTTACCCTCGGGGAATACAGGCGTGATGGTTGTAATTGATAATTTCAGAGATTGGCACGTTCAAACAAACAAAGTCTTGTTTGATGCGCTGAAAACTAGTCTGTCAACCCCAAAAATAAATTTCAAAATACACCTTAGAACATGACAAACTTTCAATAGTTCAACGTAGAACTTAATTTTATTCTGTTTCAACTACAAAGTCAGAAAAACCACTGAAACAACGAGCATCTTCTATTTTCCCATAGCTTCAAATACTTTTTCCAATAAATATTCATTCGCTCAATATAATTTATCACATGATAAATCTTTTACAAAGCTAGCATCGTATTTGGCAACTCCTACCGCCATCTGGCTAACACGCTAAGTTATATAATAATCAACTCCCATTTACGAAAACGGACACTTTTATTTTATTACTTGCGAAATTTCCATGTTTTTCCTAGCCTTATTAAACAAATGTATACTCTATTTGCTACTCATAAAGTCGTATTTGCTTGAAGGGGGCTGTTTAGGGGTTGGACTGACGTAATTGGTGGTGAATTTGTCTTATCTCCGTGTAACTTTATGCGTGTGATGTAAGTGTAAGAAACATTTATGGAATCTTGTTTTGATTGTGTTATGAACGTTGTTTTATTTTGAAAATCTTCATGTATTCTTTTCTCTTCTTCATCTAAGTATGAGTCTGACTCGTTCTATTTCAAAACATTGGCTGGCCTCTTTACTACGTCATTATGGAGATCTTTAAATTCATTAATGACAGGATTAGACACCCTTTTAAAATTTTCAAGACCTCAGAGCAGCAGTTTCTTTCTTTTTAGTCGTTGGAACACTTAATAAACTTATTTCATGTTCTTGGATCCCAGGCCATGGCATAAATAATAAAAGACGGGTACAGGAACATAACATACCACAATTCGCTGATATATTTTAGGTCCCATGAAATAAGGGAGGGTGGGGGTCCTACGGCCATTAACCGGGAAATGATCCAAACTCGAGTTGCTACTGAGAATTTCCTAGAATAACCCAAGACCACTGACTTGGGAATCAGAAATAGCACTAATGAGTTATTATAGAAGACTGCAATTTGCAGTCTGCAAACAGTAACACTAAGGAACTTATATGACTCCACTAAGTTCACTTTAGGAAACGCTGCTTTAGATAACTTAACACTTGGTGTTGATAAAAGGATAATGTAGATTTCTTTCTAAATTGCCTACAAGTTGGTTTCTTAACACTTTGGTAACTCACCACGTGGGAATCACACGAAACTATAAATTCCGGAACAGGATGGAAATGACCTTGTCCTTCAAATTGTAATCTGGAGTGTTTGAAGATATTTATTTTAGTGAACTAATAGTTTCATCGACAGATATAATGGAGTATTTATTTTAACCGAATCAAAGCAACCGCTTAGTTATTTTAGAATTATCTCATTTATTCAGGCAGACGTTATTGCAACTTCAATTACTTATTAACATAATGGCAAAGAAAGATAATGCAACGATACTGTAGGTACTTTCCTTTTTAGGTTCTTTATTGCGAATGGGTCAGTTTGCATGTGACCTTTCCCGAAATTTCCAAGTTCATAAATAGTTGGATTTATAAGTATTTGTATAATTTATTCCTGATCAAACTTGGTTAATAACTTTCTCAAAATCTTTGAACTCCTAATATCATCGAAGGTTAACAAAATATTCTACTATATTTAAACTCAAACATTTAAAAAAAACAACCGCACCACCGACTTCCTTGAATCTGCCAGTAACCCAAACATACATCAGAATTACCGAGTTTACATTTCAATACCAATAACTGTGATATAAGTAGATTTATGTATTTACAGTAACGATACATGCTAATAATACTCAATTGAGTTTAAGCCAATTAGAGATCTATGTACTTTATAAATACTACATAGAGTTAACTTGTTGAATATATGTATCTTCCCTTCCTGGATATGTTTCCTTATACAAGGTCAAAGATGAAGGTTGATTCAGCAACAACTACGTATCTTTCTTTAATAAACCATTAACTGTCCAATTGCTGACAGAGTAAAAAGATTAAGACTATACACGCCGCCTTCGAGAATATCTCTCATGATCTCATGATGTTTTCCTTCACCTTTACCTCAAAAAATCGTTTTAGGATGTGTGCAATATTCAATAATACAGTCAAACTGTGTGTTTCATGTGAGGGTGGCTAGCTTGTTTCCTAGCTAGAACCAAGCATGCTAGGTTTTGTTAACTTTTTAAATTTTTACGATTATTCCTTGCACACGGTGAGGAAGTTTTGGTATTCATATATCCGTCTTTTAACGTATTAAAAATATCTTATGGTCGCATACGCAATATTTTTAATAGAAATATTTTCTCAGTTCTTACCTCATCCTTCCACATCCGTAATTCACAGATCTGTTCCAAAAGTTTTTTCAACATTAAAACAGAAATAAATCTCCCTCAGCTCATAAATTTTAGAAAACAATAGACGAATGTTAGTAAATTTACTGTGCCGTGTCAAATAATTTTAAACAGTGTAGTTTGGTTTCGTACCCGTGTTTTGTTCAACACCCGTTTTTACGAATGTAGGTATCTATAATTGAAGAATGTACTTAGTTATTTAGTTTCTTTTTCTAAAACAGTAGAAGAAAAAGTAACAAGCATGACGGCAAACACGGAAAACTTGTTCAAAACCTTGTTCATTGTTTTGTAGTGAGAAATGAATGAGTTTATTTTCAATTCTAAGATAGCAAATAAGCATACGGATCACCTGATGATAACAGGCAACCGCAATCTATAGATGCGAGCAATACCAGTGACATAACATTTATATAGGCGTTGTTTTGAGACATAATAAGCACATATTTGTTGCTTAGCAGCAGAATGTTTGGCAATATGGGTGATATCTATCTAGACAAATACAGCAGCATGATTCTAACATCTCAAATACAAGAAAGTTGCAACATAACAATCTTAACAAAAGACTATACGAATGAATGAATCACTTCAGTTGCCTCTATCTTTAGTTGAACTGGTTCAACAATAATAAAAGTAAACATATTCATATCGATACGTTCGTCGTTTACTCCCACACCACCATATTTTACATTAGCTATAAAAGATTCTACATATTACCCAACTATCGTAACATCTCTAATCGTAAAAATAACGCGGAACTTCAGTAAGATGATATAAATAGTTCTGTTTGCATGGAGTTATTTCATCGATTTTCCTTCAATAGTTTCTATCAAGCCATTAGTATAAATACTGCATTTTGTTTCAATGCTAAATTCTAGATTACCTCATTCAAGTACATTTAACTTGTTGGAATTGCGCGTAAATAAATGCATGTACATAGAATTCAAAAAAATATTCTGCAAGTCTTTCCGTCTAAGGCTATTAAACTAATTAAATTCTAGATAAATTATTAAGCATTCTACTTTTGGTATTTATTCATTTACAAATAGCATCAATTTAATCTCTAGCCAGACTGCCTCGTTAGTCTAGTCGTCCTTAGCACGACTGCCACGCTAGAGGTCCTGGGTTCGATCCCCAGGTCGAGCAAAGTGTTATTGGGTTTTTCTATGAAATTCCCAGTGGCAGCTCGGAGTCTGGATTTGTGCCCGGTTAGTGGCAATAGGCTCGCCCCCTATAACATGGGGCCTAAACATACCGACGAAATGTGGGTGTACATTAGTACACCTCTGCCTAACCCTTCGGGGAATACAGGCGTGATGGTATGTATGTATGTGTATCAATTTAATCTTGATATCAATCTTAACCTTCTTCGTTTTCCATTCATGTTTAGTTTACCTGTAATCGTATATTTTTTCTTACCTGTTACGGTGTTACCACACCACATTTGGCCTTCACGCTACACATGTTCGGCCATCTTATTTCGGTCCATCATCACTAGGCACATTTAAGCCTATACCAGGCCAGTGTTACCTGCCAAATATTTCACGATCATGGAAGAAATGCTGTCGGTATTCTGATGGCTACTACAAATATTTACTGCTCTAGATGGTAACTATTAGCGTTATATGTAGAGAGGCGCTCTAAGGACTTAATAATTCTACCAACCCTCTTCGTTCGTCTCCTGCAAGTTGTGTTCCAAATAGTCTATTGAAGGTTTATATTGTCTCCAAAAATAACACAAATGAATATGGCAAGACAAAAAAGTAGGTTTTGTCTGAAAATAAGAGTCATTAATGCGGCTGCTGTGTTGCGGTCGTCTGTTCAATTCTCAGATCGAGAAGCTATTGGGTTTATCTTCGATTTTTTTTTCTGTAGGCGCGTAGAGCATTCTATCTTATGAAAAGCCAACAGGTTATCTGGCTCTCTACTTAAAACTTCTGCCTAACCCTTCGGAAAATACAGCCATAATTTATGCTAGTATAGTTATACATACATACCATCACGCCTGTATTCCCCGAAGGGTTAGGCAGAGGTGTACTTACGTAAATACACCCACATTTCGCCGGTATGTTTAGGTCCCATGTAATAGGGGGCGAGCCTATTGCCATTAACCGGGCACAAATCCAGACTCCGAGCTGCTACTGGGAATTTCATAGAAAAACCCAATAACACTTTGCTCGACCTGGGGATCGAACCCAGGACCTCTAGCGTAGCAGTCGCGATTGGGACCACTAGACCAACGAGGCAGTCCATGTATAGTTATGCTATAATGTTAAACATAATATATACTTACGACTTTCAACTTTCATAGTGCCCGGGATATGTAAATCTCTATCATAAAGTTCAAACCATCGTTTATGTTCTTATCGGGAACCTTAGCACAATTTTATGGGTGATTCATATCCATAATAATACGAGGAATCTTTTCCAAGTATAATATATAACAAGCTACAAACGTTTAGAGTTAAAATCGAATGGCATTGATCGGTTCGTTGAAAGAAATCTTAAACATTACTTATACCTAGCAAGAATACTTCTTTCTTTATAGTTAAAGTCAGTAATATGAGCTTAAATGATTGTCATGTCAAAGATCTAGAGTTCGAATCCAAGGCACACACCTCTGATTTTTCGAAGTTATGTGCGTATTATTATTTAATTATCCCGCGCACACGCAACCTCGTGAGAAACTTGCATACCTGAGAGATTTTCTCGATGGTCTTGAAGTCTGCCAACCCACAGCAAGGAAGCGTGGTAGTCTTCAACTTGATCAATCTCATTCTGAGAGGAGACCTGGGCCCCTAGACAATGTCACATCTTCATTATCGATGACGAAGTTAGATATCCGAAATGTATGGCATACATTATATTTGACATAATTTCATCACGTGACATATCGAAAGATTATGCCAATTCCATACATTTCAGATTAATCTAACTCCGTTTTCGTTAAGGAAATTTAACATTGTCTAGGGGCCCTGTGCTCAGCATTAAGACAATATATGGTTTGATGATGATGATGACTTAAGGTCAATATGTAAGCCATACATAAGCATAAGCATAATAAGCCTATTATATAATGTTCCCACTGCTGGGACATAGGCCGCCATCCTTCACGCGGTCCCAGTGTGAGTAACTCTAAGCTAAGTAATAACTATCTGAAACTTAAAGTTTCGTGTGTCCGTGCCTCGCAAAGCACGTTTATATTTATCTATCACTCTACGTACTGTCTTGTCATACAACCGTTAGTATAAATGAAAATCATTTCTGGCTATAGATCTTTTAATGACAAAATCACAAGTCAGTTTTACAATTTTGTTGTGGTAGGGCCACGCTGTTCGCAGCATGAATGGGCCGGCTCGACCGGGGAAGTACCACACTCTCGCAGAAGACCGACGTCCGAGTAGTAGCGTTTCGTTACTGCGCTTCGTTCGGTGAGCGAGAGGGCCGGAGGCCCAATTCCTCCCCCAATCCCCTTCCTTCTCCTTTTCTCCTTCCCCTCCCTTTTCCTTAAATCGGCTCGGCAACGCATCTGCGACTTCTTTGGTTTTTCAGATGTCATAAAAATGTAAATAAAAATTCAGATACAAACATAAGAAGATATAAGATAAACAAAAGAATGATGAATACTATATGCGTCCTTGAAATAATATTCCTCAATTTTATTTTTAACACAAACTGCGCTGGAGTCGTTGCTGGGTATTTTTGTTGAAAAAGTTTTTCGGCTGCTTCATTAGTCTAGTGGTCCTAAGCGCGGCTGCTACAATATAGGTCCTGGGTTCGATCCCCAGGTCGAGCAAAGTGTTATTGGGTTTTTTCTATGAAATTCCCAGTAGCAGCTCGGAGTCTGGATTTGTGCCTGGATATTGGTAATAGGCTCGCCCCTATTCCATGGGACCTAAACATACCGGCGAAATGTGGGTGTACATTTGTGTACGCCTCTACCTCAGTATATATATATGTAGAATCCAGTTCTTATAAAAACCAGAATCGTGAAACAAGATCGATAGGATTAAAAACGGTGATTCTGGAGAAATTATGTTAATTAATCCTGAGCAGTGATCCGTAGACTGATCATCAAAGGGTTAATCTTAATTAAATTTAATTAAATTCTACTTCCAGGTCAAATAATTTGAAGCGATCAATTGTTAGAGTAGGTAAAAGGATATTTAGGAAGGTCAATCAATTTATTATTAACTAGCTTCTGCCAGCGACATCGTCTGCGTGGATTTCTCAATTAGGTCCAACCTGTATGCATTGTCCATTGAACTGCCAAGTCAAAGGTTGAGTTGGAAACCAAGGCATTTTTGGAAGACATGTGCGTATTATTAATAATTAATTATGACGCTTAACGGTGAAGGGAAACAACGTGAGGAAACCTACATGCCTAAGAGATTTTCTTGACGGCGTGTGAAGTCTGACAACCCGCAGTGGGCTAGCGTGGTGGACCTTAGCCTAATCCCTCGCGTTCTGAGAGGTGATCTGTGCCCAGCAATGGAACATTGTAATGAGGATGATGTAATGATTGTAATTGTTGATGATGATGATGTTTGCAAAATTCCATGTGGTATGCTATGTGTTAGAATATGTTATAAACTATCTGTGTTCTAAATTTCAACGAAATCCATTGAGCCGTTTTACGTGATTGAGTAATAAACATCCAACTATACAAACATATTATATAATTGATTAAACTAGGAAGTAGGATTTTTATCGTAGAATAGATTTCAGATAATGTAAAAACAATAAGTAGCAATAATGTTGCGGTATGTCATGATAATCAGATATAAACAATAATTCAACAATGATGAAAACCTAACTCCAATATAACCTTATTGTCGTAAAATGAAAAAAATCTGTGATTTTAGTCGCTCAGTTTTGTGATTTAATTACACATGTTTGATAATACTTATTATACAAATAATCTACCTCATTAATCTAATGCTCAAAAGGTCGTCTAATCACGACCTCGATATCCTGGCCTCGATTTCAAAATCGACCAAATTCGTATTTAATTTTTCTGTGAAATTCTTTGTTTCAAGTGTCAATTTAAGCCTAGTTAGCGGCGGAAAACATGCCCTCAATTACATAAGACCCAAAACAAACCAGCGAACTTTGAGTGTACATAAGTACACCTCTTGCAAACTGGATGTAATGTTAAAATGTCGCTCGTATATCAATCTGGAAGTCAGTACCTTCAATGCTTTAAACGGAAAAAGTACACAAAATTGCACTGAAAACGTGGATGTTGGCACAACGCCAGGCGCAAAAGAAACAGTATACCTGCACTTGACTGGGACCATGTCATTTCGAAGTCAATACATAAACTGTCTTAGTAATACTTTAATAGAAAGAAAGAAAGAAATTTATTTGGTGCAGGTTACACAACTCATATAAATTAGGTACATATTCCGTTTTAAAAAAAATCCTAAATGTAGGTATAAGTTTGTGTCTCGCGGCCGCACCAAATAGGTCCAGTTCAGCATTTTGTCAGGCTACCAGTGCCTGACGCTGATTTTCAACTGAACCTTGTGCGAGGTGTCACAGATGTAAATCAGTTGATTATCAGTCTATCAATAATAAATAAATAAGTACGTGTACGTTTTGTGTAAAATATATTTAATAAATAACTTACATACATATACTTAATAAAGAAAACAATCCATACTTGCTGTATCGCCTCACTGCGCGTTGATACCAAACCGGTTTAGATCTGTTACTTAACGGGCGGGCGAAGCGGAGACACTTGCAATAACAATGGTTGCTTCGAATTTTTCGGTAGCGGTAATAAGATAATGATACTAATGATGTTGAACTCCCATGTAAATAGGTGACAAACCTATTATGTAGTACCAAATCTAAACTAAGCGTAAGCTTTTTTTAAAAAAAGCTGAGCTTATCAAAATTTCTTAAGAAATCTCAATAACACTTTCTCGACCTATAAATCGAACCCAGGACCGCAAGCATACCAGTTGTGCGTATAGTCACTAGACTAATGAGGCTGTATTCAAATATAACAGTCGATTGGAGACGAGGTTTTGAGAGTTTTTATGTAACCAACGCAAATGTTCCACCGATCTAGTACCGTCGAGTGATGGGTTGTTTCGCTTCATATAATATGGTCAGGCTGAACAATGAGAGATTCAAAGCCGCTATAGCTATTAGCCATGGCTTACATATTGATAAAATTATGACTGGACTTTAAAAGAGAACTTTAGAAGAGTTTTTTCGGTATTTATTCTAAGAAATGCCGGCGTCATTCAAGTCAGTAACGAAAAGCCGGCGCCATCTAGTTTAAAGTAATGTTAAACATTGACTCTTAAAAGATCTATTTACATAAAAACAATTGATTGATTAATCATTTGATTTATATTTCGTTTCATAGTTTCTACTTTTCTACATCAACGCCTATGTTTTACATGGAAACAAATTCTCTTATGATACATCAGCAACATTTATTACAACACTCATCGTAAAAGCTTGGCAATTTAAAATGGCCGAGTTTTCAACGCTATACATTTTTTTTTATTCTATATTTATTTACACGGTTTTTTCTATAAAGAAAATGTCACCCCGATTATTGAATACAGAGTTATGATATAATAATAAATACTAATTAACTAATCTACCCGCAACCTTAAACCCATAATAGTAATATGATAAAGTATTCTGGCCTCATCCGACAATGGTGAGGCCAAAACGCTATTAAAGAAGCCTACATTAAAACTATTGGCAAAAAACGCTATACATTCATTTGAATTTAATATAACAACACAATAATTTTATGTCAAAAAGAATAATTAAGATGGCGTTGATAAATCGTACGTGATAAATTATATTTAAGTCGACAACGATATGGTTAAGCCTATATTTTAAAATGGCGCTTAAATGACAATCACTACTTGTTGTTAACATAACATACCATCACGCCTGTATTCCCCGAAGGGTTAGGCAGAGGTGTACTTAATGTACACCCACAGTTCGCCGGTATGTTTGGGTCCCATGTAATAGGGGGCGAGCCTATTGCCATTCACCGGGCACAAATCCAGACTCCGAGCTGCTACTGAGAATTTCATAGAAAAACTCAATAACACTTTGCTCGACCTGAGGATCGAACCCAAGACCTCTAGCGTAGCAGTCGCGATTGGGACCACTAGACCAACGAGGCAGTCTACTTGTCGTTAGATGGAAATAATCGATATTTGGTGACAAATTATTGTACCGCCTCATTAGTCTAGTGGTCCTATGCGCGACTGCTATCCTAGAGGTCCCGGGTTCGATCCCCAAGTCGAGCAAAGTGTTATTGGGTTTTTCTATGAAATTCCCAGGAGCAGGTCGGAGTCTGGATTTGTGCCCGATTAATGGCAATAGGGTCATCCCCTATGACATGTGACCTAAACAAATCGGCGAAATGTTGTTGTACATTAGTACACCTTTGCCTAATCCTTCGGGGAATACAGGCGTGATGGTATGTGTTATGAAATTATTGTACGAAATGACACTGTAATATCTGTAACATATATCATACAATAAAAATACCGTTAAAAATGTTGCTGTGCCCTAACAGGGGTCATATTTAATACTACCCACTGTAATTATGTCCATCAATATGTAAAGAGTATATCATACAATAAATATATATAAAAAATTGTTGCAGTGCTCTAAAAGGGTTGTACTGTATGTCCATCAATATATAAAACGTGAGTGCAAATGAAAAGATATGCATAATTCATTTACAGTAGGAGCGTTGACAGCCCAGCGGTTACGAACGCGACTTACGAGTTGTAGGTCCAAGAACCCAGAGAGGTGCTTTCATCATCATCATCAACCCATTACATTGTCCCACTGCTGGGCACGGGTCTCCTCTCAGTAAGAGAGGGATTAGGCTATAGTCCGCCACGCTAGCCTACTGCGGATTGGCAGACTTCACACGCCGTCAAGAAAATCTCTCAGGCATGCAGGTTTCCTCACGATGTTATCCTTCACCGTTTAAGCGCGTGATAATTAATTGTTAATACGCACATGACTTCGAAAAGTCAGAGGTGCGTGCCTTGGATTCGAACTCAAGACCTTTGAATTGGCAGTCCAATGGTCATATCACTAGGCTATCACTGTATTTCGCGAGAGAGGCGCTTTACTTTGTGTAAATTAGTTCATCACCACTGCTCACAAAAAGATGAAGGAAAACATCATGAGTAAACTGGCATGTCCTAGAAACAAAATTCGAAGACATGTGACATCCACCAACCCGCACTGGGCCCGCGTGGTGGATTACAGCCCACTTCCTCTCACTGAGAGGAGGCCTGTTTCCCAACAGTGAGAACATAATAGGCCGATTATGCTATGCTATGCACTTATAATATTTCTATCCTATGACAAATGAAATACAAGAACCGAAGTATCCTGATCCTGTATTTCATTTTATCAAAGGCATAATAAACATTATATTTATGTTCATACTGTGTATCAATCCCTACTAATATTATAAATGTGAAAGTAACTCTGTCTGTCTGTCTGTCTGTCTGTTACGCTTTCACGCCTAAACCACTCAACCGATTTTGATGAAATTTGGTACTGGGATAAGTCTAAAGCTTGAGAAAGGACATAGGCTACCTTTATTGTCAAAAAATATTTTTGAAGGGGTTGAAATAGGGGGTGAAAGTTTGTATGGGAGTTCGTCATTTTTCAAGATAAAACCATGAATCTTTATATTAAGGCACTTGGTGGTTATGGTGGGGTAGAGGATAGGTGAATGATCACAGGTCCCAAAATCGCCTGACGTATTGTGATAGTTTTTTTTGTTTCTAGAGAGCATAAACCTTGTACTGCCTCATTACTCTAGTGGTCCTAAGTGTCACCAAGTGAGAAAAATGGGGACAAAGTTCTGGAGCATAGAATGCCTAATACAGTATTCAAAAACCTTACCTCAACTCTGTATAAACTGCATTGTTTCTTTTGGCCGCAAATGGTGCATAAAAATTCTCTTGAAAATTTGCCAAATATGCTTTTTTAACGGGCAAAGCCCCGCGTAGGTAGTTTGAATAAAAAATAAACCAAAGTATATTGGGTTACGTTTTTTTCACAGTACTCGTTAACGCAATAACTGTTATTAACTAGCGTTACGGTATTTGTGCCTGATAGCAGTGGATTTGGCGCAAAAATATTTCATTTTTACTGTTGTAGAAAAAATGGTTTTGGACAGAGATTCTGTAGTAACTATTAGACCAATTTTTTTTCGTAACTGCCTAATTACTAAAGTCTAGTTCCAAGCGCGACTGCCACGCAATAGGTCCTAGGTTCGATTCCCTGATCGAGCAGTATTATTAACTTTTTTATGAAATTCACAGTGGGTGGGATTTTGGATTTGTGCCCGATTAATGGCCCTTTGACTGCCTCGTTGGTCTAGTGGTCCCAATCGTGACTGCTACGCTAGAGGTCTTGGGTTCGATCCCCAGGTCGAGCAAAGTGTTATTGGGGTTTTCTTTGAAATTCTCAGTAGCAGCTCGGAGTATGGATTTGTGCCCGGTGAATGGCAATAGGCTCGCCCCCTATTATATGGGACCTAAACGTACCGGCGAACTGTGGGTGTACATTAAGAACACCTCTGCCTAAGCCTTCGGGGAATACAGGCGTGATGGTATGTATGTATGTTAATGGCCCTTTATTCACATCTCACATTCATTCTCACTCTATTACATAGGACCTAAACATACCGGCGAGCTCCTCCGAAACGGCTTGACCGATTTTTATGAAGTTTGATATGCATATTCAGTAGGTCTGAGAATCGGCTACTATCTATTTTTCATGCCCCTAAGTCGCGGGCGGACAGCTAGTCTAAATATATATAACCCAAAGGTGACTGACATAGTGATCTATCAACGCACAGCCCAAACCACTGGACGGATCGGGTTGAAATTTGGCACGCAGGTAGATGTTATGACGTAGGCATCCGCTAAGAAAGGATTTTGATTAATTCTACCCCCAAGGGGATAAAATAGGGGATGAAAGTTTGTATGAGAAAACACGCGGGCGAAGCCGTAGGCAGACAGCTATACTCCATTTGGTTAGGTACTTAACTAATTAAAGGTAAACAATAAAAATGGCGGCTTTCAGAGCTGTTCAACCTTTTATTACAATGGTATCATATGATTTGGGACTGAAATTAATAACAACACAACTAACAATCAATAAAAACAAAGAACAAACAAAATAATAACTAATTAACACAATTTGCGGCAAAAGAAACACAAAAGCGACCGAAAGTAAAGTAAATACAAATACAAACTGTTACGTATGGCGTCTGGTTACCCGACTAAGTATTATATCGGTTTATTATTTTGCTCCGCTTCCTCGCAATACTACTTCTCAATTTTTCCGAGTTATCAAAAGTCTACTACGTGGAAAAATGTTTTGAATATCTGTATTTTTAGATTCTTTCTAGTAGGCACTTTGCAATACTTTGTGTCATATTTATAAATTTTGATTTAATTAATTGTTCGCAAGCTTAAGAATAATGATTACCATTTAATATTAAACAAAGACGTAAGATATGCTAGTTTATAAAAGGAAAATGTGATTTTGAATTATTAAATTATTTATTCTGGTGACGTTTTATTTCGAAATGAAAACTGGCCCTATGAAAGAACCTTTTTTATGATTTGTTTACATTTAGTTAAGTACCTAACCAAATGGAGTATAGTTATATTATGAAACCAAAATATAGAGAAATCTCTAAACAATTACAACGAAATATAACAAAAAAGTTAAACCGCCTTCAAAAAATAATAAAATAATTTTGTCTAAAACAGTTTGGGAAGTCGGTGACTTCTATTTGAGTGGGTCTTTTATTATCGCCACCGACTTCCCAAACTGTTTTAGACAAAATTATTTTATTATTTTTTGAAGGCGGTTTAACTTTTTTGTTAAAAGTAATTTTATTTTGTAATTTTTAGTGAAAAATTTTGTTTAGAAGTACTTGTTAGCCAACTAAACGCACTGCTTTAATAAGACAGCGATGTTTCGGAGTAAACGATAATATCATCGATGTAAACAATTTTTAGATTTTTGTTGATATTTTCAAAACTGCTCAACCGATTTCGATAAAATTTGAAAGGGACTACCTCTGAAGTATGACTTACCAAACAAAAAAACAATCATTAAAATCGCTCCACAACTGGCTGAGATATCGCGTTTTGTTACGCGATATCATACAAAAAAAAAACATACAGACGAATTGAGAACCTCCTCCTTTTTGAAGTCGGTTGAAAATCAAATCCACTAGTATCAGGGTGTGGCGGTTGCCATGGTAATGCACCATAAACAAACCTATACCGAAGTTTATGTGGTTGAAGGGAATTTACTATTTTCGCTCGATAGTTTTGTGTTGAGGTTTTATGGACAAAAACTGTGCTTTTTCAGGTGTTTTATATTTAAGGAGATTTTTAGGCGATTTTTTCTAGAAAGTTATTAGATATTAATTTTGTTTTGGCTTCTATTGCAACTAACTTTCCGCCCACGGCTTCGCCCGCGTGGTATCTCGACTTTTCTGCATTTAGAAGGAATATTTTTTCCCGTTTTTGCAACATTTTTCACTTATGCTCCGCTCCTATTGGTTGTACCGTGATGTTTTATAGCCTCTTCGATAAATGGACTATCTAACACTGAAACATTTTTTTAAATCGGACCCGTACTTCCTGATATTAGCCCGTTCAAGCAAACAAACAAACTCTTCAGCTTTATAATATAAGTATAGATATATAATATATATAAGTATTATATATATTTTTAAATAACAACATAAATCTGAAATTACAATTTCTTTAAAAGAATATCATTTAAAACACAGCTTTTCCGCATCTTTTCTGTAGATACGTGAGCTTATTTTTAGAAGCCAATTTTTTTCAATCTCTTATCCGCAGCTAAGAAGGATTATCGTAGATACTTACGGAGAGGGTGTAAAAAATATTAAAAGGTTCGCGAAATAATGTGTTAAAAGTAAGCTCGAATATAATAGGTAACATATATGTGTTCGTATTTGATGAGATATATTTAGAAATCCCGTGATGAGATGAAAGAAATACAATCTGATATGATTTCGAGATCAATTCGTCCCGTGCGTTCGTAAGAGATATTTTTCGTGAGACTTTGTATTTCGTGAGACATGAATGAAATTATGATCAGATGAAATATTTTATTTGCTGTAATATGTGTAGAATACAATACATACACAATCATGCAATGGTTTTAGGTACATGGTTATAATTAGAGCCATCTGTTATATCTTTATCCCAGTATCTATACTTTTATATTATAAAGCTAAACAGTTTGTTTGTTTGTTTGTTTGCTTGAACGCGCTAATCTCAGGAACTACAAGTCCGATTTGAAAAATTATTTCAGTGTTAGATATATATCATCACGCTAAGACCAATAGGAGCGGAGCACAAATGAAAAATGTAGCAAAAAAAAAATGCAGAAAAGCCGAGAAACCACGCGGGCGAACCCGTGGGCGGAAAGCTAGTTATCTAATAAAAATTATATTAATTATCATCATTATCACATCACAACAATATCACATATTAATTTATCATCAGCAACCCGATTTCATCCACTGAAATATATTTTATATTTCAGTGGATGAAATCGGGTTGCTGATGATAAATTTTAAAATTGTAAAGTATCACATCATAAAAATCATACCATTACGCTTGTTATCGGTGAAAGGTTAGGCATAGGTGTACTGATGTATACCAGCAGTTCGACTAAGTTTAAGTCCCAAGTAAGCCCTCTAGCGTAGCAGTCGCGCTTGGGACCACTAAACTAATTAGACAGTTTCTAATTATTTTTTTCGTGACCTGGTGTCAATTGCAGTACTTTATGCTCAGCAAACTATTGTGAAAGAGCTTTACCACATATGAGCAACTTAAGACCCTATTATAGATCCTATTAAAATGGTATTACGTACAACTATACGCAAAACTTCTATACAAAGATCTACGAAAAGTCTCAAATTGCCATGCACGATACAGTAACCCTGCACATTGTTACCTCAAGCATCATTGAGGTATGACAAGGTCGGATGTATATTTAGATTTCTAATTGCCATACTTCCAAGAACACTGCTTATGCTCTCAAATGACGAGGGTAAGATGCAAAGAGTGTTTTGTTGGGACAAAGAAATGTAGAAACGACTCAAGTCTTTGATTGGCTCTTGAGCAAAATCTTTGAGTACCTAAATAAAAAACGACGTATGGTATAAAAATGAGAGTCTAGTCTTGGTTTGAATCCTGGATTTGTTGTGTGAGATGTTCAGTAATAATACTGGGCTATTGCATTCATTAGCACTATTGCAAAAAAATAATGTTATAAGAAGACTTCGTCGTTCATCTGCCTTATTGCGTCATAATTGCCTACGCCCTAAAAATATATGGGGTGCGCGCAAGACCTTTATTTGCAGTTATTTATTTATTGGTACATAAGGCGGACTTAATGCCGTGAGGCATTCTCTACCAGTCAACCTTCGGGTTAAAATGATAGACAAAATACCGGGGTACAAAAAAATAAACAATGGTAAAAATACCAATTACTAACTTACTAAACTTAGAGAAAAAAATATTAATAAAAGATGCATAAAATTTGAAGAAAAAAAAATGACATACAAAAGTTACATAATAAATACGTAATATTATATATTAATAACTTAGTTTGACATTTTAATGTGTAACTGTTTATTTCCCGAATGAATAAAATAAAATGCACAATGCTATAAATTTGGAGCCTTTGTTGTTCCTGTGCCGTTTTGGCCAAAGCACCTACGTGCTCCTTAAAATTCTCAATTATAGGTTATTAAAAACGAATTCCATTTATCAGACAGAAATCTAAACTTAGAGCAGCTGTAGAGAGGTTTTTTAATAACAACCATATCATCATCATACTATATGGTTGGCATACTACACAACTCAATCAATTAATTTCTTAATTACAAGGCCCTCATGTAAATAAGACATTAATTAATTGAGATTTTCTATGAAATTCACAATCATCTCGGAAATTGGATTAATAACAATAGGCTAGCCCCTATTACATGGGATATAAAAACCGTAACGGGAAGTGTTGGTGTACATAAGTACACCTCTACCTATCTCTTAGGGGATACAAGCTAAATTAAAATACTTAATAGTAACTACATCACGACGCAAAAGGAATTGCAATCTACATGCAGCTTTCAACTGTTCCGTAAAACCTTCATGACATATTTAGCAATTCCACTCCACCGTCCGCGCTTAACCCCCCGTTTGAGGGGTCAAGGCTTTTTATTGTTTATCTACTTTATTTGGACAACCCTTTTTTGGGGTGGTTATTGTCAAATCTTACGCCAGAGGAAGGGTTTTCGGGCCCTATGAAGATTTATTTTGTATTCGAAAAGGCTATTTAACATCGCGTTTTAATTTGAGTTTAGAAGGTATATAATATAGATATTTAATGTTTTGTTGGGTACAGTCACTAATAAAACCGCTGAACACGATTAAATATACGACCTTCGACATTTTAGTGTAAGTTATTGAGCCGAAAAACTTCCACTCCGGAAGTAAAGTTCTATGCATATGCATTCCTACATGATATTTTTTTTTCTGAATCAGAATGTAATTTATTTGACGCCGTGATGAAAATATGTATTATGTTCAGCGAATTTAGTTCCTGACCGATACCGATAGAGAAATAAAAATATATTAAAATTACTTACAATGATATCCTGCCAAATAATAGCACTGTTGTCATCTCGAATGATGATAATTTTCTGAAACCAAAGAAATTTAAAAGGATTATAGAGTGGACATTGACAGACGAAACATTATTTTTACTCAAAACCCGATTTAATATAATTTCTTTCTTTATTTATTTATTTATCTTTGCCATGCGGACACATTTATGATACTTAAATAAGGGAAATAAGTAATAGATTACGATTTGGTTCGTAACGTCCTATCTAATTTCACAAAAATTAGATAGGACGTTACGAACAAATATTGAAAACCAGTATATTAAAAAAAATACTAAGGTAAAATACCTTTACGCCTATATTCACCAAAGGGTAAGGTCCTGAGGCCTGTTGCCCTCAATATAGTTAGAAAAAAATAGACGATAAATAGGTATATAGTAAGTTGTGGATCCTAATAGTACTATTACACGTATGTCGTAGGTATGTCTTCAATGTTACCGAAATAATTTATGACCGTGACCTTGACCTTTGTTCTTTATTTCCAGATTCTCTCCAGTAATCCGGAACCCGGCAAGGGTCGGCAGTAAAACGGCGGTCAACGCAACGATAGATACGTAAGTAACTATATGTCTACGACATCTTTCTTATCCGTGATTTCGCTTCAATATTATCCCGAAAGAAACAAAAGCACATTAATATACAAAAGTATTGAACAAATTTTGTTGCTGCCTGTACTAAAATAAAATATATGTGGCATATTATATGGCAGAGGTGTACTCATTTTTTTATTGCCGGTATGTTTAGGTCGCACGTTATAGCGGGCGAGCCTATTGCCATTAACCGGCCACAAACCCAGACTCCAAAATAGGTAGGGTATCTATCCGTCTTATTCATAAAAACAACAAATTTCCTATGTCTATAAATGTGTATTTTCCCTGTCACAAAATATCACGTGTCAAAACAAGACAAATCACATTAAGTATACTTTTAAGAAGCTAATAAGAACGTTCTATATTATTAATTAATATGACGATACATACATACCATCACGCCTGTATTCCCCGAAGGGTTAGGCAGAAGTGTACTTAATGTACACCCACAGTTCGCCGGTATGATTAGGTCTCATGTAATAGGGTCGCCTATTGCCATTCACCGGGCACAAATCCAGACACCGAGCTGCTATTGAGAATTTCATAGAAAAACCAATAACACTTTGCTCGACCTGGGGATCGAACCTAAGACCTCTAGCGTAGCAGTCGCAATTGGGACCACTAGACTAACGAGGTAGTCTGACTATGACGATAATTATGTTAATACTTAATGTACAGGACTGTACCAAGGCTGTCTTAATTCTCGAGCCATTTTCTACATATAATTTGCGTTTAAAAATAATCTGTACCCACTTTTTATAAAAAAAATGTATTCATATATACACTCACGCCTTTTTCCCATAGAGGTAGGTAGCAAGAAAAAATGTCTCATTCAACAATATTTAATCGTACCTCGTACCTATATCAAATTTAAAAAAAAAAGTGATTTTTTCGCTATATGAGTCTGTAACAAACTATATAACAAAATTTTGTAAAATCTAAAAAAACTAAAGTTTTGTCTAAAAATAAAAGAATATTCTCGTCTAAATATTTTAACATTTTAGTCTTTACCGGTAGGTATCTCCTTAACGTTATCTCTTAATTTAAGAGTAGGTAATAAAAAAGGAAAACACATTTTTCTTACAAAAGCAATTACCCCAGTCTTGGCCCGTTAAACTTAAAGATACTTAAATAGGCCAGTTTCAAAACAAAGATAAACTCCTAAATAGACATAATTCTTATAATCCATTTAGTATAAAACCCAAGTAAAACATTTTAACTTTCTTTTGAAATATTTTAGCAATTGCTTTGATGCTCATAATTATATTTTTTTCTGTAAACAGATCTTATAAAATGATTTTTACAAGTCAATGTTTTTAAGTATTAGATGGTTCCAGAATTTCCTAGCTGAAGACCTTTTAGAAGAAAAGCTGAAATATATTCAGGGAATCATGATCTCTATTAAAGTTCAGACAAAATAGTATCGAAATATGTGTGGAATATCTCGTTATGTTTAAGGCTGTTAAAGTAACATAACATCACGCTTGTATTCGCATGGATTATGAAGAGGTGTACTGTTGTGCATCAACAGTTTAGCGTTTATACTGGCACTATCTTATCTAAATTAATAAAATCATAGTTCTATTAGGATCACCCTAAAATTTAATTATTGATCTAGCAAATGGTTAGAAGTGTGGCTATGAGCGAACTGGAACTTTTTTAGGACTCTGGCTTCGACCCTCAAGTCAAGCAAAATATTTTAAGATTTTTTACAAAATTCTTATTAGACTGCCTAACCCTTCGGGGAATGCAGGCGTTTTTTTATATTATATTTTTGGATTATATATTCCTACTAGTAACTCAGAGTTTTGATTTATGCCCGATTAAGGGCAATAAGTCCTTGAGCCTAGTAGGTCCATAGGATCTGAAATACAGCGTTTCCCGTTGTTGTTGAATCGATGTTACTAAGTTTGTTCATTCATCATAATGTGGTGTGATGTGAATGTGATGGTACCTAATGCCTGTGGTACCGATAAGTAATCTAGCTAATGACAAAAGCAAAATCACCCTATAATTTAAATGCAAAACCGCAAATGATCAATTATAAATTGCGTGCCGCGATCACCAAAGATTATTGTTGGTAGATATACTATATAAAATACAGGATGTGTGCAGATTTTGACAAGACGTATATTTTTAACAGGGCTATTTCAAGAAATTCCGTTAAATAGTAGCGTTTCGCCACTGCGCTTCGTTCGGTGAGCGAGAGGGGCCAGTGGCCCAATTGCTCCCTTAATCCCCTTCCTACTCCTTTTCACCTTCCCCTCTCTTTCCCTAAATAGGCTCAGCAACGCATCTGCAACTGCTTTGGTTTTGCAGATGTCTATAGGCGGCGATGACTACTTACCATCAGTTAGCTCGCCTGCTCGTTTGCCAAGTTATCCTATAATATTCAAACTACCTACGCTTTTTTCGTAAAAATGCATATTTGTCTCATTATCAAGCGAATGTAGAGGCAGTTTCCATTCATGTCGTTTTCTGTACATCAGTCGCAGGTAGTACATAACTAATGACTGCTACAATTAGCGTTAGTCGTAACAGGCACGACTTTTGGTGGAAACTTTGAAACTTCGCCTTTTGTACTGTTGATTGATTGTGTTAAAGCAAATTGTTTAGTTCTGTAGTTGCTTAATGATAGTTCATAAGTTCTGATCCATGTTAGGTATTTAATTGCAGAATTTAAGTTGCCCCTAGTTCATATGAGAAATTGAAATAAGCTATTTTACTTTTCTTTTCTTCAATATAGGTATTTAAAAATTTTCTTAATGATTTAAATAAAATAAAATATTTAACTTTTACTAGATCATTATTTAAGCTTCTTTTTAAATATTGAAGCCAATTGCACGGTTCCAAATAATGGGTCTTATCGTGATTCAAACATCAACTGGTCAATTATTATTTTTTAATTGCCTCAAAATAATATCGCTTAATGCAAAAATTAAAAATAAAATTTGGTGATAAATATTTGGGCCAAAAAAGCAGCCGCCATTATCGTGACTTCGAGCAAAAACATAGAAAACTCATTGCACACACATTGCTCTTGTTCATAATAAAAAACGTATTTAAGCTATGGCGAGGCATTGAGTATTCACCCACTGCATATGCCTCCTTAAAAGAGAATGATTGCGACAAATTCAGAATCTATTCAGTCAACCATTACGCCTGTATTTAAGGGTGTAAGTAGTGTTTCATATACTTAAATGTAACCCCACAGTTTGCAGGTATGTTTAATTCCTATAAAATACTGAGCATTTCATAGAAAAACACTGCTCGACCTGGACATCTAATATAGACTTATATTATACCACAACTTTGAGTCAGTCAATAAAAATATTCGTGTCGATTACAATACAACGTTGTTCAATGCCCTATAAAACAAGGCCACTGCAGTATTTTCCCCGCTCAAAACGCGAAGGCGTATTTCAGAAAAAAATAATGTCGGCCTAGGAAAA
This sequence comes from Subacronicta megacephala, assembly GCA_958496365.1. NCBI lineage: Eukaryota > Metazoa > Arthropoda > Insecta > Lepidoptera > Noctuidae > Subacronicta > Subacronicta megacephala. The sequence goes on along the minus strand of OY292529.1, from coordinate 1,219,513 downwards.
CATTCTAGAAATAAAATATCACGCGCTAAATTCACTTGGGGCCTATTCTGTTCTTCATTCTTTTTTGAGCGGCTGTATAAGGTTTTTCTGTGACGCAGTGACGGATTAAGGCTGTGAATATATTATGAGTAATTGTTTGAATATTTTATGAATATCGTGGTTACCTACGTATGTAGTTAAATCCGTCGTCTGTTATAAATTTATACATAAATTCTCGAAATGTTAAAGCTTATGTAGTGAAAAAATCCAGTAGGTATACAAAATTTATATGTTTAAAGAAAAACAATCAGTAGTTTGTAGATATATAATATTGGTTTTGACTTCAGAACAGGGCAGAAGAATAATATTTATGTGTACCTACTCGTGCTTATAAGTCTATTACATAAGTTTTTAAATTAATACAACAATACACTTATGGCGATTAAAATATGCTTGAAACTTATTCAAGCATATTTTAATCGCCATAAGTGTATTGCCTCATTAGTCTAGTGGTCCTAAGCGCGACTACTACGCTAGAAGTCCTGAGTTAGATCCCCAGGTCGAGCGACGAGTTATTGAGTTTTTCTATGAAATTCTCAGTAGCAGCTTGGAGTCTAGATTTGTTCCTAGTTAATGGCAATAGGCTCGCCTATTACATGGGACCTAAACATACCGGCGAAATCTGGGTGTACTCTAGTACACCTCTGCCTAACCCTTCGGCGAATACGGGCGTGATGGTATATTTATAAAAAAAAAAAAACAGAATAATAGTTGCCTTTTAAACAGTAGAGTTCAATTTCTGAAAAATATCTGTTCAAAGGATGTACATATTTCCAAAACACATTGCTAACAAAAAAATTTGGTGTATTGTCTCGTTGAAACGAGTGCTGCGTCGGTGTGCTGTTTTCTAGTCAAAATTGATTTGACATATCTTAATTCATTGGACTTCTTTGGTTTTCGATGAAATCTTAATCAGGGGGATTAAGACTTCATCGAAAACCAAAAAAGTCGCAAGCGATCTTAATATTTCCAATCTAATCTAAAATCTTTGCCAGTGTCGGACATGCCCAGTCCGGCCCTGTTGCACGGGGACCGAAGTATAAACAAAAAAAGGAACAAATAATATTCTCCCCTGGCCATCGTATAGCTCTGGCCGACCCCTTTTTGCGATCGGGGAGTATGATTGCTTTCATATTTACTTTTGTTAGTATATTGTTTATAACATGCTGTTTCTATGTTCTGTTAGGTACTTTAGTTTTTCCTTACCCAAACAGGGACATGCATGTTGCGAGATAATTTTGTCATCCCATTATTTCGTCTCCTGCCATAGTTTCAGCGCAAGATAAGCTACGACAAAATTAAAACAGAACAAACAGACAAAAAAAAACAAATTTTGTTCGGAGTCATTTATATTTGGAAGCAGCGGTTGCCTAATGGCTAGAGTGTCGAACTTACAATCATGTAGTTGTCGGTTCGAAACCTACCGATTGCACTACTGACGTGAACCTACTCGTAACACAAGCATTTAGTTTAGCATGAGACGTTCACAAAAATACTAGTAATGTGTGGCCCAATGTGTGTCGCACATTATTAGCGGTACATCGCTAGTAGCTCGCGCTAGTTACGTCATTCGATCCATAATTCAAATATGCTTATGTTTTTGTGGTATCGAATAAAATTAATTCGATACCAATTTTATTCGACTTCGTTTTATCCGACATTAAATATGATAGGTTAACTCATGAATATTTCATTGTGTTTTCTTCAACATCTGTTACAGAAACCTTTTTCTGGGAATTTTTATACAGAAGAATATGTTTGAGATAGGTAAAACATACGAAGTAATCGTATACATCGACAACAGAAAAAAAACATAATGAGTTTTGTGTAAAATTATGTAAATACTTATGTATGTATGTGTCATGTAGAAGTGTATTATCACATCGTAATCAGTTTGTTACAGTTGTTCTTATTACAAAGCATAATTCATTTACTGCCTCAGTAGACTGCCTCATTAGTCTAGCGGTCCTAAGTGCGACTGCTATGCTAGAGGTCTTTGGTTCCATTTTCAGGTCGAGCAAAGTGTTATTATGTTTTTCTATGAGATTGTCAGTAACAGCACGGAGTTTGGATTTATGCCCGGTTAATGGCAATAGGTTCGCCCCCTATTACATGGGCCCTAAACATACCGGCGAACTGTGGATGAACGTGATGATATGTTATTTAATGTAATACATCTACCAAAAACATATTATGTACTTTCAAGAAAAGAAGGAAATATCATTTCATTTCATTTCAATGGTTAATAACCTGTCCAAAAACTCCAGAAAATATTTATACCATCACGCCTATATTCCTCGATAGGTTAGGCAGAGGTGTCCTAATGTTAAACATTTCGCCAGTTTTTAGGTCCCATGTAATAGGAGCGAGCCTATTGCCATTTACCCAATAACTCTTTGCTCGACCTGAGAATCGACCCCAGGACCGCAGCAATAGACTAATGAGACAGGCAGAAAATATTCATAGTATCTAAACACAACGCAGCAACAGAACACTCCCGAGTATTATTCAACGTCAAGGGCTATTAAATTATGCAGTTATATTGGCCGAAATGAATAACTAAGGAGGCACCTACCTTCATAATTTAGTGGGGTCCACTTAGGTCGCTGGGGATGGAAATAATAATGTTGCCATTTGGAAAACACGCCGCCACAATACCTACCTCCCTCCAATTCATGACCCTAATTTTTTCGTCCATTATCATTGAAACTCAAAAGTATATTAAAAGGAATCCTACCAAGGTGCATTGAACTTTAAATTACGTAATACTTCAAATGCGTTGTTATTTGTATTTCTGAAGGTATTAAGGAGACAGGTTCAATTTTAGGCTAGAAAAATCGCCTGAATACAGAGATTAAGGGATGAGACAATCAATTTACATACTATCACAGATTGCAGAGCGATATATTTTTAAGTCTCATGCAAAAAAGGGTGTGGAAATTAACGGAGTAAAAATCGATATTTCAAGGTTACTACTCATATAAAAAATGTTGAGTTTTATCTGTGCATCAATCACAAATCAATAAAGAAATTAATAGCAATTTAGCGAAACATAATTTGTTCTTTTTAAATCCACACAATACAAAACCGTGTGTAACACCCAAAAAATATATTTGACATCACCGAAAGCTTATTCTCACAATAGTTTTGGGACATTTCGGGATTCAGATTAAAACAATCACCAATGTAACGAAATAATTTTATTCTTTTTCATGACAGTAAAATTCTAAAATATTTTTTAGATGATTAAGCACATTATTTAGTGACCACCTGGGAAGTAGGAAGAATTTTTCAAATTGGTTCAGGTGTCTTCGAGTAATCGGTGAACAGATATGAAAAAAAAATTCCGACACATTGAGAACCTCCTTTTTGAAGTCGGTTAAAAATTAAAAAGCATATAACTTCCTTAACCACCAATAAATGTATTTGATTTGATTTATTTTTGAACCATTTTTTCCAACCAACTAGTCGCGCTTGGGACCACTAGACTAATGAGGTAGTATAAAATATAAACCGTCCCAAACCAGTGTCACACAAACCACGCTACACAGTTGTTGCTCCGTCAACACCCCATAAAAGGCTTTCAAAAGACATGATTAACGATTCCCCTAATTCACAATTTATCGGAGTAAACTTTAGGGCAGGCTCTATCAATCAATACGGCCAATATTTTGTCGTTCCGCTGACTAATTTGTGTTTGAACGCGGCCTTCGTTTAGATACCAATATTTGATTGAATTTGGTAAGGAAAGTTCGAGAATGTTTCTAAGTTTGATCGTTGACAGTACTTATATCTTTCAATGTCGTAATTAATATGGTTACTGGGTTTAGTAAATAGGTAATATCTCTTAAATTCTGGCAAGATAACATGAAGTATGTAACTCCATAATATATTAAATATGTATATATTAAGTATTTCCGTTTTTCTTTTGTTTATGTATTCGAATTTCTCCGCACTGAACAAAAAAAGATCATCAATGTCTACATAGTACACCTCTGTGTAATCCTTCGAGGAATACAGGCGTCATGGTATTTATGTAAGATAGTTTAACATTATTTCAAGACTGCTTCGTCAGCAGAAATCGAAATAGATCTACTTAGTACCTACTAATTTACCTAAACTTCGGAACTTGGGATGAAAATACAGGGTTTCAAGACATCACTTCAGTACGTAAAACAAAAATCTTATTAATTCAGAAAAATAATTCTATTCTATTCAGGTCTCGCTCATTGATCCAAACTAGTTCTGAAATAAAAAAAAACTACGAGTTTAGCACATATTTTATCCCTTCAAATATTTCATTTTTTATCATAATCTTTTACTTTTAAATAATTTCCACGGGTTCCTACATACGGCATTTTCGCTTGACGGACTTTTGATCACTCACGAATGAAAGGCATCAAAAAATATAAGAGTATTTTCCTTATCACATGTGAAATCGCAGGATGTGTTTGACGATGTCAACGTCAAGATAAAAAATAGCATAAAGAAAGGCAAAGATAAAGACTTCAAAAGATATAATATACAGTATATTCAAACACGTTTGCCTCATACTTCATTATTTCCCTATATCGTAGGTGAGTGAAAGAAGATGAAGTAACAAGGATTGAGAAAGTTATGCTAAAATGGTTTGGTCATGTAGAGAGAATGGATGGGAGAGAGGAGGAGATTGACGAAACAAGTACTTATATATGGTGAGTACGGGTGGAAGAGCTAGAAGGGGATCACCTCGGCAAACGTACCGCAACCAAATTGCGGATGTTCTCAAAAAAAGGCCAGTTTCCGAGGACCCTGAACCGACGGTCATGCATGAAGAGGTTAATGAATGTAGATGAAGCGAAAGTAGTGTGCCAGGATCGTAGCACGTGGATATCTATAGTCTCTGCCTAACCCCACGGGAGACAGGCGGGACATAATGTGTGTATGTATGTATGTATGTATTGCAAGTGAAAAATCCACTGCTACTACTTTTTTTGAGAAAATCCACTGCTACTACTTTTTTTGAGAAAATCCACTGCTACTACTTTTTTTGCAGTAGGGGAAAGTCCTCATGGATTGTCCGCTACCAAGGGAGGCAGCAGGGTATATCGGACTCATACCGAGTAACAACGCCCTTGCCTTTTTTCCCTATAACATACCATCACGCCTGTATTCTCCGAAGGGTTAGGCAGAGGTGTCTTGTTGTGCCTTATAAGTGGGTCCATAATTGTCACTCAACTAAATAATATTATATTTTACCGTCTATTAGGTATACCTACACATTATGTAAAGCAAATTAATAATTAACACAACACAAATACCTATTCGTTCTGTGCAGGAATCGAATCCACGAACGATGGTGCATAAGCTAATTGTATTCATTGAACTTCACCGAAATAGTAAGATTTAGAGATATTTTTGATAACATGGTTCGTCTAAAATTCTTGAAATTAGTCAAAGTATCCTATCCTACCAACCTTTCAAGATCTTTAATTTAATACAGGGTGCAAAAAAACAGTATCCTACAATATGCCGTATGTTAACAGACGCTTGAAATGCAAAAACATGCAGAATTCTACCCATATGTCAAACAAACTTTTTTTACGGAACGCTAACCCTCACGGCTTCGGCTCACAGCGTAGAAGAATCATTAAAGACTGTTGAATTCCGATACCTTAAAACCTTTTAACGCAACTGACGTAAGACGTGAGTCGGCAATTCCAAAATGCCGAATCCAATTTTCAGAAAATGTATTTATGGAACTTGACGCAACATTTTCATTGCAAATAAATTTTATTCTTTCTTTTTCATTCCATTTAAATTTCCTTTTATTCATTTAATATTTGAATGGATAAGAGGTATTTGTTTCGCATCATTTGTAAACACACAATACAGAAGAATAAGTAGTAAATATAGTATTTTATTTAAAAAAATCAAGAAAATAAAGAATTCTAAAATGTACGTACCCGCAATCTTAGAAGAACTTTTCCGAGGATTTTACATTAGAGCAAGTAACTACATTTATATTATGAACATATAAATTAAACAGATATATGATCTTTTAAAGACTTTTAAGCGGCGGTAGCCTAATGGCTAGGGCGTTGGACTTGCGATCATGTGGTTGCCGGTTCGAACCCCACCCATTGCACTACCGACGCGAACCCACTCGTAACACAAGCATTTAGGCATCTTAATACGAGGGGTTAACAAGAATATTTGTTTTTTTTTTTAAAGACACTTACAAATAAATGTTTTAAATTTTTTTCACTAATTTGCGACGGAATATCCTCTGCCAAAACAAACTCTTTTAAAGTCCAGACAGTACCTATATTATCATTGATAGGTATGAATATTCCATCTAAGCAGATAGGGTTATGTAAGGATAATCTGAACAGTTTTTTTTTTTTAATCTTTATTGAAGTTAAAGGGGTTTTTGTCCACATGGATACGTCAACCCCATTGTACCTTATACCAAATAACTAACACAAGGATCACAATTTATAGGAATATGTGAATACTACGGAAAAGGAATTATTGATTACACACTCAAACCAAACTACATATTCTTTCAGCAATATCTGAAGTAGGTTTTGACAAAATATTTAGAATAAGACCAACATCCAAAATGTTTAATTTGAATTCCTTAACCAGTGATTCCCTTTCTCTTTTATTCTTTACACAATCCATCAGCAAATGCTGCACGTCCTTGAACAGATATTGTGAAGCAAAAATCATTGCATCAAGACAACGATTCTAGTATTTTCCGAAGAACTCTCGAATAGTATTTACCCAGGTGGAACCGAATCCAGTTTCCGATTCGTTGCCTTCTAAAGCGGCTGAGGAAATTACTTTTTTTCACGTACGTTATCAAAGGCATTATTAAAAGGGTTTATTAAAAGGCAGTCTTATTATCTGAACTCTTGTATCGAAAGTTTTCAAGAGGTCTCGTCTTCGGTCTTGAGATCGACGCTCGGGTTCGAGAAGATGGTTAATTTTTAATTGTGATAAAGAAATGTAGGATATAATGATATTTATTCGTATTTTGATTGCCTCGTTAGTCTAGTGCGCCCAATCGTGACTGCTACGCTAGAGATCTTGGGTTCGATCCCCAGGTCGAGCAAAGTTTTATTGGGTGTTTCTATAAAATTCTCAGTAGCAGCTCGGAGTCTGGATTTGTGCCCAGTGAATGGCAATAGGCTCGCCCCCTATTACATGGGACCTAAACATACCGGCGAACTGCGGTTGTACATTAAGTACAAACCTCTGCCCAACCCTTCGGGGAATGCAGGCGTGATGGTATGTATGTATGTATGTATTATTCGTATTTGATTTTTAAGTGGATATTTAGAGGCATTTTCACAAGGGTGATTTTTTTTTATAGATTACGCCGATTTTCTATAAAACTGGTTGGTATTTAATGATGTATTTACTATGTAAGAGCGAGAATGAAAGAAAATATATTTGAATTTCGTGTTCTATTGTACGTTGTTTGAGTCAACAAACAAAAATAAATAAAATTAAAAGCTTTGATAAAGTTTAGTTTAGATTTTAAAATCAGCAATTGAATTTATTTAAACAAGACGGGTATAATAGCATCATGGCAATTATATTTATGACTATACCATAAATTAACAAAGGTGTAAGTAAGGTGTTTAATAAATCGCTTGAGTTGAAGCGTATTTGAGCTTTCCATCGGGTATTACTAGGGTTAAAAAAAACTAATACAAAAGTCTCATATACTTGTAATTTCATTATCACCAATATTTTTTTATTGTCACACATCAAAAGTTATCTCATTATTGCGAAAAGTTTAACTGCTCCCAACTAACCATATCAGTTTGAATGGCGGTCAATCTTCAACGTACCACTAAGTTAACCGAATAAAAAACACAATCAAACTTCTTTAACAAAACGATTAAGCAAGTTATAATTGAAAACGTTAACCCTATCAGCGCCTAATCTTCGGGTCGTCGGGACCGGCCCACTTGTAAAACTTACTTAATCAAACTGTCCCGGGGTAAAAAAGACCCTGGACCTTTTGTGTTTTTTACAAAACACGGAGGGGTTAAAAAATCTTCTGGGCTTGCAGCGTGTAAGCTTCGAATTTTTCTTTTTAATTCAATTAAAGGGTGAGAGGAATTTGATGATATTTTTTTAACTAAAGCAAGGAGTTCCTCTGCAGTATACTTAAAAAGTTGAGGCAACACATATCCTGTGCGTAGATGAAATATCCACTTTTAAATATATACACTTGTTTCTAACTTTAATAATTAGTAATACATATTTAGTTTAGTGTCTAATAATAAAAAAATAGTATAAGAAATACTATTATTTTTGGTCATATTTTTTGTATTGTGGCATTAACAATGAAACTTATACTCCACGCGGGCGAATGTAACACCATTGCAAACCCATATTATGCAAATAAATTATTTGATTTTGATTTGAAGCCGCGGCCGGACAGCTAGTTTCTTTATGTTATTGTGCACGCTGTGATCTCCATTAATTGATAGAGTGCACGTGATAGATTTCATTTATTTTATAACTTGTAAATGTTTCTGTATATTCTTTGTTGGTGTCCCTAATAAATAAATAAATAAAATAAAATTGCTGTTCAATAGTAAATAAGCATGGCAAATCTGCAAAGTTAAAGTGGAAGTCAGAGGGACACGTCTATAGAATACATCCAGATAGGCCCGCCAGGGAGCTTAGTAAAAGTACCTATGCCGGGGCAGACAAAGAAACCGCTAGCGAGATAATGTTCATGCGTTTATGGAATACTGGAGAAAACCACGAACAGCAAGACGTTGAAAACCTGCGCTAGGCAGCTTACCAGTTGTCTAGCTTTTAGCTGAACTGGACCATTTGGTGCAGCCACACAGTAGGGCACACAATGCGTTGTTTATTACCTATATCATTTTTTTATACTAAGTTTTTTATTTTCTATAATGTTATTGTGTGCAAAACGCGTGTCAATAAATGTTTTTATTCTTTCTTTTTTTTCTTAGAAAGTTCTGGAGAAACCCTTTGCCCAGCAGTGGGATAGTGTAGGTTAAAAAAGCGCTTGTGAAATGTTTTAAGTCTAGTTGAATATTTCAAAACAGTTTATCCTAGATGAGGAATCTGACTAAAGCTTTTTTATAATGCCCAAACATGATTCACAAAATGTAGTAGCGTGAAATGTATGTAACTATGATAATTTTATTAAGCTGGGTACTATCCGTATTACCATATCATTTCTTTAACATGACAATAACAAAGATAGTACATACGTATATTAAAATATTGTATATCAAACCCATTACTCATCAATAAATTAACACATAGAACCATTGACCGTTAAATAATAACTGAAATTTATTATAATTGCCTACTATTTGACGACCTCAGAAACGCCGAAAGAAACTCAGATAAAGTAAAAATGTTCACTTACTGGTTTCTAATACTAAACTACTTTTTACGGATTTTATTCCGTTATATTATTATCTAATTCCCGCCGGTTCGGATACTCTATGGTAAAAAGTAGTTTTATTTCAAAAATGTTTACTATTGATTTCTTCTTCCCCGCTCTATTGTTATTCAAAAAAGTTTAGTTACCTGTCACCTACACTAGACGTCATTATATTCTGTATAATCAATACGCCAGGCCGAAACGTAATCGACCTGTTTAATGGGGTCGCTTCAGGGTCGAATTTCGTTGAAACACTCGCTCGTACACTCAATACTTTTCCTTTTGTTGTAGGCCTAATGTAAAACTGTTATTAAGTTTTGTCTGTTACCTATGTATAGAAAATGTATTGTAATATTTTTTGACTAGCTTTTAGATATTTACTGTAAAACACCATTGTTAATAATAACTTTAAAAACTACAGAATTATTAGGATCATTGATTAAAATGGACTGTTTTTATTTCGACTACAAAAAAAATAGGTCATAATTTTCTATTCTTCTTCTACAACTGTAATGAGTAGAAAATTAGGACCCAATTTTTCAAATTCAAATAGGATCCAAGTCTTTCAAATTAGAGATTGATTAGAAAGTAAAATTAAACTACTTTTTACGGATTTTATCGCGTTCTCGTGATATGTTTAATGCTCGAAGTTTCGGATCCTTTACAGCATCCATGGTCACGGGTGGACTCATTCATTAGAAATGTTTTTTTTTTAATTAATTATCTTAAAATATTTGTCCCCAGAATTCCCCCACCCAGAGATGCCTCCGCAGAGGATATTTAGCGCGCTAGAAGACGATTACATTGAGGTGATGTCGAGGAGAGGACAAAGTCGGTCGCCGTAGCCCACAGTCATTGTTTTATCCGCGAGAGGAGATATAAGGAGCCGCCGGTAAGTATCAATTCAGTCAAGGTCACATATTATTTTGAAATCTCTATTCGCACTGGCTTATACGGACGAGATCACGGGCTCGTTTCTCGCACGGTACAAATAATTTTAAGGCCCTTTTTTTCGGGACTGGTTTCCAAAAAAAAGCATCCACGATACATGATAGAATACTAGAACGTGGGCCAGTATTTTCATATGAGGTGACTTTTTATCCGAAAGAGGAGAGAGGAGAAATCTCCAAGATATTCCTAAATAATCACCATGATAAGGCAACTGCAAAGTTGGTAATTGTCGCATACAGTAAGTGTTTAATCCATAAGAGGAGAATATCCAAAAGAAGACAAAGAAGAAAAGCACAACAATGACGTATATACTTATATTGCCATTCAATAACACAAACACTTATTCCCTCATAAGGCTACAAAATGAGAAAATATTATTAGCCAACCGTAACGGGTGGGCATATTTTTTCCCCACAAAACTATTATTGGCACATCAACAACATAAACAGATTTCCCCCAAGTTTTTCTTTAGCGTCCAGCAAGAAATATGACGAATGATTTTTCCACATTACTGATTATGGACGAAAGCCAAGGAATACCGATTATGCCGTAATAAAAATATTATTTCTTCATTCATAATGTTATCTGGGCAATTAGATACGTATTATCTATTTATTTTCAGGAAGAAAATATATCTTTCACGATGTGGATACATCGGGTGCCAAGTAACAGTAAGAGCGAACGCACGATAAAGATTTTTTGTCGGTAGCGGCTACGGGTGATGCGATTTAAATAGTAATTATAATATAAAATAAGAACGAGTAACTTCATTTTTATTTCCTTGTGCAATTAGCCAAATATACAACTTACTAGTAAAGCCACCACTCGTTGCCTCTACTAAAGTTCAATAGTGTATTCAGTGTCTATATCTCTAACAATAAATTAAAAGGTCGGTAAAGAACCTGATAGAATTAAAAATATTAACTTAAAACAAAAAAAGTGTTCTGAGGTGTTCTAAGAAGAATAATAACCTCTATGCACTAAAAAGGTGTACTTTGTCAAAAATGCTACTAGCACAAGAGTGCTAGCTAATCATCCAAAAGCCATTCCAAACATAATGTGAGGAACATACACCATTTTATAGTGTTAGTCTACTGTACCACAACTTTTATCACAAAAGATTTTTTTAACAAATCGTAGGTATATTTTATTACAATCGTAAGTTCTTCCTCCTGCCTCATTGGCAAAATTATTGAAATCTGTTAAGCGGTTAACGCGTGACAAAGTAACAGATTAAACATAGTTACTTTGAAATGAATAAATTAGAATAAGAAAATGGATTGACATGATATTTATACATACCTACCTAGTCTAAAAAATAAAAAGGCACCTTAAAAATATTTCTGAGGTCCTTGTGTCCCCGTGACATACTAGTTGTGCGTGCATTTTTTTCTAAATAAATCCATTTGCGAAAAATCTATATTGTGCGGCCACTCTTATGGAACACAATTATAAATGTTGTAATTTATGGATGACTAACATCTTCTGTCGCTTTACGTATCAATGTTGTCAGTATTAATAATTATTGGTGCTTAATTTCTGTCGTTAATTACATAGCAAGCTTAGCGCGTATCTCGCTAAATTATTTCCTTTGAAATGGCTGCAAATGTTACTTTGTGTAAGAATTTAAATCTACTAATAATTTTCAAATGGTTTCACCATTACATTACTAACTAATTAATACCTAGTTATTTTCTCACCGTCGTCATTTTACATACATACATACACTCACGCCTTTTTCCCATAGGGGTAGGCAGAAACTACAGAACGCCATCTGCCACGATTCTTGCATACCTCTTTTGCTTCGTCCACATTCATACATTTTATAAAAGTATATAACGTCCTACAGCTCACCTGTAGCTATAATATGTTTTGTCTTCTTTTCTCTATAACAAAATATCACGTGTCAAAAAAAGCCAAAATACATTATAATTCTAAGAGGCTTATTAGAAGTTTTATACTTTAATAAATAATAGGGATAATCTGCCACTAACACAATTGAAAAATGGTCCACTTGATGATAAGGTTCAACTGCAAGATAATTCAGTTGCAATAAGGGGTACGGCAAGATAATGCAGTTGCAATAAGATGTAACATAACATAACACATAACATACCATCACGCCTGTATTCCCCGAAGGGTTAGGCAGAGGTGTACTAATGTACACCCACATTTCGCCGGTATGTTTAGGTCCCATGTAATAGGGGGCGAGCCTATTGCCATAACCATTAACCGGGCACAAATCCAGACGCCGAGCTGCTACTTGGAATTTCATAGAAAAACCCAATAACACTTTGCTCGACCTGGGGATTAAACCCAGGACCTCTAGCGTAGCAGTCGCGCTTAGGACCACTAGACTAATGAGGCAGTCAATAAGATGTACTGCAAGATAATGCAGTTGCATTAAGGAGTACCTTCTGCAAGATAATTCAGTTGCAATAAGAGGTACCTACTGCAAGATAATTCAGTTGCAATAAGGGGTGCGGTAAGATAATGTAGTTGCAATAAGATGTACTGCAAGATAATACAATTACAATAAGGGGTACGGCAAGATAATGCAGTTGCAATAAGGGGTACTGCAACATAATGGAGTTGCAATAAGGGGTATTATAACTGCATTATCTTGTAGTTTACGACCAGGATGACGACGAGAGACGAGACGACACTTTTAACTTGACTAACAAAACCTTTTACTTCCAATACTGTTCACGTATCTAAAGCCTAACTATACTTGTCAACTCAACTTTAATAAAAGCAAACCGTTCTCAATGATATCCTTACTAAACCCCTTCCTCTCTCCAGAAATGAATCTCCTCAATATGGATGCGGAGAATCGCGTGGTCCTAAACGTGGGAGGGATCCGCCACGAGACGTACAAGGCGACGCTGAAGAAGATCCCGGCGACGCGGCTCTCCCGCTTGACGGAGGCGCTCGCCAACTACGACCCCGTGCTCAACGAGTACTTCTTCGATAGGCATCCTGGAGTCTTCGCTCAGGTTCTAAACTATTACAGGCAAGAGATTTTGACACCTTTTAATTTTATAAAATTAATTATATTTTAAAACTGAAAACTTGTAATTCTATCTAATTTTATAATCTCATTTTACAATCTAATTTTTTTTGTCTAATAAAAGGTTAATTGATTGATTATTTTTTAACCAAAGTTGACCATATATAGAGCTGAACAATAGAAGCAAAACTTATCGGTTCAGAAATAAGGAATACATTTTATTTCGCAAAAGGAATAAGATTTATAGGTGAGATAAACAGAAGCTTTTGGCACCATTGACATTATAAGACAAAAGGTATTCTTTACGCAAATGTCAGACATTTTATAGAAAGGGTAATCCAGCTTAGTTGGATTGGCTGTTTTTATAAAAAATAGGACGTAGGTATTTTAGAATTTCAAATTCGAATCTTAGAGTATTTATTGTACTTAAACTCATAATAACTTAAATTGAACTCATATTCAATTTTATTAGCATTCGGTTAAAACGAGACTAAGAAAAAAAATGCTACTGTGATTATGGAATACAGAAGATATCCAAAGAAAGAGCAACGCTTTAATTAAAAAACCTGACACCACTAAAATTACTGCTAAAGTAAAATGTTCTTTATTTTACTCTTCAACCCAAAAATAAAGATCTTTATGATAAATAGCCTCATTATGGAAACGTTATACTACAAGAATTAGGCTAACTAGAATAATTTATCTTCGCTTAGGTTCTCAGGGAAGCGTAAAAGGATTAAATCCTCTTTTAAGCCTTAAATTTTGTTTCCGTCCATTTTGTACCTAACCTCCTTTCCAACCTATTTATTTATGTATTCAGGACCTTTACAAAAGACTTACATAAACCAGTCCAGTAATACATTTAGCTATGGATAAATGTCCTCTCTCTATTATTGGAGGCCACAGCATCCAATAAAGATGCTGTTTTGTATCCCACTGCTGGACCAAGGCCTCCCCTAACTTCGTTCAGGGTTGTCTATCCTGAGCTTCTTCATACCACGATGGCAGGAGTGATTATTTCCCCTCAAAATAACCTTTTTATGGAAAAATATCCAAATCAGCAATTTTAAATTCTAACAAAACTGATGACTATTATGATGACTCCTAAAATTTTTACTTGACTTGCAGTCTATGTGTGACAAAAATATCTGCTTTTTAACTACTATATGGGGTTCAGTTAATACCAGTTTCATTAGATCCTGAACACTAGTATTTTACTTTGAACCTTTGACGTAAAAATATCTAAAATTCATCTTTTGAACCTTTCTATCCTTTTCAACGCCGTGGGTCTACCAGATAACTAGCACTAAACACTTAAAATTTCTCTAAACCTTTGGAATGCTGAAAATATTTGACAAAAATTACCTTTTCAAATGTATTACCGAATATCTCTATTAGGTTCGGGGCCGGGCACTCGTTGCGGTGGAAGCTTACCTTAGGCCCAAAATTTTCCAAAAAAGCCGCAGGGAACTGTCAACCGCAATATTTGGGGAAGGTCTGTGGTTGGAGCAACCTGGCTAGCTGTAGGCACGACATAGACGTTTTTCCATAACGTATTTTGCAAAAAGCCCGTCTGTGTTTGGTGGCGTGGCAGAATATGTCAGGTGTCTTTTTATTATATCAATAGTTATATTTTTCATGAGTCGAAACAGCTAATAAGTTTATTTATATATAGATTTGAGATATGCTGTGTATTTTTGGATGCATAGAAACTTTAACAGTCCCTTATTTTTTTATGGGATAACTCGGCAAACGAGCTACCTGATGGTAAGTGGACATCTCCAAAAGGAGGAGTTGCAGATTCGTTGCTGGGAACGGGGGAAGGGAGGGGGAGGAGAAAAGGACAGGAAACCTTCCTGCTCCTTTTCTTCTTCCCCTCCCTTTCCCTAAATAGGTTCGGCGACGCATCTGCAACTGCTTTGGTTTTGCAGATGTCCATGGACTGCGGGAGGAAATGGGCCTTATGTTGATTCATCATAAATGTTCTTGACTTCTTTATTCCTGGACAATTAGCGTTTCTGGCATATAAAATATATAATTTTAAAAGACTATCAATAAGTATATTTGCGAATTCATCTTCATAAAATCTTCTATTTGCAACTGCTCATAAAATACTTCAAAAGTATCAATTTGTATAAAGAAACTTTGAATTTGCACCAAACTCAGTCGTAATTTAAGCCACAACCTTGGGCTTCCCTTGAATTTCACAGGGGTATATACTAAACACCGATTCAACATATCTGCCCGAGGCGGCACTTAGTTAAGGGTTTCTCGGGTCTGAAATTACTTATAACAACATCGTATCGTATCGTGTAATATTCACAAATTAGTTAAACTCGAAATCCTATAAACAAGAACTTAGGTACTATAATATTATGTTTGGTAACATCACATAGATAAACATCAGACAGAATATCGACGTCAAATATGCAGTACGTCTATTGCGTTTCATACGGTGAGTATGGAGCGCCGAACCCCAATTTTTTTTTTAATAAACTTACTAGCAATGTGGGTCGCACATTACTAGTATTCTTGTTGACACCTCGTGCTAAGCTAAATGCTTGTTTACAAGTGGGTTCACGTCGGTAGTGCAATAGGTGGGTTTCGAACCAGCAACCACATGATCCCAAGTCATTAGGCTACCGCTGCTTCCAATTCATTCCTCCTTCCTTTTCTCCTTCCCCTCCCTTTTTCTTAAATAGGCTCGGCAACGCAATTTTGGGAAAACCAAAGTAGTTACAGATGTCCATGGGCGGCGATGACTACCTACTATCAGGTAACCAGCCTACTTGATTTCCAAGTTATACCACAAAAAAAGACAGCTGTAGGCTATCAAAAAGATGATGAAAACAAGACAAATGGTTCTCGTCATTCTTTTGCCACTCTTGCTTCTGTCCTTAGAAAAATTACGATAAGAAAAGCTAGATTTACTTTGAATGAAGGATTTAACATACCATCACGCCTTTGTTCCTCGAAGGGTTAGTCAGAGGTGTACACCCACAGTGCGCCAGTATATTTAGGACACATGTAATAAGGGGCGAGCTTATTGCCATTCACTGGGAGCATCTCGAATATCCAAGCTGCTAATGTGAACAGAAAATAACATGCACTGCTGTTGTATCGATACAAAAATGACGCAATACATGAAAACCCTTTCTTGGAACTAACTGGTCATTCCCCCTAAGCCTAACATCAACCTTATAGTTTATCAACTATATATCATACATACATACACTCACGCCTTTTTCCCATAGGGGTAGGCAGAAACTACAGAACGCCATCTGCTACGATTCTTGCATACTTCTTTTGCTTCGTGCCAAGCCAAATGCCAAATCCAATGGTCCTTTTTGCTGATGACAGCACTTTGATAATTAAATGTCATAATAAAGAGTCTTATGAAGCAAATGTCAATAAAACGCTTGAAAAATTTATAAATTGGCTTAATAAAAATAACTTAATTATAAATTTAGAGAAAACAAAAGTAATGCATTTCTATCAAAGAATATTAGACACAAATATGGATATAAATTATAATGGACAAGCGATAGATAAGGTTAATATCGTAAAGTTTCTGGGAATTTCAATTGATAACCAACTGACTTGGAAATGTCAAGCAGATGACGTATGCAAAAAATTAAGTTCAGCTGCCTATGCATTATATAGTTTATCAAAAAGGGTTAACACTCAGACAGTATTGATAGCATACCACAGTCTAGTCGTTTCTGTGTTGAGGTTTGGTATAATATTTTGGGGCAACTGTAGCGAAAGAGAAAATATTTTTAAAGCGCAAAAACGCTGTATTAGAGCAATCTTTAATCTTAAAGTGACCGACAGCTGTGTACCTATTTTTAAAAAATACAATTTATTGACACTTGCATCCCTATACATATTAGAGATATGCATTTTTGTTAAAACAAATGATCACTTATTCCCGACTTTGAAAAATACTAGAAACAGGACTACAATTTTAAGAACTCAATATGAAGACAAGTTATGCACAGGTAGATATAAAACTGCATTATTAAGAAAGAGTGTTATATGTATGGCTCCTCTTATTTATAATCATGTACCAAAAATTATTAAAGAACAACCTTTGAGAAGATTTAAAAAGTACCTCAAAAAAATATTAGTTTTAAAATGCTATTACTCTGTGTCAGATTTTTTAAGTGACAAGTCTATTTAGTTAACAATGTTCACATATAAAGTTGTTAAGCTTTCAGTAGATATAAGAATAATTGTAAGTTAATAAAATTTTGCATGCCAAGAGGCAGAATGTACAAGGATACGTAAATATTGTAACACCTAATTATATAATTTACCTACATTCTATGCAAATAAATAAATCTATTCTATTCTATTCTATTCGTCATTCATATATCTTGTCATACACATGCGCCGGTTGCGGGTTCTACGCACCTGACCTTTCTGAAGGATCTCACCAATAAGGTCTAACTAAGGAATAAAATATAAATCAATACGAACTAAACTTGAAGTAACATTAATCATCCATATTAAACGGTTAGATCCGAAATTTCCCGTAGTTTAGCCTTCATCAGTTAAATTATTGAGTGTTGCCATCGATTGATTAGGTAAAAATGTTGACTGCGGAATCAGAACTTAACTAACAGGAAATGGTATATGGTACACTGATCATAAAAGAAAAAGCAAATTCTAGAACTTGCAATGAATTCGATAAAATTTTATTTGTATGTAATAACATTGGCTTTCATAGGCGAATCGCCTTTAATTATAAAATAAGAAACTATTTCTGTACATTGGAAAGTATTAAAAAAAACAAAGGGATTAGGAATAGGCTATATAAAACGTCTCCGAATCCAAAAATTGTTAAACAGATTTTAATTTTGTTTTCACTTTTAGAAAGCTCCAACTTGAAAGCAACATACCCTGAGATAGAGTTTTACCTCTTTGTTATAAAAAAATCCGATAAAGAGAAAAGATAAGAGAAACAGATAGAAGATATCATACCTGTTGATTTCTGATTAAATTATTTCTATCTATCCAAAGTAGCGAAGCCACGGGCTGAAACAAAACTATACCTACTAATATTATAAAGACGTAAATTCCTGAGTGAAATAGGCGATATATTATTTTCCGAAAATTTAAAAGAAAAGTATAGTCCACGAGGGCGAAGCCGCGAATAAATAAAAAAGTATTACGCTCTTTCAATATAGGTACTTAAACTCTTAGAAACATAACCATAAGTTTAGTATCCTACGTAATAAAAGCAAATATCATTCCATGTTGATCTGGACAGCAGGAAATGGATTTTGCTTCCACTGAGCAAACTAACAGAATGGCAGAAGTGAAGTTTAGAACCAACACTAAAGTGTCAGGTTTGCATTTAAATCTAATTTTCTGTTGAGCACTGAACTACTTTATATGATTTAGTCCCTTTTAAATGGAATAAAGTGACTTCTTAGAAAACAGATAAAGTAAAAAAAGAAGATTATCTTAAAAATTGCCCTCAACCAATCTTAGATGTTCTACTTGATAACATCCCCATACAAAGACGGAACTAACATAACCATCACGTTCTTTGGGTATATCAATTTGAAACCTAACTAACCCAGGTATGTTGACGACGCGTGGCACCGCTACAGAGTGGTGGCGACGCGCGGACCTTATTATAGTTTTTATAAAGGTTCTATGTAATAAAGAAAGAGGTTTTAGTCTTTTATTAAAAATAAATACAGCATTAGGAAGCGAGAGCCTGGCACACAGCCACAATATGTCAGAATAATTGTAGAATCGTTCTAGAATTAATTTGAAAGGCCACTTGTTTCCGAACGATCCAGAGCCTTTCAGTGCTTCACAACACTCCTCAGAGAACGGCTCGCGCTTTCTCGTCGGTTTTGGCTCGCACCCTGTGTTCCTCATTTCGATTCCCTTATCCTGGCACTTTCAGTAATATAATTCTATAAGCATTCCAAAATCTTTTAAAGTTAGTGAACCAAATTCCCCAGTATTAATTGGAGAAAATGATAATTATACAAATATGAAAGCTAAAGATCAAATAATATTGCAAATCGTTTGAATATTTTCACATCTTATAGGTGAAAAGAGCGTAAAAATAATTGGTTTGGGCCAACTCTTACACCTGTATACCGAAGCTATGTACATGCATACACAAGTATGTATACAATCAACATTACATAAGAACACTTTCAGGAATATTTTATCGACTAAAAGGGCGAATTTAGGAGCAAATTTATCGCCGAAACTCGTTACGGTAACTGATGGAATAAATAAAAAAACAGGCAATTCAATGTTGGAATATATATATTATGTATTGGAAGAAGGATTTGAAATTCTGGATTGAGGTTCGGTGTGTATTGCTTCCAAAGATTGGTTGCATGTTTTATTTCTTTGTAAGCCACTCAATTATGCTCAAGGTCGCCTCTTCCCCCGTAAAATGTGTAAATTCCTTAGTCGTAATTTTAATTCAGATTATACGATCTCCTGTCTGAATGAGAGGATCAAGAGGATCACGTTAAAGCATCATTAAAAATTGCAAAGTGTAGTAGATTTAAACCACTTCATACGGGTTTCAAAAACTTTGCAATCGGGATTGCAAAATCAGACAGACGGGTCTGTCGACATATTTTAACCTTCCAATTACTGAACAAACCATTGCTGCATTGTTACAATCTAACAATATCTGTAACGTAAAACCCAAATTTTAAATTCTAAATCTAACCAGAAGCAACATTAATCTCTCGTTATCCAAAAAACTGATATAACATCCGTAGATACGGATTATCCTTTGTCCTCACCCCAATTAAAGAGAAAAAATTCATTTATCATCCACGATCAAAGCCCGAACATATGTAACCTTTAACGGTAACAACCCCTTTTGTTATTGAAATATATGGAAATCGGATACCCCTCTCGTAATTGCGATGCCGGAATAATATTTTTCCTGTCGATTCGTATGTTCACTGTCTGCCGCTAAATGGCTGGTTTTTTTTGCGATCATAATATCTATTTGCCTGTTGATCTAGTGAGAAATAGCAGCTGCTAACCTTCAAATGATATCTATTTAAAGAATTTTCTACAACGATATAAGTAGAACGAAAATTTAAAGGAACAAATTCTGGTGGTCTTTGGTTTGCGACTTTGATAAAAGAATGCCAGAATGATGATGATGATAAATTAATGTTTTGTCTCCAGAACCGGCAAGCTCCATTATCCTACCGACGTCTGCGGGCCACTCTTCGAGGAGGAGCTGGAGTTCTGGGGCCTGGACGCCAACCAGGTGGAACCGTGTTGCTGGATGACGTATACGCAGGTTAGATAAATTAAGCTATTTTATAAGATTAAAACAACACTGACTTCTGAGAAAGATGGATAAAAAAAGCTTACACAACTTTTATTGCTCAAGATCAATCTGAAAATCATGTTGAACTTTTAAAACAAAGAAAAACTATTTATACAAGTTTTTAGCTTATCTAATGTTGAAATAAAACTACTTTTTACGGATTTTATCGCGTTATATTGATATTTTTAATCAGTTAATGTTGTTGTTTTTTTTTGTTATAATTAAAATGTTCTATTTTAATCTGCTTCTTATGACATACTTTTTCTCTAGGCATAAAATCACTCTTAAGATTCCTTTATGATTTTATATTTATGCCTTAAATAATATAGTTCTTTGTACACATGACAAAGTTTTCTCGTCTCCCTGGATTTTCCAAGTTATCCTTACAAACTATACCGGACATCCAAGGAAGAAGTTTTAAGAGCTACTGAAGGGAAATATACATGTTTACCAAACATCTTATCGCGAATAGGATATTCAAAAACTTCGGTTAGCTGTTGAAGTATGTTTTTGAATATAACAATAACAACTAGGAGTAGTAAAGGAGGAAATGGTGAACACATTCATTAGGTATCCACTAGACCATTACCTATATCATCAGTGTTCAATTTTGTTATTTTTGTATCGGTTGGAGCATTTATTTATACGCTCATATTATCATCATCAACATCATAATCATCATCTTGATTCTAATAAAATTCTACATACAAGGTAAGTACCCGAGCTTCCATAAAGTAATTATAACAAAAGTTTGTTTGGTGGAAACTATGAATCGGTATGTTCAGTATAACAAAATTGTTCGGTTAGGTTAAACTAAACTAAGATGACCTAAACAAGGCCCGATTATAACCTGATCACGTCACCCGAGTATATTAATAATATTGATGAAAATAATGAAATTCTTAATCCTACAAAGGAGAATTTCGTTCGTAAGGAGCTACTAAAGTTGACTTAGAAGATATTTATCAAATTCAAGACTCAATGTTTGCATTCAACAATATAGTTTACATGGATGGTAATATTTGTCATATTTTTTTCTATATGGACCCTGTATCATTTATCTTTATATAAAAAAATGTTTATTCAAACTTAGTGTAACCGTTAATTAATTTGAATTTGTATATGTACAACGGAGAATAAACCGAATTATACATAAAAAATCTATAATTAAAACGGTCATAGGAAAAGCAAATAACGAAAATCAATCATCATTAAAATCAAAGCACCTCTTCACAAAATCTCAAATATTCAAAATACAAATTCGATCATATAAAATAGCATCACATTGCATGAAAAACCGCAGCATGCCTCAACGTGTTTACAAAACCATCTCACGTCCGTGTCACGAATTTTCCTAGACGACAACGCGAACCGACACGTTCTAGTTTTACGTCCACCGCATGTCCGGCTAAGTGGCCGATTTTATTACTGGCTTTCTTTATTTTATGTTATTGTGCACTATTTGTGCTAGAAATAAAAATACGGAATGCAGAGTACAACATCAAAAAACTAAACAAATTTGGTTAATGGATGTTATCCAAGAACTATTAGATAATACCCATAATCTGAAACGGGTAAACATAATGATTGGGCTTGAGCACTGTCAAAATTGTTGACTAGTAAAATCGTGCAATGAACTGCATGACAACTTTATTTTAATAGATTTAATGAGTTTTACTTATGATAATAATACCATCATTACGATGCTGATGATGTTGAATGTTTTATAATCATTAGGCTCATTTAAATAATTAAAAATATTAATTTATGTTAAACACAATGTTTATGTTGCGTAGTACTCGCAACCGGCGCGTGTGTATGAAAAGATGTATGAATGTGGAAGAAGCGAAAGAGATATGCAAGAGTCGTAGCAAGTGGCAGTCCATAGTTTCTGCCTACCCCTGTGGGAAAAAGGCGTGAGTGTATGTATGTATGTATGTATGTTAAACACAAAATCAAAAACCTTGTTTTAAAATGTATATGTAGGTACACCTATATGTTCATTTACACAATATTTACACAACTATCATTAATAAAGTTATAAAAATGACCAAAAGTGTATCGCTGTGAGGTGCAACTAGAACATAATTCAAATATACTGACTTATGTTACAAGCACTCTAACAAACTATCGTAAAATGAAGGTTTCATTTCAACCATAATAATAAAAACCCTAAACAAAACTTTCCACTTGCCTCCATTACTAGGACAACATTTTATACTGGGGTGCAAATATACGACGTATTACGAGCTCGGTATTCTGAGTGTGCAGTTTATTGTGCACTGCAGTGTACGTGACGAATATGTTAGCATGTCATTCGGACGTGAAGCGGTGGTTGGAAATGGCCTCAAATGTTTAACTCGTTTTTATATTTTTAGAAGAATATTTTGGATTGTGGATTTTTGAATATTTATAGCAGTTTTTACACTAGAAAGTTGAAGAGCATTCATGAAAGTACTAGACTAACAAAAAAATATTATTGTGCATGAATCCCATGGCAGTGACTATAGCGAAAATAACAGCTTAAATAATGATACAAAACAAACACAGTCTTCTGATGTTGATACATCTTAATTTTTCTATCCGTAAGAATCTTTTACAAAATATTAGAAATCTTAAAGAAAAAGAAGGAAAGAAATCGGTAAAGTCGTTCTTAAGATATTATGGCGTGACCAAAGGAAATAGGGATACATTTTTATATACATAAATTGATCTAGTGATCCTAAGCGCATCCGCTACGCTCGAGGTTCTGGGTTCTTGGTTATTAGGTTTTTGTATGAAATTCTCAGTAGCAGCTCGGAGTCTGGATTTGTGCCCGGTTAATGGCAATAGGTTCGCCCTCTATTAAATGGGACCCAAACATACCGGCGTAGTGTGCGTGTACATTAGTACACCTCTGCCTAGCCCTTCGGGGAATACAGGCGGTATGGTATGGTGTGTTATGTAAAATTAGACAGATTTAATTTATAAGTGATATTATTAAATTAGCCAAACTGTGGTCCTGTTACGTTTCACCATACTATCAAGAAAACAAGTTAAATACAACTAAATATGTAACAGCAAAACTGTACATATTCCCTTATATAATCAAAAGAAAAACACGCTTGGTAGAATATTTCGATTACATTCTACGAAAATGGGAGCAAATACGAGGTCCTGCAATGATTACAGCAGCTTACATATTTACTATATATAGGGACGAAGGTCCCTATCCGATGAATAAGGTTATTTGCATATTGACATGGGTAAATGTTCTATCTAAGATAATAAGTAAAAAGGGCTACACAATGGCGAGAATCTTGCTGCTATGCCTACAAAGGTTCACGTCACAACAAGAATTATAAACACAGCTTTAAAGAGGACTAAAAGATTGAGGGGGACCGTGGTAAATTTTTTTTTAAAGTCCAAACATAGACCGTCAGGACAGGGGCCGTATTACCACGTATTAATGCCATCATTTTTAGGTTGTGAGAGAGGGATGCCCCTCTACAGGTTAAATAGTCCGCGTCCCTCTTTCACAACGTAAAAATGATGGCATTATTACGTAATAATGCCATCATTTTCATCATGATCTAGTTGTCTGTACAGAGGCCGTATTACCACGTGGTAATACGGCCTCTGTACAGACAACTAGATCTGCAATGATAGCCTAGAGATATGACAAGTAATACGTAACATCACGCCTGTATTCCCCGAAGGGTTCAGCAGAGGTGCACTAATGTACACCCACATTTCGCCGGAAAGTTTACGTCCCATGTAGTAGGGGGCGAGCCTATTGGCATTAACCGGGCACAAATCCAGACCCCGAGCTGACTGGGAATTTCATAGAAAAATCCAATAACACTGCTCGACCTGGGGATCAAACCCAGGACCTCTAGCATAGCAGTCGCGCTTAGGACCACTAGACTATAGGGGCAGTCAACTAATATTATAATAATTATCACGCACTTTAAAGTAATGGTTCAGATAAACATCTTGATGAAACCTATGTGCCTAGGAGATTTTCTCGATGGCTTGTGAACTCTGCCAACCCACAGTAGGCTAGCGTGGTCGACTATACCTAGTCTTATCCCTCTCGTTGTGACAGGAGCCCCGTGCCCAACAGTGGGATGATGTAATGGGTTGATGATGATGACGAAACTTTCCAGAAATTTAGTAAAGAAAATGATAGATTAAAATTTTACTTTTCAGAAATTTAGTGAAGAAAATTATAGATTAAAATTTTGTGAGTAACCTAAATTGAAGCATCGTGAGTTGAAATCTGAAATAACGCTTTAAAGAGCAACGGAGTGTATAATAATAATAATAATTTATTGACAAAGAACTCGTTACAAATAATGATAAAACCCTGACTCCAGAGCAAGGTTAAGATATCTGTGTTTCAGGAGTCAGGGACTTCCAGTACAATATTAGTGTTACAATTTTACAAGTTCTTGCAGAATTTAATTGAACAATTTTCATAAAATTTTTCATAACATCAAATAGTGGCCTAGTTTTAACGTTTGAGTTGAGTTGAGTAATCTGTAATTGTAGCATGCAGCTGCATCAATCTTCGAGTAGCTCAATCATATTCCTAGGAGATCAACAACCCGTCAGCGTCAAAAGATACTATTTCAGCAAAAGATTAACGTCGGCCATATGTGCGTCACTTTTATATCAACATAAATAGTTTTTTAGTGAAGGAAAAATTTGTTCAAAACACCAGACGCTACGACCGCCGCAAGCCACTGCAAGTCCCAAGCTCTTGGTCGAAATTTTCTTTTTACATTCTGAATTTACGTCTCTTTGAGGTGACGTCAACTCAACTGAGGTTATACATATATCGTGGCGAAATTACACTTAAATATAATATTTTTTGGAAAACTGCTTATATTGAGCACAAGTTCCTATAAACATCTTCATCCTTATAAACAGCATGCTAACGTTCAGTTTTGAATGTACTAAAGAACGACATTTATGTTACTAACAAAATCAATACCTAGTAAAAAGTTAAGTACCGAAAAAATCTCATTTAAATTCAATTTGTCATTCCCATATGCTAAAACAAAAAGCATCAAAGAACGTATAGAGAATAAAATATTCCAATTAAATTTTCCCGACGAAATGAGGAATTCAGGTCCAACGATTGTGGGGCCTACATTTTCCTATAATTCCAACCAATGCCTCAGTGTGAAATATTTTTGCGGTCGTACCCTCATATTTTATATCGTGTGGAATCGAAACGTATCCAATTATTTCTTTGCTTTCAACTTATATCTATGTGCAATTTTAAATCTCATTGGTTATTTTCAATTATTTTCATATTGCAACCTACATTTATTATTATATATCATATCAACAAGCTTTTAATCCCTAATGGTTAGGGAGAGGTGTTCCTTTACTAATATAAATCTCTATGTATTAGGAATGAGCTTATTGCTTATTAAAATTTCGAGATTACTTAGAACCCTAATAACACTTTACTTGACCTGGTAATCGAATCCAGTACCTAATGCAGCAGTCACGTTGAGGGAACTAGATGCAGTCTATATTTATAGGTACCTAGACACAGAATTATTATTCCAAGCACAGCACAGATGAAAATGCAGTGCGATAATGTTAGTCTCACTGCTACTTAGCTTTAAATTTGGCTTCCGCTTCCCTAACGGTTCATGCTAAACTTATTACTCTGGTAAAGGACTTTAACTGAAAATATGATCAAAGTTTTTAACTTAGTTTTACCATCTAAGAGCATGAAAATAATTAAATTTCCTCAGTTTAAAATAATATTTTGATATGAAACGATGGTGTATTTCCATTTAACGCAGTAGATGAAAGATTGGCTTCTTCTAATGCTAATTGCAATTTCAGTTCCCCTGTGAAATAAACATAATATTCTGCTAATTTTATTTCTGATCGGTGCTTGTATTTAGAAATATGGTACAAGTATTTCTTGCTGGTCTAAGCTAAAATATTTTCTGAAGATATAACATAAGAATCAAATTAAGTGTAAAATTTACCAAAAACAATATCCAATAATAACCCAGCTTTTGTTCCTAGCATCGGGATACCCAAGAAACTCTAGCAGTCCTGGACCGGCTGGACCTCGACACAGAGAAACCAACGGATGAGGAGGTGGCCCGCAAATTCGGCTTCGAAGAGGACTACATGAAGGGAACTGTCTCGTGGTGGCAGCATCTGAAGCCGCAGATGTGGTCGCTGTTTGATGAACCTTACAGTTCTAATGCTGCGAAGGTAAACAATATTAAAGTACTTAAAGATAGAGAAAAAAAGGAAACTGTGTTATTCAATAATAGAATAGAAGTGATAGTTGTATAATCAAGCATAATTTCCGGTGAAGTGTTATCAGAAATATAAACTAGTGAAATTTATTTTGTCATTTCTAAATTCTTAAAGATATTTCGCAATAATTAAGTCAACAAATAGTCCTGAATATAATACAGCAAGTACTGATTCGTTATTGGTTCTCTGAAAAATGTCCGAACATAACGTTAATTTAAAAAATATGATGGTTTTATACTCCAATACATTCATATTATTTAAATTCGCTAGAGCTTTCTAAATAAAACAACATTGTAAGTTTTCTGAAACTCATTAAATTCAAAACATCTGGCCATCTGTTTGAAACTAAAGTGTTACTTAAAATTCTTCAATGCTCAAAATGTAATCTTTTGACTTTATGAAGTGTAAAATATTGTGCAGCAATCTACTGAGCGAGAATCCAACGTTCCATTTTAATTCAAATTTATGCTAATCTAAATATTTCAATGTAGGCCTTTCGAGTTTGTCCACAAGTGTTGTCTCTTTGATTGATTTTGTTTTTTTTTATGGCATAACTCGACAAACGAGCAGGCGAGCTACCTGATAGCAAGTAGTCATCGCCGCCCTTGGACATTTGCAAATCCAAAGGAGTTGCAGATGGGTTACCGAGCCTATTTAAGGAAAAGGGAGGGGAAGGAGAAAAGGAGAAGGAAGGGGACTGAGGGAGAAATTGGGCCTCCGGCGCTCCACACTCACCGTACGAAACGCAACAGTATGCATACTGGTACTTGACGTCGATATTCTGTGGGTAGTACTTCCCCGGTCGTGCGACCAATTCATGCTGCTGGCATGTAGACATGCCAGCAGGCACTACTACTACTAAAAATATTCTGTTATTTTCAGTTTTGATGTTGGGAGTCGTAATATTTTAGAGGCAGTATAACCCTATTTATTTATACATGTCTTTATATACGAAACCACGAATCATTGCAAATATTTAAGTATTAAATTTCGAACTGCTTTCCATCCTTATTAAATTGAAGCCATGAATGAGTCCAAGTTGACTCTACAACCTGGGAATAATAATTACAAAGACTCGCAAACAGCTGTAGGTAAAATTCACAAAAGATCCCAAATTCTCGGTACCCCAAACAACAAAGCCAGTTTGTTTCAGACAATCATGAACTCCGTAATGCGCTGTCATTAACATATCTCATTACCGAGGTACAAGCTTTACATTGTACTTGTTTTTTTTTCCTCAAAAAACCTTTTTAACGTTTGCGAAAAAAATTCACTCTGTATAAATACTATCATTTGGCTCGTTAACCGTTCGTGTTTCAGTAAATAAAGGCACAGTTAATTCAAGCAATAAAGACCCTGTATTTACTTTAATTATTTTTTACATGAAAATAACGTAGTCATTTTTTCGTCTCGCTAAAGGACAAAGGGACACAGCCTTTACAATAGTAAAGGCCATAGGTTCAAAGAGATCAACAGAATCTAGCCGGCACTTTAAATAACTAGTTGAATTATTTTCTTATTAGATCTCAGGATAATTTTAATTCTTAACTCTTAAAACTTTATCATTACTTTTATAATTAATACTGAATGTGAGTTTATTGGCTAATTCGACTTCTTATTTCCAGATCATCGGCGTGATATCAGTGTTCTTCATATGCGTATCCATTATATCGTTCTGTCTAAAAACTCACCCGGACATGAGAGTGCCAGTGATTAGAAACTATACAGTAACGACAGCCAACCAAACGCAAAGTTGGGCGTTGGACAAAGTGCAAACAAACGCCCATATCGCGTTCTTCTATATAGAGTGTGTGTGTAACGCGTGGTTCACGTTAGAGATCCTCGTTCGTTTCATATCGTCGCCTAATAAGTGTGAATTCGTCAAATCTTCCGTCAACATCATCGACTACATTGCAACCATGAGCTTCTACATCGATTTGATCCTGCAGAAGTACGCGTCCCATGTCGAAAACGCGGATATCTTGGAGTTCTTTTCCATCATCAGGATTATGAGGCTGTTCAAGCTTACTAGACATTCTTCGGGTCTGAAGATTTTGATACAGACCTTCAGAGCGTCGGCGAAGGAGTTGACGCTGTTGGTATTCTTCCTCGTGTTGGGTATTGTGATATTCGCTAGTCTAGTGTACTATGCGGAGAGGATACAGACGAATCCCCACAATGACTTCAACAGCATACCTTTGGGCCTGTGGTGGGCGCTGGTGACTATGACCACTGTTGGCTACGGCGACATGGCGCCGAAGACATATGTTGGCATGTTTGTCGGTGCTCTCTGCGCATTGGCTGGTGTAAGTATGACTAACATAAAATCTTCTAACCTTTATTATATTCCACTAGGCGTAGTCATATCAGTGAACTGGCTCAGGTTTCTTAATAACACGTAAAAAATATTTATAATGCTTAATATTATAATAATCTAAAATGTCATGCATGTTACGTGATGGATATATACATATTTTCTATTCTCCTTGTTAAATATCCGATTGCAGAAAATCTAACTTGAAAATAAACGAATATTCATATCTCAACCAGGTGCTAACGATAGCTCTTCCAGTGCCGGTCATCGTATCCAATTTCGCTATGTACTACTCGCACACTCAAGCAAGAGCAAAACTGCCCAAGAAAAGGCGAAGAGTTATCAATGTGGAGCCAGCCAGGCCACCTATGCGTGAGTAGTGATAATAACGATCAAGCTCCAAATGTAAAGCCATAAACAATATTTAAATAGTTTTTTTTTTTAATGTGAATATAGTAATTTAAAAGCGGTTCAGCAAATCTGTTGAAATTTTATATTCAAGGTTAAAAATAATCAGTGATTGATCACCAATTATACAACAACCTATTGAATAATAAAAAGCCAGTTGATTATGATAAGATTTCTGTATTTTACTGCGTATTAATAGAATTAATAATTTAATTGATAATGCAGGTGCTCCAGTACCAGGTGCTCAAAATCCTCTAGCACCAGGCATGGGTCCTCAAGTAGTAAACCGCAGAATGAATGCTATCAAAACCAACCATCCAAAAGATATGATAGGACCTAACATGGGTAAGTTGTATGATAAATCGTTATTTTAACGAACTTATGCAATATATTTGAAGCTATGGATAACATAATTGCAACATCTAATAAAATTGAAATAAGTAGCTTTAAATAGCACGTAAAGAATCTAAGAACTATTTCAAAATTGAGTTTCCTCTAAGCTTATTCATAGCTTCAAAATTCCATCGTTAAACACTTAAAACTATGGAATTAACATCCATGGCAAGACAACTGTACAAAATTGTTTAAACATTTCTGTTTGAAGGCGAATTTGACATTTAAATATGTCATTATTATCCACTTGTAGTTTTAAGCACAATAAATGTTTGAAATCACGAAGTAGAAATAAAAATATGATTGACATAAAACCAAATTGGCGTTTTCACAAATAATAGATTAACATTATCACAATCACAGATGAATTTAAACATGAAATAAATACACCAAACAATGGGTTACTAACATACCAATTTGACTAAATAAACATGTCGCGCATTTAATTTTGATGTGACTAGAAGGATATTATCAATAACTTAAATCTGTAAAAGAAAACCTGCAATAATGGACGCAAACATTAATGTTCTTCAAGTCAATACTTACATAAAGTCCATCAAATATTTTACAAATCGTTGAACAGTACGAACAGTGTTCAATAATTGGTATGGTAAAAAAAGTCACAACGTTAAAGGTAATATTTTAGAACAAATTGATTGAATCCTTAAACGAATTGATAGTGTCCTTCATAATATAAATACTAATAAACTAGACACGTGACTAACAGTAGCTTATGCAATGTAATCCTCCACAGATGGTGATCGTAGCGAGCTAGAAGCTATGATCCAAACGACACCAAACAACTGCAAAAGAAAAAATTTAAACATGCTTTAGAAAGCATCACACAACGCCGTTGGAACCGAATGGGCTTTCTATATCGCCTGCACACTCGGATTTAGCTTACAGGAATGCTAATATATATTTAGTCACTAATCAATCATTACCATTGTCATTATCATGTTTGCACATGGCAGTATCTTCAAGCAGCACAGGATCCACCGTCTAGGTCCCTTTGCTTCGAGGGGATGAAGGTTCGGGAATTTGTATATCTGTGTTTGTACCCCGAACTCTTTGCTTTGCTTCCAAACTTGGTGTTGTCGTAGATTGTTTATGATTTTTATGTAAGTTTCTGTTACGGTTATTTCATTTTGCAATATTCGTGAATGCTTCTATAGCCGTTTAATAAAAACGATATTTTTAGTAATTTTGTGTTTTAGATGTTGAAAGTTAAGTATTTTTCTTTTCAGGCAACAACCACACACCACCACCACTTAATAGTCAAAACACTACAACAAACGAAGTTTCGAATTCACAGCCCGACACATCGGTACACTTTTAGTGATCAACCTGACACTAATATTACACTAACTCGATGTCGTTATTGTATTTCTCAACTTCTATATCTAAATGTTCGTGTTTTTCTAGCACTAGTGTACTGCCTTGTGAGAGTCTGTCAATGTGAAATTGCATTATTATATTAATTTCTTTTAATTACAATACCGAAATACTTGTTATTCCCATAGTAATTTGAAATCAATAACACAATATAAATTTTATATGATTTCCCTAAATAGCATGCTTATGCATGATTATTCAGATAACCTAATCAATAACCGTTTGTTTTTCGAATAATCCTTTTTTAATCATTTATCAACAACTTTCATTTCCTACAGTTGCAACTTTGATGCCGGGAATGGACCTGTCGGTTTCTACGCGTCTCTCGCCAAGTCCCCAAGGCATGAGTCCTGCACTCGCAATTGCGATACCAATGATGAAATCTGTAAACATAGTACCAGCGCAGTGTTTTGACAATATGGCGTACCACAGCGAAAAATCAGAAGAAAAGGAACCAGATAATAACATAGAAAGCAGTAAAACATGCAGTCGCCAAGAATCTGTTGACAGCGATAATACTATCAGGGTGATGAATTTTAAAAATGATATATTCATGGATAAAGGGAATGAAGAGAAAACAGACGCTCGCACTCCACTGTTAAGGGATCATAAGATTGAGTCATTGGATGAAACGAAACTAAGGGACAATAAGACGGAAAAAAGGAAATCGTCTGCTTCGACATAACATTAACATTATATATTGACCAATAGTAATAAGGACGTTTTCAAAATTTTGCTTGCAGTAAAGAACGTAGTAGTTGAAAGAAAGAATCTTTCGACAAAGTTGAAAGAACAGAGAAAAGAACATGGGAATAAAAGCCAAGGAGGAAAGATTTGTCAGTGACACCTATTCTAGTGCCGGAAGTGTCAGAAACTACAGAATGCTAAACAAATTCTTAGCAAGAATTTGTTGAAGGAATATTACGATATATTACAAAAGTATTCGAAATACAAGACTTAAAATGCTATTTATACTTAATAAAGAAATATCAATCAGTGACAGTTATAGTTGCATAAAGCCTTTTTGAAAGCAGTTACGATTCTATATACTATAAATATGATAATGAATAATCATCATTGATATAATGTCTTTTGCTCGTAAGTGCATTCAGGGCCGTGATAGATATAAGATAGCTAAGTGTTTCCAGCACTTATTAACATTTTATAACACATACGTATATTAGAATAGCTGCTATCACAATCTAGTAAAAATTATATATAAGCCAACGACCAGTTTAAATAGGCCCCTTTTATCTTTGTCCTGCATCCATAGTCCCGACCTCAAGTGTCTAGTTATACTGGTCGTGTAGTCATTGTTAATGACCAGAAAATTCGTAATCATAGTGAAGTATGTTTGCTGTCCATTAGTGAGAGAGGTGAAGCTTGTTTAGGTTCGTTAAATGCAAATATTAAACTTGATTGTCTCAACAAACAAGGTTTGGTGAATCGTTTTATTTTAATCAGACGATACGAAGTTTCAAGAATCCATGTAAGTTTGAGGGCTTCCTCAAGGAGTTATATTTGGACCCAGGGGGTAAAAATCCGTTAATTATAAAAAAATACATATATAAAAGTAAGTTTTGTTTCATTTATTGATTTTAGGAACCAAATGAGCTCCACCTCGTTTCAAATAAGTTTAACATAATTTTATTGTAAATACTAGTAGCGTTAATAATTTTGTATCTTTAACAGTTAAAATAATCACTAGAAAACACATATCATTGGCACTTTCTTTCATTCTTGGTGTTATATACCTGTTTTACATGTATATAGATAAATATAGCATAAAATATACAGCATAAGCGTAGATAGTGTTAAAGAAATTAATTAATTTCAAAGTTACAGTAAGTTGGCTATGAATTTTGTTAGCGTTTTAAAAACACAAATTTACTACGTAATGCTCAGGAATCAAGCTTGGAAGCTTGGGAGCATTTTCATAGGTGAAAGTAATTGAAAACAATAAAACCTTTTCATTGCTACTTGGTAAGGATCAACGTTTCAAATATAGACCCTACTGAAAACTTGACATCAGAATTTTTTCGTTAATAATTTTGCAGCCACTAAGGCATTTTGTCTAAATTCTCTATCATGATATTCATAAGATTGTCATAAGATAGGAATTGTAGCCTAAAAGAAGCGAAGAAAGGGTACTGATGCTCTAACAAGTAGAAAATGTAAAGTGGGCTTCTTTTGTTTATATGTTGCTTAGCAACGGACTAAAACCTTTCCTTTTAAAAATGAAAATCATGTCTAAATTTGGGGACCCTTGATGTTTTATAATATTAATAAGAATCCTCTGTGGATTTTACATATTTATCGTGACTGGGTCATTTCGGATGAGCTACATGCAGTTCCTTTAAGTCAAACATATTTTTTCATCCGAACATACAAATGAAATATTTCATTATACAATGAAATTGAATGAAAATATTTTATCATGATCGTGGCGATGTTGTTTTTAGAAAATAGTATTCTGAATTTCGATCTTGAATCTTAAACTTTGATACAACTGACACCTATATCAAAATAGATCAATGGACTGCCTGTAGCTATCTGCAGTCCAGTATACTAAATTTGATATCATATCGAAATTTGATCAATTGTTTTATTGCTTTGATATTATACAAACTTTTAACGCATAAAATCTATTTTACGCATAAAATGCAATACATTTTAATGTTATTTAGATAGCACGATGTTAAGTTAAAAAACATATTTGTATATAATTTATGAAGTAAAGCTAAGCCTCTAAATTTTATGATAATTTTTAATTTAGCTTTTTTTACTAAAGAACTGCTGACTTCAGACTACTATAGGTACCAATGGCACAAGGTAACATTTTTGATACAAGAAAGTATAAAAAATATTCAAGAAAAAGTTTTAAACAAAGATCCAATAATATAGTCTGATAGTCAGCCTATTGGAGTGTTAAAATTGTTTTGAAATCAGATTGAGATCGTGAAAGAAGACATTTTAAATTCAAAAACACTTTTTTAAATATCAAAAATCAAAATGGCGTCACATCTTCAACATTAACTAGGCCTAATGACTTCATCAAAAGTTTCTTTCATAATAATACATCACTGAAAAATATTCTTCTTTTCGTTTATAAAATTAATTTTACGTCTAGAGATTATTCCAGTCGTTTACCCAACAACAATGTGACTTTATTCTCTACCAACCCAACTTAACAAATCTATACAAAACTAGCCAACAATGGGAAAACAAAAGAGGTCCAGACATATTATAGTGTGCAAAACAACGCTAGCGAATCCAGTGTTTATACAAGATACAATGGCAAAGCTTGTGTCAGCGTCGGACAACCCTATTTGGAAATAATTTATGACCCACCCCGACTTAACAAGCCTACACTTTGGGGTATTCATCATCGGTGTTGTTAAAATTCATATAAATTGCCTTACGAGCAGTAAGGGCATGGTACGTGACAAGGTTGCTGAAGTAAGTCTATGTTAATTATTAATTCTTGTTTTATGTGAATATTAAATTCTTTTGATCATATTTAAAGTTATGTTAGTAAGCTAGCTTTTGAAACTAACCAACAATGCAGCAACGCAGTAATAGATGCATACGTGTGAAAATAAAATCAAAATACTTAGTCCAAATTGAATATCGACATGTGTTTACAGTTTTAGCTTTATTACTATTTAGTTCATTATCAAATGCCATTTAAACGACAGAAATAATATCATTTCAGTATTGATCGTCCAAAAATAGTTTCTTGTATTAGCCTCAAAATATTGTGAGTTGCTTTTATTGCAAATAAAACTGTATATGATTATGTGTACATATAAAAAAAAAACATTTTAAATTATTTTCCGAATCATACCTACTCGTAAATCTTGACTTTCATACTTGACTAATAAGTCCAACAGTTGTATTTGAATCTGGAACACATTTTATCAGTCCTAGTGACTTTTATTTATTACTGCAGTGTAAAATGACCTCCTTAGTTGCCATTACGGCTGCAGCTCCTAGCGATATCAATGCATCTGTAAGTACTACAAGTAGAAAAGCTTGTTAAAGTAGCACAACCGCATTTATTTCTTTCTAATAATAGAATTTAATCACCCTAGATTCAACGATATTGGTAAGTTGTATACGTCTTTGGTCGACAGATAACTGCAATTTTCAATGGTTGGTCTCTGCTCCTAATTTCATCTTGTGGATACCATTGCATTGCTTAATATACTGCCTCTTAGCAATAATATGCTAAATACTATTGTGTTCCGGTTTGAATGGCAATAACTGAGTCCCAAGATAAAGTCCCAAGATACTGTAGTTCTTGAATCTGCGTCATTATCATCTTATTAGAAAAAAAAATGGAAATTATAACTAAACCATTTATTAGCCCCACTTATATATCCTAATAAAAAAATAAAAACATTAAAATGCTATTTCGAAAACGAAACAATTCATTAAAAGGTTTTGAAACTTTCAAGTACCATAAATCTTCTCAGTTGTCTTTCCGTTTCACAAATACCTTCCATTCCGAAGCTATCTTGAAAACAATAATTTGTTGCACCACACGCTACTATGACATAACAGTGTCTTAGAAAATAAACTGCGCTTGAAAATTTGTGGTAGAGCCAAAAAACTTTTGCAATCACGATGATCGTTCTACAATACCTTATCTTGGCAATCTAGCGACTTATATAAGTCGTATTGTAACTAAAACTGTTATAATTAAGTTTATAAAGTCGTTTAATTGGAACGACGTCGCTGCAAGTTTAAATTAAAATAAATTTAACTTGTACGTTATTTTAAATAGATGACGGTAAAACTATTTGTTTTAACGCACAAAGCACTTCATTTCTTAACAGCTTCTTTGGTGAAGTGATTAAAAGTGCAGCTGCTAATCGCGAGGCTAAAGATTCAATTTCAGGTCGAGCAGTGTTATTTGTTTTATCTTTAAAATTCTCAGTTGCAGCTTGTATTTTAAATTTGTGTCTGAATAATAGCGAAAAGCTCGTGCCTATTATACACCTCTAAAGTGTGTTAACGTTTATACAGCTCTACCTATCCTTTCAGGGATATTGGAGTTAGGGTAGATATGATATATCGATATATTATTACGTGAAGAAAAAAACTTTGTACCCCTTTTTATCACATTGCGTGCACGGAGAAGTGTAATAATGTGAATTTGGCATTAGTAAAGTTTATATAGAAGGGTTGCAGAAAAATATTGTGGTCGAATTTCGATAACCACCTGGGCGACTTGTTTTAAAAAATTAGGCACTTTATAAGCATTTACATCACTAATTGTCCCTAAATAAAAGTTTTTACCAGACCAGATTTCAATTCAATCCCTTTCGAGTACTTTTGGCGATACCTCCTCTTGTTACCGCCTTATTTTATAACCTCTAAACATGAACGGACCATTAAACTATAATTCTTCATTTGAATGTCAAACTGTATTTATAGCCTAAACATCACGATCGGCCAGTCCATAACAAAGAAAAATGACCCATTTCGCATTGTTTATGGAAGCCTTCACGATCTCGACCTAATCTCGAAACATTAAACACTGTACCTACGTCTAGCTTTATTTTTTCTATCGTATGCTAAATATATATGTAAATAAAATTTTAAAAGCGGATTTAGAGGACCACGGATAAAAGGAATTTTGTACTTAATTCTTTAAGCCTCAAAGTTGCGATTGCGAATCTTTTTTTAATTTGGGACTTGTATAAATAAGTATTGAGTTATGCACTTAAAATTAAGTATACTTAATTATTGTGAGAGAAAATATGTGTCGCCATTTTTGTTGTGGCGATTGTAACCGAAATAATGTAATAAGTTGACAGAAATGTTAATTTTAATAAGCACCTCATAGATTTAAATATATTATATTAAGTTTTTATAAAATTATAAATTCCACTTCAACAAACAAGCTTTTTTTAAATAGTACCTACTGCCTCCAAAATAGTCTCAATAACTTTATATTTTAAAAAAGAAGATACCTCAAAAAATATAACTTCCAATCTGGTTTGCGCAAAGAATTAATATTTAGAAAAGGAAAAGTATAATGAGCTTGTACTCATATTAAAATTATTGAACTGTTCTTAAAAAAATCCTAGATAGTTCCTAGTCCTAGTAGTTTTTTTTTATTCTTTTGTTTATGGAAGCTTGTTCAAACATGGAATACCGGTAATTTATAAAGTTATTAAAGAATTTTTTTATATAAAATGCTGATGGGTATAACAAAACATAACGTTTTTCAAATTAAACACAGTGTTTAATCTTATGGTTATCAAGATAAAGATTATGTGGTCGTAAGAAAAACAAAATAATTATGGAATGAAAGGCCGTGTACAAATTTTTAATTACCATATTACGTCTTAAGCAATTTTCTGCTTCTCTAGTCTAATGATTGCAATGGCGGTTGCTGAGCATAAG
This sequence comes from Subacronicta megacephala, assembly GCA_958496365.1. Classification (NCBI taxonomy): domain Eukaryota; kingdom Metazoa; phylum Arthropoda; class Insecta; order Lepidoptera; family Noctuidae; genus Subacronicta; species Subacronicta megacephala. The sequence continues at coordinate 1,181,535 of OY292529.1, read as the reverse complement.
GTCTTGAGTTGGATTACCATGACGAGCAGTATTGTGAGTCCACAAATTTCTCTGCCGGGCCCGCAGATCCTAAAAAGTTTAATGTATACTTGCATTGATTAAAAATTTGTGCCCGGCCTAGCCATCATCAGAAATAAGTACGGTTAAATACTGTGTCCAATTAGAAAACCACACAAGCAATGACGTAGTTATAAGGCTTTCAATGAGTAAACAGGGCTTTGATGTTATTATATAGCGGTCTATATATACATATTCAATTTTGAACAATACAAAAAGAAATTATTTGACAATTATTGTTCATTAAACATGTGAAATTATTTGGTGGTTTTATTTCTTCTATCTTTCAAAGGAAACTTATTTCCAGAACCTATTTATATATACAAAACAAAATGAAATTTGACGCGTTCCGCACAAACTAAGTTTTCATTAATTTTCTGTGGGGTACACCAGTACACCTGTGCCTAAACTGGAGATGTGTTACGTTCTTGACTATTAACAGCGGGCAGAACTCCTGATATATTGCGAGTATTCACAAACGTATTGTGGGGTACATTAGTACACCTGTGCCAAAATCTGAAACGACATGTGTTGGCGAATTTAGTCTTAATAAACTATGAGTATTCAATAGCGGATTATGGGGTACATTAATACACCTGTGCCAAAATCTGAAAGGCATGTGTTGGTAAGTTTTTCCATTGACTCTTACCACACGTTCTCATCCACTTAACCCTAAAAATAGAATTAAGTGTATTACCTGTAACGGCCAGGGTTGCTTGTCCATAAACAACCTTAATACCGCCATAAAGTGCCTATTAAACCGAATGTTCGGTTAGATAGCAGTGACCCTAGCAGTTTATACTGTAAATGGGCTGTACAATTTGAATATTTCATGTGAGCTCGAGACCGTAGGAGATGATAAGGTTTGGAAAGGAATAAAAAAATATATACTAACCAACAGCATTCGGCGATAAATATTGCATATAGATCTTTGGCACGTTTTCTTTATGGGATAACTATGTAATCGAGCAGGCGAGCACTTGACGGTAAGTAGTCATCGCCGCACATGGACAACTGCAATACTCTGTTGCAAATGCGTTGCCGAGCTAAGGAAAATTGAGGGGTGGGAGAAAAAGAGATGGAACGGGACTGAAGGAGGAATTGGGCCTTGTTATGGGATGATGATGATTTGAATGATGTGATGGGCATTAACTCTATCACACTAGCTGTGACGTTTTTTGCTGGTTCGTCATTCGTTACTGCTTCGTTCGACAGAGATAACGGTCTACGCAACACAAACGTGCCGATTATCTCTACATTTACATTATATTATAAAATATTGAGTATTATATCTCAATTGAAAAGCAACATTATTCCCGATTGAAAAAGATATAATTATTTTATCTGTCCGTTATCTGGCCGAAGGGAGGGGGGAATGACCACCCAAACAGCTCGCAATGTATTTGAATGGTCGATTAATAGTTTCCCCTCAATCCATAATTGATTGATTACAAACCGAATCACGTAAAGCATTACTTATATGTAACATAAGAATGATTGCAGTAATCTCTGACTCAAATGGACGTTGATAAATTATCTAGACGTTCAGGTTTTGTGAACTGCTATATTAGAAGTAACAGTTGCTTTACGATGAAATTAAGTAGTAATATAGGAGTTTATATTCGACCTTTTAGATTTTTTAACATCACGCCTGTATTCCCCGAAGGTTTAGGCAGAGTTTTACTAATGTACCTATAGCCACATTTCGCCGGTGTGTTTAGGTCTATTAGTCCATTACCATTAACCGGCACAAACCCCAACTTCGAGCTGCACCTGAGAATTCCATAGAAAAACTTAATAAAACTTTGCTCGACCCGGGAATCGAATACAGGACCTCTAGCGTAGCAGTCGCGCTTAGGACCACTAGACTAATGAGGCAGTCAGATGAAGGAGGTAAAATAAAATTAAGTAGTAATATAGGAGATTATATTCGACCTTTTTAGATTCATTACTATCACGCCCTATTCCCTGAAGGTTTACGCAGGGTTGTTCTAATGTACAGCCAGATTTCGCCGGTGTGTTTAGGTCGCATGTAATAGGGGCGAGTCTATTAGTCCATTGCCATTAACCGGCACAAACCCCAACTTCGAGCTGCACCTGAGAATTCCATAGAAAAACTTAATAAAACTTTGCTCGACTTGGGAATCGAACCCAAGATCCCTAACGTAGCAATCGCGCTTGGGACCACTAAAGTAATGAGGCAATGTCTAATTATAACCTATTCATGAGTGGTTTTCAGTGATTGCTACGCGAGACATCGTGGGTTCGATTTCCAAGAGCAGGATAAATTTGGGTGAAAAACAAAGCTGTTACTTTTAATATCGAATCGAATAAACACGATTCCAAATTATACAAAAACATTTTCACATCACTAGTAAGTATTTTCAAATTTCAACAAAGGAGCTGCATAACCCTTCACCCTAGTGTAATATCGTATAACTGAGGGTATTACCGGCAGATGGCGCTAACATCATTTGAACACGGGACGATAGCCGACAGTTTGTAAGACTATTCACATATCTCTCAACTTAATGTATTCTAAACTGAATATCCTACATAGAATGCTTTTCAGATATCTTAATATGGTAATGGATAAAGTAGATGTAGATGATACTTGCTATCATTATAATAATGAGTATTAAGTGTTCAGTGATAGCCTTGTGATATGACCATTGGACTGCTAAGTCAAAGGTCTCGAGTTTGAATCCAAGGCATGACAGCCAGACATGTATTAATACTTCATTATCATGCGCTTAAACGATGAAGGAAAACATCGTGAGGAAACCTGCATGCTTGTGAGATTTTCTCGGTGGCGTGTGAAGTCTGCCAACCCGCAGTAGGCTAGCGTAGTGGACCTAATCCCTCTCATTCTAAGAGGAGACCTGCGCCCAGCAGTGGGACAATATATGGGTTGATGAGTATTAACTTAACATAACATACCATCACGTCTGTATTCCCCGAAGGGTTAGGCAGAGGTGAACTAATGTACACCGACATTTCGCCGGTATGTTTAGGTCCCATGTAATAGGGGACGAGCCTATTGCCATTAACCGGTCACAAATCCACTGCACTGCATCTGCTACTGAGAATTTCATACTAAAACCCAGTAACACTTTTCTCGACCTGGGGATCGAATTCAATACCGTAGCAGTTGCGCTTAGGACCACTAGACTAATGAGGCAGTCAAGGATAGTGAATTAATTATTTTGATTTTGGTTTGTATTATGTTCCTAGACAATTTTTCAAGATAATTTAATATATCATACATAACCTAACACCATTAAGCTTATATTCCCATGGGCTAGGCAGAGACGTACTTATATACAATATACCTTAGCCTAGCCTATTAATATACACATATAATGTTCAGGTCCCATGTAATAGCATCCTGAAGGTAATTGCTGAGAAACCAGACTGTCCATTCCTGATGCATTGGTCCCGCAGGCATACCTGCGGGCCTGGTGCTGAGGGCAAATATAAGAATTAGGTGGGGTTAAATCTAAATTGTTTTATCTTGTTACTAACATAGTTGTAAGGATTTCTGTTTACTAACACATTATGGATGATTGTATCTGAAATAAAGTTTAATAATTAATAATAATAATAATAATAGGGGGCAAGCCTATTGCCATTTACAACTAATCCAAAGCTCGAGCTCCTACTGAACGCCAAAATGTCAAAACTAAGACACTACTACTACTTTCAACCGTTTTTTTTTTTTTAAAACCTGCCGCCTCCCTAGTTTGCAAAGGATACATGAGGATTTTGCGTACTATAAACAAAGTTTTTTTTTTCTAGCCCATTTTGTTCCACTGCTGGGCAAAGGCCTCCTTTCCGTCTTTCCAAGCCGAGATATCTATAGATTTAGTGACCCAATCTTTTAAACAAAGTTACAATAAAGAATTTTCTTCTCTATTTTCATTACATCTGGCCAAATGCAATCTTATCTCAGGTACTCAGTCACTGGACTATCTTCAAATAAACCGCTTCTCTAAGTGGCTGTTAAACTAATTGTATCGCCATTCTGTGCATAACTAGTGATAAGTTACTTAATAACTAAGGTTTAACACGAACTTAAACAGTTTAACTACGGTAACAGATTGTAGGGTGGGTTGAATCGTTAATTAAGAGATCGCCTAAGAGATCAATTTCTATTGAAACATTTAAGGGGAAGACACTATTTGCCGGGAAAGTATGAAAAAATGAATTGAAGTGTTTTTATACTGGACCGTTTAGAGTTAAATGCTTATCACGTCACTTTGTAATAAGAACACTCTTGTGGAGAGGCGAGATGTATTGCCCCTCCAACCAAAGGAAGGATCCTCCAACCAAGCAGGTCTCGATTAAAAAACACAGAATCAGAATTGGTTCATCCGTTCAAGAGCTATGATGCCACTGACAAATACACACTACAAACTTAAAACACCCCTTTTTATACCTCTATTTTAATATAAAAATCATTCTGGCTGGCGTCGGACTTGCGGTTATGTGGTTGCCGGTTCGAAACCTATTGCACTACCGACGTGAACCCACTCGTAACACAAACATTTAGATTACATTAAGAATACTAGTAATGTGCGTCCCACATGCTAATAAGCTTTTTTTTTAAAAAAAAAGTCAATCTTAAATAAAAAAAACCTACATAATAATACAACCGTGTCATTCTAGTCTTTGCTTACCTATATATAGCAGAATATAATAAGCTCAGAATTTCCTCAGCAAGGTGTTTAAGCAAAAAGTGAATTATCTGTGATTCTGGGAGCGTCGGAGCTGTGATTATCCTCGGAACTTACAACACGCTCCATTTTCACCCGAGAAGTTATATAATAACGTTGCATAATACGTTTTTATAAGACGAGGTTGTTAAAGAGATAATTAAAAATACCATCACGCCTGTATTCCCTGAAGGGGTAGGCAGTTGTGTACTATAATAAACCCACATTTCGCCGGTATGTTTAGGTCCCAGGGGATGAGCCTATTGCCATTATCCAGGCACAAATCCAGGCTCCGAGCTGCTACAGAGAATTTCATAGAAAACCTAATAACACTGTCGAACCCAGGACATATAGCGTAGTAGTCGCGCTTAGGACTACTAGACTAATGAAGCAGTAAAGAGATAATTATAAAAATAAGGTCAGCAGAGATAGCCAAACGATACGTCTGTTGGAAACAAAGGTCTCGGATCTAATTCACACACCTCTGACTTTTCAAAGTCATGTAGTTCATTAACACTGAAGGAAAACATCGTGAGGAAACCTAGAAAGTTCGGGCTCTGTGGCGTTCAATAAGAGAAGCCTACGTCCAGCTGTGGATGAGTATAGCCTGATGAGTGAAGTATCATCATCAACCCATTTCATTGTCCCACTGCTGGGCACGGGTCTCCTCTCAGTACGAGAGGGATTAGGCTATAGTCCGCCACGCTAGCTTACTGCGGGTTGGCAGACTTCACACGCCGTCTAGAAAATCTCTCAGGCATGCAGGTTTCCTCACGATGTTTTCCTTCACCGTTTAAGCGCGTGATAGTTAATTATTAATACGCACGTAACTTCGAAAAGTCGGAGGTGCGTGCCTTGGATTCGAACTCGAGACCTTTTACTTGACAGTCCAATGGTCATATCACAAGGCTATCAAGAGTGAAGTATGTCAACCTGTATTAGGCCAGCTTGGTGGACTATAGCTGAACCCCTCTCATTCTAGGAGGAAACCCATGTCTAACAATGGGAGAATGAGTCGATAGACAGGTCAACTTAAAGATGCTATGACTCTCTCTTCAAAAGGCCTGTTCAGATATTACCCCACATTGTAAAACACACAATATCATATTCATATTCTTTATTTACAGTTCCATTATGTAGATACTTAATAAGATTATGTTTGGGCACAGCAAAGACATCAGTTAACATTAATGTCTGATTACTGGCTACCATTACACAATTCCAGTATTAAATGTTACATACAGTTAATGTTATCTGATAATAAACATGAAAAATTTAACACTTCAAGACAATATAAATCGCAGCTAGTGATGTTGATTATTAAAGTTTTATTCCCGGGATTGCAGCAAAAAATCGACACCAGAATAATTTATAAATTCATACGTATTCAAGATGTGCCTTTTCATTATTCAAGATGTTGATTGTTGATACGCGTTTAATGGAAATGTAATCTTTAAATAAGTTTATTATTAATTCCTTGAAAAATTTTACGAAATTCTCTGCATTCCGAGTAAAACACGATGACATATAAAGTGCAAATTGTACTTTACATGTCATCGTGTGGCTACATATCACGGTAGTATCGACAAAAATCCAGTATCGAAAGACCTCGCATTTTAAACGCTTTCCGCACAATGCGAGGCCAGCATATACTGGTTTTGTGTAACTGTGTGTACATATTAATAATTATGTACTTTACATGTCTTGACTACTATTAGTCTACTACTATTAGTCTAGTATGTGTTATAGCTTTTGTCTCTTAAATATTTTTTTGTAATGATAACAATTTTGTACTCTGATTTCACTTTACCGTAAAAATCCTCAAAACATTTTGCATTTCGGCAACAGACCAAAACTAACAAACTAATCGAAAACAAGGTACTTACAATAACTCTAAGTAAACAGTGTAAATAGAGCAGATAATTTACATCTGTTCAAAGTATCGATATTCCGGACATCACTATATTAGTTTAGGTACAGGTAGGCACAAAATGCTAAGTGAAGGTGAAGTTAATTACAACAATGGCTTGTTAGTGGCGATCAATATACCGTGTGAACTAGCCGACTGTGTTACAAATGACGATGTGTAACATTTTTATGATTTGTAAATATTAGCCGTATTATAATGATTATATTTTATATTATTAGTATTTGAATCCCCTGTTACAACAATAGCTTGTTAGTGGCGATCAATATACCGTGTGAACTAGCCGACTGTGTTACAAATGGCGATGTGTAACATTTTTATGATTTGTAAATATTAGCCGTATTATAATTATTATATTTTATATTATTAGTATTTGAATCCCCTGTAGGACGATTCAGATAATAAAAAATGCAAAAAAAAATATTTGACATAGCCAATGTAATTGTTATTTTAGTGAAGGAAAAAATCGACAACGACAAAAAAATGTGGGATAAGTTTCCCCTGAAATTAACACAGCACATCACTAAACGAAAGTACTAATCTTTGAACATTACATTTATTACTACACATTACTGTAATTGAGGTCGACTTTATGCGGGCACGTGTAAAAATATCTGGAAACTTTGGTCTGGGTTATCTAAAAGCTAGACATTTTTTTTATATTAGGACCAAAGGATACGGTGATCTAGCTTTGCGTGAATCGGATCGCTTATTGCTTATCAAAAATTTAAGGTGATAGTAATTTACTCAATACTCAATACTCAATACAATGTTAACAGGTGTTAAACAGTAATTTAGTAGGTATCAATCATGGACCCTGTCGGGCACGGCAATTTAGGAGAGAGGAGGAAGGCATTCTATTTTTATATTTGTTATGCCTACTACTTTTTTTTATTTATGTTCTTATTTTTATTTTATTTTTATAGTTATTGTTTTGTATATACTATTTATATACCGTTTAATTAATAAGCATATTTACAATTTGCAAGTAAGTTATTCGTAATGTTAACATTAAAACGTGAAACATCAATAAGTACAACACGATAAAATCTGTTAAAAATAGTAGTAGTGTCTCGCTGGCATATCTACTTGCCAGAATGGATGGGTCGGCACGACTGGGGAAGTACTACCCTCCCACAGAATATCGACGTCAAGCAGTAGTATGCATACTGTCGCGTTTCGTACGGCGAGTGTGCGGCGCCGGAGACCTAATTCCTCCCTCAGTCCCTTTCCTTCTCCTTATTCCCTCCCTTTTCCTTATTAGAGTTGTAAACGCCTGCAACTCCTTTGGTATTGCAGATGTCCTTGAGCGGCGATGACTATTTACCATAAGATGGCTTGCCTGTTCGTTTGCCGAGTTAACCAATAAAAAAGTAGTTTCATTTTAATATTGGCTAGTAAGAAACCACTATAATAACCACAAGATAAGTCACATGTATCTTAGATTTGAACTGCAGAGTTTTACCTTGGCAGTATTATTATTATAGGAGCTTAATCACTTTCAACTTTTAATATTTTCCCAAAATCATAAATCAATTGTTATTGGTTTAAATTACAATAAATAACTGTATCATTGGTCTAGTGGTCTTAAGCGCATCTGCTACGCTAGAGGTCATGGACTACGATTCCCAGGTCAAGCAGTGTTTTTTTGTGTCTTTCAATGAAATTCTGAGTAGCAGTAATAGATTCGCCCCCTATCACATGAGACCTAAACATGTGACCTAAACAGACCGGTAAACTGTGGGAGTATATAAGTACACCTCTGCCTAACCCTTCGGGGAATACAGGCGTGATGTATGCTGTAATAAATAACAGCAAACTTTAGGTTAATTTTCAATAACCTTCTATAACAGAAAATATGGAACAAATTAATATTAAGTTGGTAGAAAGTTTACAGACTCCGAACTCCGAAGCCATGTATTAATTTGCTTTCCATAAATTGAAATTTATTGATTTATTTTCGGATCCAATAATGAAAGAGGCATTGATAGTTCATCTATATTATAGGCGCCATATTATAATGCCTAGTGATACGACCATTGGACTGCCAAGTCAAAGGTCTCGAATTTAGATTCAAGGCACGCGCTTACCTAAAAGGTGAAGGAAAACATCGTGAGGAAACCTGCATGCTCCAGAGATTATCTTGACGGTGTGTGAAGTCTGCCAACCCGCAGTAGGCTAGCGTGGCGGACTATAGCCTAATCCCTCTCGTACTGAGGGGAGACCCGTGCCCAGCAGTGGGACAATGTAATGGATTGATGGTGATGATTATCACGAGTGTATTTTATGCCCAATTCGCTAGTATGTTACGGTCCCATGAAATATAGACTACTGCCATTAACCTGGCACAAATACAAACTCCGAGCTGCTACTGAGAATACATACATACATACATATTGTCACGCCTGTCTCCCATGGGGGTAGGCAGAGACTATGGATTTCCACTTGCCAAGATCCTGGCACACTTCTTTCGCTTCATCTACATTCATTAATCTCTTCATGCATGACCGTCGGTTTAGGGTGCTCGGAACCTGGCCTTTTTTAAGAACATCCGCAATTTGGTTGCTACTGAGAATTACATAGAAAAACCTAATAACACTTTTCTCGACGTGAGAAATGAACCAAGGACCCCATAGTATCTTAATGGCAGCTAGGAATTGTGCTTTCACCGATTCCCACACGTGGTAAAATTGCTGTCGATAGTATGAAGGTACTCCAAAATCTAATACACGACTCACAATATCAAAAAATCTAGAATCAATTCTGCCTTAACTGCAATCAATCAAAACGGAATCCTTCTTCCTTTTCCTCTAAACTTTTAACCGATGACAAGAAACCGTAACCTTATCAGTTCGAAGTTAATAAAACTGTGAGATTTAACCCCTTACAGCCGGGGTCACGTCGACCCCAACACATCCATCACTCGTAATAAGGTTACAATTTCTTAGGTAAGGGTTTTTTTACCCCTAGAGAGTTAATGAGTTTTTAATCAATGTAATTAAATAGCAGAGAAAACAGTTCATTGGTCGTTATAAATAGCTGGAGGTTTACAAATACGTATACTTTGTTGGTCGGTTTGGTTGGTTTGGTTGGTTGGTTGTTGGTGTGGTGAAGGAAAACATCGTGAGGAAACCTGCATGCCTGTGAAATTTTCTTGACGGCGTGTGAAGTCTGCCAACCCGCAGTAGGCTAGCGTGGTGGACTATAGCCTAATCCCTCTCGTTCTGAGAGGAGACCCGTGCCCAGCAGTGGGACAATGTAATGGGTTGATGATGATCCATATATGTAAACTTACAAATAGTGTGATTAGACAACGTTGTGAACTAAAAGATGATATATTGACACGAATTGAAAGGAATATGCTACGATGGTTTGGGCTTGTTGAGAGAATGAATGAAAGACGATTAACGAATGGATTTTATAAGGCGAATGTTAGTGGCAGCGTCGGGAGAGGTCGCCCTAGAAGAACGCACACCGATCTTATCGGCGAGGTTCTCCAAAAAGGTCAGGTGCGTAGTACTCACAACCGGCGCGTCTGTATTAAAAGATGTATGAATGTGGAAGAAGCGAAGGAGATAGGCAAGAGTCGTAGCAAGTGGCAGGCTCTAGTTTCTGCCTACCCCTGTGGGACAAAGGCGTGAGTGTGTGTATGTATCCATATATTCCTATTAAATAGGAACTGAAAAATACGACCAAACTGAGGGTGTACATTAGTATACCTTACCATACCCTTACCCTTGTGCGAGTATAGGTGTGATGGTATATCAAGTACTTTAACTTCTAAAGTAGATACTTTTTATTACCCTAAAGTTTTTAATCCAATTGTAATTGTCGCAAACAGCACGCCTTACATAAATAAAATAGGTACTATGAAACCAAGCCTAAATAAATTTAAGCAAACATTGATTACTTAAAAATCAATAAAACCACGTCACCATTAAAAGGTTTTTGATTGATGATCATCGGCAACTGAATTTATAAGATAAACATTTCCGAAATAAAAATGTAATGATCGATCGATTTGCATATTTTGGGTACTTTCTATTATTAAGTGTTACTAGATGTGCTAGGTGAGTTAAGAATTTTTTATTGGTCATAAAACAGGTAGTCAGTACAAAATACCCTGTTACATTACACTGTAAGGTGTTGGTAATTAAAATAGTAGCCTACATATTTCCATTGAAGCGGCGGTAGCCTAATGGCTAGGGCGTCGGACTTGCGATCATGTGGTTGCCGGTTCGAACCCCACCCATTGCACTACTGACGTGAACCCACTCGTAACACAAGCATTTAGCTTACTACGAGGGGTTAACAAGAATACTAGTAATGTGTGACCCACATCGCTAGTAAGCTTTTTAAAAAAAAAATTTGTTCGTGAACCTGTCCTATCCTATCGTACCAATATTATAATTGTGAAAGTTTGTGACGACGAATGGCTAAAGGCATGTGTGAATAAAAATAATATATTTTAGTTTAGACCACTATAGATGAGTTAACATCTAATTTCCTATCCTATTCTGAACCCTTATCAAGTACTTACACCGCCCAACATCTCCAGATATAAGTGATGTAAGGAAAAGGAATACACTCGATCCTCAGGAACCTGTCGAGCGCACTCCACTCGGAGTGGAGTTGGTGGAGTTAAGTACAATTAATATATAACCGCTGTAGCATCAGAGAGCCCTTCAGACGGTGCAATTATTTGTACCTTTATATGTGTGGGAAGTTAATAGAAACTCGAGCTAATTCTTACAGTTATGGCAATTTACAAGGTGAAAGGTCAAATTGAAAGTCGTGGACATCCATATAACATATAACACGCCTGTACTTCCCGAAGGGTTAGGCAGAGGTGTACTAATGGACACCCACATTTCACCGGTATGTTTAGGTCCCATGTAATTTGGTTTTTATATGAATTCTCGGTATCAGCTCGGAGTCTGGATTTGTGCTCATTGCAACATACCGGTTAACTCTTGGTGTAAATTAGTACACCTCTACATATTCCTTTGGGGAAATACAGGCGTGTTGTATATTACTGTCACAAAAACAATTGCAACTCGGGAACGATATGACAAAAAAAAAACAAAAAATGTTAGGTAATTGCGAAATTAAAATAAAATGTGTGGAAATGACATAACACTTCGAATAACTCGATGTTAATAAATTCCATTTCTTTTTTGTTTATCATCTGATTGACAGATCGTCTAGCTGACAGCGCTTAACCCCAAACTGCTGGGTTAATTTGACAGGGAACTTTCTGACGTGACGTAGGTAGGGACTTCTTAAAATTATGGCTATTCTTGTTATTTTAATGGTCTGTGTACTTATTGTCCACAATGCCGAACCACGAGGGATTCATCATCTGATTTCAAATGAATTGTTAATTCTCTTTATATCTTCACGCCCATATTCCCAACACAGGGTAACCTATTCATCTGAATAAATCAAAAATTGACTGCTTCGTTCATCTAGTAGTCGCAAATGCGGCTGCAAATTGCTAGGTCGAGCAGTGTATTTGTGTTGATTTTTCTATGAAAATCTCAGTAGCAGCTCGGAGTTTAAATTTGTGCCCGGTTAATGGCAATAGGCAGAATCAGATACCCTTTTACTGACATGAGATCTGAAACAGACCGGCGAATTGTGTGTGTGCATCACACCTCTGCCTCAACCTTCGGGGGTTACATACACGATTGTATGTAACCGAAATAATGTTCTAAATTGCAAAATTATAAAAGTAACCCTGTATCTTCGTTTTTACGCTTAAATTGTTGAATCGACAAGGAGACAAATTAGACAAGGAAATAGGCCAGACCAGACCTTGGACTAGGACTTTTGTGTCGAAATATCACTCAAAGAACCTTTTTTTTGTGATATTTTTGGGATTACACAACATAAGTTGCAGTTGGAGAAATTATCGCATATAAAAAAAATCCTTTGGGATGTAAGCGTAACAATTTACAACATATTTTTTGGCTTATTTCACTGAGCTTTAGATAGCTTTAATAAGACGCAAAAGGCAATAATGACAAGCTATTACAGGTGTGTCTAAACCAATATAAACTGAATAGCTTCAATTAATTCCGAACTGGCTTCGTTAAGCGGATTAAGTGGGTAATTCTTGTTTGATGGTACAAATAAAGGGGCTATTGTCTTCAACGAGTACTATAAGGACGCTTCACTTATAAATTGTGCTTCGCTGCTTATCCCATTGTTCACACGCGTCTTGAGTGTCATTAAAATTTTGAGTATATTTTAAAAGTTTTTTTTTGAGTAGCAGTATGTCTACATGTCAGCATGAATGGGTCGGCACGACCGGGTAAGTACTCCCCTTCCACAGAATATCGACGTCAAGTAGCAGTATGTATAGTGCTGCGTTTCGTACGAGAGTGTGGAGCCGCGGTGGCCCAATTCCTCCCTTAGTCCCCTTCCTTCTCCTTTTCTCCAGCATAGACAGCGATACCTCTGGTGTTTTCCATTGGCTACGGTAACCGCTTACCATCAGGAGAGCCGGATGCTTCTTTGCCACCTTAGTGGAATAAAAAAAAAGGTAACAATGGTCACACGAACGGGACAGCTAACGTTCTATTTAAAGCACCTTAAAATGACCACCGGCGTTACAATTTAAGTATAGCCCGGCATAATGGGTGCGGTATAGGCCAGGTTCCTTATATGCTAAGCTATGGCTATTTCGAGCTTCTTATAACGACCACAGGCGATGAACTTAGAAAGTTCGTCCGCTTTTTTCTTGTGAAAATCCTCATGGTTTCCGCCCGGGGAAGGCGACGGATTTTCCGACAGCGTGTGAGGTCTACTAACACGCAGTAGTCTAGCGTAGTAGACTATAGCCTAACCCTTCTCGAGAGGAGACCCGTGCCTAGCAGTGGGAGGTTAAAATGGATTGATGATTATGATGATTCCCAATATATGCTGACCTCGTATTGTATACTTTTATCCAAGTTGAAGCCAATCCTGAGGCCCAAAAAGGTCGAAGTCACGGATAGCAGCTATTTAGTTCATAAAATCTTCCCTCACCTAGTTTTACTTGAGTATATCGTTCAAAATGAATGCCCATTTTGTTAAGAGTTAACTGATAAGGCTCTCGAAGGATCTTCAATATACATTACAATGGACAAACAATTTTCAACCCCATTATTTCGAGCTTACGCTTCAAAATTCCGTAACCTCTGATGCATTGGCGGTAAAGGTGAAGTGTTAAGCCATTGTAGACTTTATTCAGTTAAGATAAAGGATTGAAAGGTATTTTTGGGGGTGGTGATGTTTCTTAACTTTGTAGGCGGAAGGATTTGAAACTTTTTCATGGAAACATCTTCAGGAACGACAATGTTCACGTTATCTTACATGTGTAGTTGTTACCAATATCAAGTGGCTTTTCTAAAGTATGCTCCGTGATTTTTAACCAACTTCAAAAGGAGGTATTCAATTCAACAGTATTTTTAAGTACTTTACTATTTTTAAGTACACTTCCTATGTGATAGGTATGGAGCGAGCCTTTCAAATCCTAATTCCAAGCTGCTACGAAGAATTTTATTGACAACTATGTAAATATTTTATATTATAATATACTTATAAACTATAAGTAGTAGGGTAGAGATGGGGTATTAGTCGTAATCCATGTGCATTGTTTGTAAGTTGGAATTTTTTGCTTCATTGTGTTACTAGGTTGATAACTTGGCGACAGAAATTGAGTAAATTGTAGGGTAGTTCATAAATATGCTACCCTATAATTTGCTAACATTTCGTTTATTTTATTTTACTTTATGTTAATTTATTTGTACGCCAAAAAAATACATTTGTAAAATTAAATTAAGTTCTCATGTAAGTGAATTGTCAAATTCTTATGAGAAAATAAATATGTCTCAAACCTTAATACCCTACCTCTCTGCTCGTTCTTGTACTCGAACTAAGAACCTTCATGCTCAGCTGCCGCCATTACGACGATTAGACGATTAAACCAAAAGTCAGTATTCTTGGAAGATTGTCCAAGCAGTCTATTATCTCTCTCCTCCTCTCTTAATGACCTCATAACAATCACAAGTCTATAAAAGAATGGCAGGCGTTTTAAAATCTAATAAAATAAGCTATTTATCTACAAAATGACGTCGTTTTGCTTTTAACCAGAGCCATCTTTAAGTCTGAAAGTTGAGTCCGGGGTAAATTTGTTCAAGATGTAACATAATAACAATGACGTATTATCACGCCTGTATTCTCTGAAGGGTTAGGCAGAGGTGTAGTCACGTACACCCACAGTTCGCCGGTATGTTTAGGTCCCATATACCTAATAGAGCGCGAGCTTATTGCCATTAACCGAGTACAAATCCACGACTCCGAGCTGCTACTTTGAATTTCATAGAAAATCTCAGTAACACTTTGCTCGACCTGGGAATCGAACCCAGGGAATGTAACCTAACCTAACCTACACCTCTGCCTTACTCTTCGGGGAATACATAATAAATCTCTTCAGTCACAAATAATACAAAGAAATTAAAAATATACCATGAACATGATTCCGATACCAGAACAACCTGGCGATAAGCCAGACAATGTCCAAACTCACTAACTGGAAAGCGATACAAGCCAATAAAACTTCTAGGTGCACAATACAACAAGAAATCAGAAAGTTAAATGGCAGAAAACCAACTCCACATGAAATCACACAAATTTATGTCATTCTGGATATATTCAAGACATTTTAATTAATATCTATACTAATATTATATAGCTGAAGAGTTTGTTTGTTTGTTTACTTGAACGCGCAATCTCAGGTACTACGGGTCCGATTTGAAAACTTATTTCAGTGTTAGATAGCCCATTTACAGAGGAAGGTTATAGGCTATTTATCATCACGCTAAGACCAATAGGAGCGGAGAATAAATGAAAAATGTTGCAAAAACGGGAAAAAATTAAATGCAGAAAAGCCGAAAAACCACGCGGGCGAAGCCGTGGGCGGAAACCTAGTTAAGTATAAAATATATAGTCTAACCCGTTTCACTCTGAGAGGAGACCTGTACTCAGGAGTGGGACAATATAATGGGTGATGATAATTACTAAGAACTTACTACTTTTCAAAGAAACTTTTTTACTCTCTTGCCATTATCCGGGCACAATTTCAAACTGCGAGCTGCTAGCCAGAAAATCATAGAAAACTCAATAAAACTGCTCGACCCGGGAATCGAACCCAAGACTTCTAGCATAGCACTCGCTTAGGGCCCCTGGACTAATGAAGCAGTTAAGTCATTAGCATCGACATTTGCCAAAACTATTGGCTGACATATTAATTATTTTAGTTTATCAATTTCTTCGTATAGAACTTCTGTGCATCTCTTCACAATAAACCAGACACTCAAACTCGAGGCAAAACATTTTCACAAAACGCGGCAACATTAATAAAAAGAAAAGCATCACTACTTTTCTTCAAACAAAAGAGTTGTGTCGTAGATAAGTACTCCAGTATACAAACTGATTTAAAAGAGGACTTAATTAACTAACATTAATTTTAACGCCTGAAAACTAGCGAGATCCGATGAAAAAATGTTATGAAAGGATATTTTGCTTTTGAGTAAACTAGTTGTTTTTTTTATGGGGTAACTCGGCAAACGAGCAGGCGAGCTACCTGATTTTAAGTAGTCATCGCCGCCCATGGACATCTGCAAAACCAATGGATTTGCAGATGCGTTGCCGAGCCTATTTAAGGAAAAGGGAGGGGAAGGAGAAAAGGAGAAGGAAGGGGACTGAGGGAGAAATTTGGCGTCCAGCGCTCCACACTCATCGTATGAAACGCAACAGTATGCATACTGATACTAACTTGACGTCGATATTCTGTGGGAGGTTCTCCATTCTCCTCTCTCGCATTCTTGCTGGCATGTAGACATGCCAGCCAGAAGGCACTACTACTGTTATTAAAACGCAGCCTAGCTTTTAGGTATACTGTGAAGGAATTCTTGGAATACAAAAATAGGATACAATCATGTTATGTAAATAATTTGGTTAAGTAATCCATTATTGTGAAATCCAATTCTTTAATCATTGGTTGCCCGACAAGGGCTGATTGATGTTACACTCATATATACCTGTATAAGACAATAAAAACTTCAGTTTTTTAACTTTTACTTTACTATAGATACATAGTTGAAGTGTCCAGTTTGCAGTAGCTAAGCTAGCTAATCAGTAAATACTCGTAATGACTGGTGACTGCTGTAGTCGTTATAGCATCGAATTACGTTAATAAATAAAGAACAAACGTAGTACTCCTAAGAACAATACGTGCACCAAACATAGTTAAAGTTTATATAAAGAAGCTGCCTCCTTAGTTTCATGGTCCCAAGCGCGACTGCTAGGCTAGAGGTCCTGGGTTCGATTTCCAGGTCGAGCAAAGTATTATTGAGTTTTCCTAAGAATTTCTCACTAGCAGCTCGGAGTTTGGATTATTGTCCCCGGTTAATTGCTAGGCTCACCCCCTATTTCATGGGACCTAAACATACCGGCGAAGTGTGGGTGTACATTAGTACACCTCTGCCTAACCTTTCGGGGAAGACAGATGTCATTGTGTATTTACGTAAATGTTGTTTTAACTTTGCAATAACAGTATTATTAGCTACAAGCAGATGGAGTCCCAGCCAGAACCATAATACAATAAATAATTCATGACCGCACGAACCAAAAATGATATTGTACTCAATAAAATATCGTGTTCCACCAACTTCCAAGATAATCATAAGTTTTCTCCCACTGGGGCGAAGATAAAAAATATCTTGGGAAAATTCTTACAAAAAAATATTGCTACCTTCTTTTGTTACCTGACAGACTCGTCTTACCTATTTTCTTATTTATAATGTTTTAGATATCCTAACTTCTTTGACCTAGAAAACCTGGCAAGATGTCTCTGTAACAATGTCAATAAGTATTTTCCTAAGTTCATGTTACATACGAATGGCTTTTATAAACAAACATACCATCACGCCTGTTTTTCCGTAGGATTAGGCAAAGGTTTACTAATGTGCACCCACCAATTCACCGGTATGTTTAGGCCCCAGGTAATAAGGTGGCGAGCCTATTACCATTAATCGGGCATAAATCCAGACTCCGCGCTGCTACTGAGAATTTCATAGAGAAACCCAATAACACTTTGCTCGACCTGGAAAGCGAAGCAAGGACCTCAAGCGTAGCAATCACGTCTATGACTACTAGACAAATTCATGAAAAACTTGAAAAATTGTGTCGTGTCGATTGGCTAACTCTGCTCTCTACGTTATAATTATATTGATTTATCCGTGATCCGTACCATGACGTCATCTGTTGAGCAGGAACAGGGATAGGCACGACAATATAAGCAAGAATAGTAATGTTAAACAACGGGTAATTACTTTCCCTAAATCCCAAACCTACAAGGAACTTTCACACGGTTATTTTGAAGTGCAAATATTACAGTACGAATGTAGTTTTTTATAATTTATTTTCGATGTTAATTACTTACAATTGAGGGACAAGTTGTAATTTAATTATTATATATAACATAAGCTGTAAGAATAAGGTTTCAAAGTGTCCAGTTAATTTAATTTCCTATGTTACTAAGTTGCGTAAAAGTAAACACATTCGTCCTACACATTCGAACCAAAATGTATCCGAAAATCGGTGATCATTTATCTCGGCGAAGCGAACAACATTGACAAATTGTGTCCGGAAGACAACCCGGACACGACTGTCCGAGGAAAATATTCTTTCTTTAAACTTTTGATGGGTGGCTCTCGAGACGGTAAAGCTTTATGTATTGTAATACCAGTGCTTGTTGTTGAGAGACTTTCTGGAATTGACTGTAATCTGTAAAGGTCGCTTTTGGACCTTTAAAGATGGAAATAACTAAGTCCTATTTTGGCTAACACTTTAAATTGAATAGCTCTCTAGTGTGATTTAAAACAACTAGATTCCACCGGGTTTTTTCTTATAAAAATGTGAATAATTAGCTTCATAACAACTTCATAAACGATTTCTGATGTTAAATAAATAAAAAAAAACTATGAGGAGGCCCATAGCTAAAGCTAAAAGTCGCTCAGCAAGCTATGGAGAGAGCTATGCTCGGAGTCTCTCTGAGGAATAAAATCAGCAATGAAGTTATCCGTAGGAGAACTAAAGTTACCGACATAGCTCAAAAGATTTGCAAGCTGAAGTGGCAATGGGCCGGTCACATCTGTCGGAGAACTGACAAACACTGATGCTGGAGTTCTCGAGTGGAGATTGCGTCTAGGTAAGTGTAGCGCAGGGCGCCCACCAGCCAGATGGAGTGACGACTTGCGGAAGGCATCTGGCAGTGACTGGATGAGGAAAGCCAAAGATTGGTCTCTGTAGCGTCACTAGGAGATTCCTGCAGTGGGCGAGTACGGGCTGGTGATGGTTTGATTGTATTCTTTGGATCTGATTTTTAATGGACCGATGATAAAAAAATTACAATGCCTTAAAATGTTGCCGTAAATATTTACTTTTTTGAGATCCTATTATTATTATTATTATTTACCTATGAAACCTATGAAACAATTCCAAGGCCTTACCCTAAACAGCCTCGCATGCAACGAATGAAAATGTAAGTAATTAACAATTACTGTAGACTTGTAAACAAACAGTTGCTGGATAATTTTTGCAATTAACTTGAAATTAGATTAACCTTTGCAGCTAAACTTGGCTGCTTGTAGCGACTTAATCGCATTGCAGACGATCTCCTTCCATTCTCGCTGCCAATTAGGAACTTTGTTCCTTTTATTTTTATGGCCATTTCTATGACAGTTATTTATATGGTATTTTTTTAAATAAATCCTTTTGTAAGGAAGTGCAGTGATACCCTAGTAATATAACCATTGCCCTGCTAAGTCAAGGATCTTGAGTTTTCTTGAGCTTTCTTGAGAATTCAAGGCACGAACTTCTGACTTTTGGAAGACCTGTGTGTATTAAATATTTAATTATCACGCGTTTAATCGGTGAAGGAAACCATCACGAGGAAACCTTCAAGCCTGAGAGATTTTATTGACGGCATGTGTTATCTGCCAACCAACATTATGCTAGCGTGGTGGACTTTCGTTCAGACAGGAGACTCATGCCCGGCAACCCGGCAACCAACCCCGACCTGCTACTGAGAATTTAATAGAAAAACCCAATAACACTTTCTTGACCTGGAAATCGAACTCAATACCTCCAGCGTTGCAGTCGCTTTTAAGAACACTTACTTGGTAGTCTATACCAATAGGCAATTGCAGTTAATTCTTAGACGATGATCACATTCTGTGTCACTAAAAACGTATATTGTACGTGTGTTGTTAACACGCATAATATAGACATACATTCTCCCATCAGGAAAACCTCGGTAATGTGCTGGTACAACACAAATATGTGTGTTGGTTGACGTGTCATATCGGCCGGAGTTGACTAACAAATATCGCGTCATGAGTGTTGGCGCCAATATTACGTGGGAAATGAGACTTATTCGGGGGAACTTACGTATCTACAAGAAAACTCCTTTGCGATTAACTTTTTTGTAAATAAAATTGAATAACGGCCGAAACATGGTTTAAAAATATCTTTTTCTCTCTAAGATTACAATTCCAGGAGAAATAAATTACTAAATAAAATAAAACTGCTTATTTTTTATCATATTATTTTATCATTAAATAATGCGAAATGTTCACAAAGATGAATTTTCTAATGAAAGAAAATTTCCAGTGAAAGAAAAAATCGATCTCAGGCAGGGTTTGAACCTGCGTCCCTCTGGTTAAGTGTAAAAGAGTCTGGTGTACTACGAATTTACTTTTCACTATAAATTTTCTTTCATTAGAAAATTATATCTTTAGACTAGGTATACTTAAAATATTTCAAACTCAAATCTTGATTGTTTTCTCTGATTCTCTCTACTTTCAAGCTATTTAAGTAGATCCAATCAATTTTATTTGTTATGTTTTGTTAATATGGGTACAAACGTAATACCAAGATAATCTTAATTTACACATAATGTAACTAAATGGTGGTATTATTCGGATTCGGATACCTTTTATTAATAAATTAATGTCCCTATAATTTTCGTCCAAAATATTTCACTTGGAATAAATAAACTTAATACTTGATTTTGGAATGGTTTTCGATTCATTTATTTAAATGAGAAATGATACTAAAGGCATTTGAATTTGAAAAATAAAAGGAAAGGTCCCTATAATTTTCGTCCAAAATATTTCACTTGGAATAAATAAACTTAATACTTGATTTTGGAATGGTTTTCGATTCATTTATTTAAATGAAAAATGTCGATGAAGTGATACTAAAGGCATTTAAATTAAAGGTATCCTAATCTCAATAATCATCATCAGCCCGCATTCGTCCACAGCTGGACGTAGACGTAGGTCTATTTAAGTTAACGCCACAGATCCCGATCTTCACTTTTTTTCATCAAGTTCCAAATAATAACATTATTTAATTCAATTAAACATACATATACGACCAAATATATTATTGTAAGACCAATTCTACCTACCATATTCTAACAAATAAATGATTTGAATTTGATATATTTTTGCAATTGTTTGTTTGCTTGGTGGATGAGTAAAATAATAATAATTTGTAACACTATTATTCAGCATTATACAATGTAATTTTTTTTTAAGCTGCGCTTAATGGCAAAACTCTGACTTTAGTGATAAGTGTTTTCTCTGTAAGTGAATTTGTAATTCTTTTGAGAAAATAAAGATCTTTAATCATAATTAATGTTGCTTTTATGTTTGTATGGCCAGTTCAAGCTCTGTCGGAACTTAAAAGGGAAAAAGAACTCCATAGACAAAACAAATAGATACCACTTATTTATGAATCCTAGTGATAAAACTGTGAAATTAGCTAAAGGAACGAAGACGGCAGCGTTAAAAGCATACTGTTGTTCGCGTTAATCATATTTAGAGCTGTCAAATGCAAAGAATTTTCTTCGGGACTTTTTTCGTTCCACATTGAATTCAAATGTTTACTTAATTTTTAAATAAATATGAAGGAGCTGGTTTGTTTGTTTTAAATTAAAATATCTTGCAGCATTCTTGGCACCTGGTTAAACTAAAATCGATAAAAATATAATTAGGAAAAAGGCTAGAAGAGAGATGATTATACGTTGGAATGAGTTGTTTTTAATGAAATTGGTCACATTTTCTCCTAAATCTTACATATACCAGGCTTATGAGCGACTGGCCTGGCTAGGCCACACAAATATTTATACCATCCGCGAAACCGACCTCCAGTCCGTGTTTCAAAACCCGATCGCTCAGCTACTACACTTAATTGACCATTATATCAAACTGCCAATAAGCCAATAGATACCTATCAACTAGAAGAAAGAGAAAAAAAATAATTATGTCCATACAACGACTCACAAAAAAAAATACAAGAAACAGTAATAAATTCAAGTATAAAGTTGGCAACACGGACCAGTGCCAACCACAAAACAAAGAATACCTACCAACATAATAGCAGTAATGATCATGAATATACCACACGACTCCTGTCTATTAAATGCTGTCCTTGGCGTGTTAAACATAGGACTCCATTAGAGCCTTTTTTGGGGGACTTTCTAAAAATGTTGTTAAATTATTTATCTGAATAAGTTTGCTCAGCCCTATTTTTATAGATAAATACGTTTTCTTCTGTACCGTTTTTTGACCCTTACGCAAATATGAGACATTGAAAATATTATTATAACGCGAAAAAACCCGTAAAAAAGTAGTCTTATTTCAACGTTTTTCTCTGCTTCATGTGTGAGGTACGTTGTACATACATACATATTGTCACGCCTGTCTCCCATGGGGGTAGGCAGAGACTATAGATTTCCACTTGCTACGATCCTGGCACACTACTTTCGCTTCATCTATATTCATTAATCTCTTCATGCATGACCGTCGGTTTAGGGTGCTCGGAACCTGGCCTTTTTTAAGAACATCCGCAATTTGGTTGCGGAACGTTCGCCGAGGTCTTCCCCTTCCAACTCGTCCATCCATACTCACCATATATACTTGTTTCGTCAATCTTCGTTACGGAGGTACGTTGTAAAGAAAATATTAATTAAAGTTTAAATCTAGGAAGTATGTTAATAAGTATAGAAATGTATTATATAAGTAACTAGTTACATTTGGATCAGTGATCCAGAAATCATAGTTATGTGCACATGAACGGCTTGTTGGCTTAATATTGATTTGTGGTTTCACCAAACGAAATAGCACTTACAGTGTGTATATTTCTTTTACATACGTTCGTACCAAATTCCATGAGTCTATTTTTTGTAAATGTATTTTTTTATGATTGGGTATGTATGTTTTATTTAAGTATCAACCTTTTATGCACCATTGGTACAGTCGCCTGCACATCAGGTTATACATAAGTGACAAGTTTATCCAAATGATTTTAAACCTTAAAGTGTTACAGATTAGGTTTAAAATTGACTGAGAATCGACAGAGACCGTACAAAGGCCGTCTTAATACCATTAGGCATTTTCTGCCAGACAACCTAAGGGTGATGCAGAGATAAAAACTGCAGTAGTGCCCTCAGATCAAATAAAAAGTTAAGATGGAACTTTGCGAAAAAAGTAGTGAGGCCGGCAAAAACGAGCTTTCGATAGCTTGATAGCTCGACTGACAAGATAAGGCGTAGTTTTGGTATTATTATGTAGTGTAAAATTGTGTTTGTAGGCTAGGCGTAGTTTTAACCGGCCTCACTTCTTTGTTCGCAAAGTTCCATCTTAACTTTTTATTTGATCTGAGGTAGTGCCGAGTTCCCTTAAATGTTACATTACTAAAACTCAGACCGACCTGGTTGGATTAGAAGCCGACCCTTGAATAACTGGAAAAAGGTTAGGTTTATTATAATTGCACAAACACCTTTAATGATGATGAATCATGAGTATGATACCTATTGAATGTTGGAAATAACACAACATCCTAAGCCTTGAAATTATAACACAAACTGTAAATTATTAAAACCTAAAAGCAACCGCACACGAAAACGTAAATAATAAACGCGGCAGTTGCAGGGTTTGCAGTAAATAATCTTACCTGCACCATTCGTCATTGTTATCTAATTTACCCCTTTTATTAATTCCACAGACAAAATATGTAAACGCTACATATTTTTCCGGTACACAAGTATTAGTAGACTGTGGTATTTTAAATCTAATTTAAACTCAAAAGAGTGGATTATCTACTTCATCATCATCATCAAAGAATGAATAAATTTTCAAGTAAAAGAAAAATACTATCTCAGACAGGAGTCGAACATAGTTAAGTTCACAGGTACCAAAACCACTGCCTGTGATATCAAATTTCTCTTCCACATTCTACATCACGAGCTATGGAGAGAGCTATGATTGAAGTCTCTGAGGGATAAATTCGCAATGAAGTTGTCCATCACGAAACTAAAGTTACCGACATAGCTCAAAGGATTAGCAAGCTAAAGACGCAAAAGGCCGGTCACATCTGTCGGAAAACTGATAAAGGCTTAAGTAAACGAGTTCTCGAGTGGAGACCACTTCTAGGTAAGCATAGCGTAGGGCGCCCGCTGGCCAGATGTAGTGACGTGCGGAAGGCAGTTGGCAGTGACTCGATAAGGAAAGCCGAAGATTGGGCTCTGTGGCGTTCACTAGGAGAGGCCTACGTCCAACAGAGGACGATTTTTTTTTTTTTAAAAAAAAGCTTACTAGTAATGTGGGTCACACATTACTAGTATTCTTGTTAACCCCTCGTGCTAAGCTAAATGCTTGTGTTACGAGTGGGTTCACGTCGGTAGTGCAATGGGTGGGGTTCGAACCGGCAAACATATGATCGCAAGTCCGACGCCCTAGCCATTAGGATACCGACGCTTCAAACGCATTATATGCTGATGATGATGATGCCAATGATTCCATATCTTAAGGTGACGTCACCATAATCATCATCAACATCATCATTTAATGCCCCATTTCTGATACAAGTGTGATTGTATGTATGTATACTAAGGGGGGATTAACAAGCCCCCACCAAGTTGCAATCACTCAGCGTTTATGTACACTTGCCATCTGTAAATGTATCGCGTTACTGATCTGTAAAGGAGCAACTGGTGTTTGGATTCCTCGGATTAAGTGGATGTTGTTTGGTTTCAGTGTAAAGATTGTGTAAGTAATTTAATACATTACTAGGCTAGGCTTCAGTATCAACAACCATGTAACTTGTAATCATTTGACTTGAGAATTGTTGTGGAAAATAATATTTGAATTATAATATTCGTCCTACTGTAGGACTCCTTCCACTCCTCACGGTTTAAAGCTTTTTCAGAGCAATTTCTTTAAAAACCTCATTTGTCTAATTCTCCTAAGCGCGACTGCTACGATAGATGTCTTGGGTTCGATTCGCAGGCCGAGCAGAGTTATTTGATTTATTATATGAATACCACTCGGAGTTCGGATATGTGGCTGATGTATGGCAATAAGCTCGACCCCTATTACATGTGACCTAAACATACCGGCTAAATGTGGGTGTACATTACATACCTAACCTCTATTTAACCCTTCGGAGAATGCAAACGTGATAGTATGATCACAGTATAAATATAACTGTGATTATACTATATGATGGTATGTTCCTTAATCGCCATCTTCGACGGTGATTATGCCCAGCAGTGCAGTGGTACCAACGGAGTGCTTGCTATTAAAAATAATATTCGATATTCCAAAAGGTTGCGCTTACGCGCTTTACTGCGCGATTTATAAATGGACTATCGTTAGCCTGAAAAGCCAAACCCAAACGTAGTTGTAAAAAGGGTAGCACAGCACCATAAAAATTGTTCCCGACATGTTGACTTTTTGTAGTGTAGTAGCTCACCCTACCATTTATGTATTTTATATTAAGCTTAGTTAACGTGTAAGTAAGTTAGTATTACAAAGTCGATCGACCCATCAACACGTGTATTAGACACCTACAACGCCTCACATTGTATTTTTGTCTGACTGCGGCGAACGCAAACCGAATTTTAATTTAGGGAAAACTTTACATACCTAATAAGTTGATTTTTGACATGAACGTAATACCTAATCCATTGGAACAACAATCTAAGCTTATCTTACCACCAGTCAGAGTAATCCTTCACAACGGTTTCCAAGTAACACGACTACTCAAGTTCTAAATCTCAAAGAGCAAGTCAAATCAAGTGAACCTAGCGGCCATGACAGTAATAATTAAAGGTAACTCGTGGCTCATACATCGCTAGGGACGGGACGACTCACTGGTATATTCTTGTGGGGAATTAACGGTTAATTGGTACTAGATGACAGAAAAGATTGGTGAGGCAAATTGTTAGAAGGAGGCGAGTATTGATAGCTCAATTTTCTTCGCGACTGAGTATCTTCCACAGAGATTTTCCGCTGTATAAATCTTTGATACTTTTTTAATGTTAATGTTCTATTTTAGATGGGAATTAACGGTAAATTAGTTCTGATTGGTTCGGTAGAATCTTAAAAAAAAATCGTTCGGTTAGTATCTAAAATAGTTAGAAACACAAGAGAAAATTTAGGTGAAAATATACCTATTAACGGTAACAGTACAAATGTTAATAGTAATTTTAGACGATTTGTCATTTTTCGCAAAGTAATTTCTGCAAGAGACATGTTTTTACGTTATAATTTAATATGGAACTCAGGGCATCCGTCTGATACAGCAGCTAGTATACGTCTTATTAAAATATTAAATTATAATTGTGTACGCTAAACGCTATTTTGGTTAGTCCTGGAACCATTTTCAATGTCCTTTTATAATCTTTCTCTTAATAGATAGCGTTTCAAATAGTAAGTAGTAGTAGTGTCTATATGCCAACATGTATGGGTCGACTCGACTGGGGAAGTACTACCCTCCCACAGAATATCGACGTCACGTAGCAGTATGTATACTGTTGCGTTTCGTACGGTGAGTGTGGCGCGCCAGAGGCCCAATTCCTCCCTCAGTCCCCTTCTTCTCCTTTTGTCCTTCCCTCCCTTTTTCTTAAATAGGAAAGAAAGAAAGAAAGAAAAAAGAAAAACCGTTTATTTGGAACGAAACACACACATACAATACGAAAAACAACTATGACCTAACTAGACCTATATAAAATAACTATATGACTATTGTATATGTGTGTGTCCAACCGCACCAAAAGGGTGTCCAGCTCAGCATGTGCCAGGATGTTGTATCCTAGCGCTGATATTCTGCTGGATCCCGAGGACATACGGATGTCGAGCAAACCCATAATAGATTTTGTATAATGTGGGTGAGTGAAAATAGTATTATAAACTACCAAAAGATAAAAAAATAAAAAATAAGCAAAGCAACGCATCTGCAACTCCTTTGGTTTGACAGATGTCCATGGGCGGCGATGACTAGTTACCATCAGGTAGCTCGCCTGCTCGTTTGCAGAGTTATCCCATAAAAAAAATAGGTTCAATTTGTTTGGTCACTGATTTTATACATTGGTAATTCGCTCATCCTTCACGGCATACACCAAAGAGCGAACCGCGAGATCATTATCTCGAAGAATAGAAAAAGTAAGTGGGTTAGGTGCAGTTAATAGAATGTTCCGTGGATTTTCCTCTTAAACGGATCTTAATTTCATCCCGAATCAGCTGATGAAATATAATTTAATACATTGTTATAACCTGATTTCGCGAACGTCTATTGTTTTCCCCGAAATAAAACATAATTATTTGAGTTCGTGACGTTCAATGATTGCCTCATTAGTCTAGTGGTCCTAAGCGCGACTGCTACGCTATAGGTCCTGGGTTCGAATCCCAGGTCGAACAAAGTGTTATTGGGTTTTGTATAAATATGTACCCAATAATCTTTTAAAATCTCTTGATAACTTAATCCTTCTTATTGTTTAAAACTCCTATTAGTCCCCGAAACCAGTCGATCTCGCGATCCCCCAGAGGTCAAATCGTCGCCTCACTGCGGTGTTAAAAGTAATTTCATGGTGTTATAAAACTTTTATTGCTCATCCGTAACCCGAGGTCAATGGGCTCCATTGTGGAGTTCGTAAATAATGTACCTACTAGTTCAGGGGCCGTATTACCACGTATTAATTTGACAGTTTTGTATAACCTGATGTGGAGACTATACAATGAAAGAAGTTTTGGTCTCGGAAACAATGTGCAATCGGCTAAAAGGATTGGTGAATGAGAACGAATGTACGATACACTTATCGTGATCGATTTCAGCTGTTTGGACGAACTGTGTATAGTTCTCAGATCAAATAAAAAGTTAAGATGGTGTGAGGTTGGTCGGTAATGACACTCACGAATGTTAGATTAAGACTGACTGTTTATTAGAAACCAATATTAAATGATATAGAATACACATTTACATAGTGCATACATGAATACAAAACTTACTACTACATCCTTACATCTCCCACATTTATAGAAAAAAAATGATATATATATTTCATTTTTTTTTTTATACAAAATAGGTTAAACAATTTACTTATCTTTCTAGAGATGATACATCTTAGTTCTATTCTTATGTACTAAATAAGGTTTTCCATTTTTTATAACTTCAACATTTGGAGACAGTTCACGTAAAACAATGTATGGACCAGAATAAACATTATCAAATTTATTACCATTTTCATTTTTTATAACAATTAAATCATTTGGCTTGTATGAAATAGTTTTAACATTTTTATCATATTTATATTTTCTTTTTATTTTACTAGCAAGTAGATTGTCTCGTGCCTCTTTCTGAGAGGTCTGTATACGATATTTTAATTCTCGAGAATAATTGTCGTGATTATAAAGAGGTTCCACAATATCTCCTAACAAATTACTAGGAAGAATGCATTTCCTGCCAAACACTAGTTCAAAAGGTGTAAATTTATTTTCTGAATGTACTGAAGTGTTGTAACAAAAACACCAGTAGGGTAACCACGAGCTCCATGTCTCAGGATGGTTATCCGTTTGAATTCTAAGGTAACTACTAAGGTGTTTATGTGTGTTTTCCAACGCACCAATGCTCTGATGGTGGTAAGCTGTCGAATTCAATTGCTTAATTTTTAAAAGTGTGCATACCTCCTTAAATACTGATGACATGAACTCCGTACCTTTATCTGTCGCAATCTCCTTTGGAACTCCATACCTTAAAATAAAATTATTAACTAGAGCCTTTGCTACCTCTTCCGATTTCTTTGAAACTAAAGGATACGCTTCAATATACTTGCTCAACTCGCATTGAAGTGTTAATATGTAAGAGTAATTATTTTGATCTCTTTCTAATGGGCCTACCAAATCAATAAATATTTTTTCGAAAGCCCAAGTGGCTGTCGTCGTAATCGTCATAGGTTCTTTAATCGGTATCGTATGTTTTTGCGTTTGACATTTATGACAACGTTGAACGAAAGATTTAATATCTTTTTCAATACCTTTCCAGTAATAATATTTCTTGATGTTATTATACATCCTTCTCATGCCCGCGTGGCCACTTGTGGGCAAGAGATGGAAATCATTCAATATTACTCGTACATCGTCTTTATCTATTATTCTTTTTACATTCTTAACTATGCATATATTCGGTCCGGACCAAGAATTATTTTTATTTTTTATTTCCTGCAACATCTTTTCTATAAAATCTTCATTATATTTATTTTTAACTATGCATATTTCTTTCGCATTTATTAATTTACAAAACATATCTAACTCTTTCACAAACTCGCTTCGCGATACCCGTGATGAAGAGTCTAAGTATTTTATAAAAATTGTATTCACAGTTGGTACATAACAAAATATTTTACTTTCTTGACTAATAATCTTACATCTTTTATATTTCAACAATTTATCCCTATCTATAAACGTCAACTCGACTGATTCTTTCGGTTTAATATGTGTCTCTACAACTTTCGGTTGATCAGGCCGATCGTCCGTAGGGACAATATCATCCGAAGATTCAACGGGTTTAGCGTCCATACGTCTCTTTTGCGCTCTTGTCATAACATTAATATGTTCATGCATATCTTTTAAATCTTGGCTGGATATTCGTGATAAGAAGTCTGCAGCCGCGTTTTCAGTACCTTTCACATACTCTACTATAAAATTATACTCTTCCAACTGAAGCCTAAATTTTGTAAGTCTACTTGATGGGTCTTTCATATTAAATAAATACACTAAAGGTCTATGATCTGTTCGAATAATAAAGGATCGTCCATACAAGTAAGGTTTAAAGTATTTAACTGCCCACACAATAGCTAGCAGTTCCTTTTCAATAGTTGGATAATTTTTCTCAGCTTTGTTTAAGCTTCGACTTGTATAAGCTACTGGTCGACCGTCTTTGTTTGATAAAACTGCTCCTAACGCAAAATTCGACGCATCAGTTTGCAATATGAACTGGTTGTGCTCTGTGAAGTCTGGGTATTGTAATACTGGGGGTGTGGTTAGGCTTTCCTTTAATGACTCGAAACTTTTTTGACACTCGTCTGTCCAAACAAAAGGTAAATTTTTCTTAGTTAAATAATTTAGATTATATGCCATTTTAGCAAAATTAGGAACAAATTTCCTATAATAATTTAGAAATGCAATAAATCGTTTTAATTCATTAGCATTCGTTGGGCAGGGGTAATTTTTTATTATGTTAGTTTTTTCAGGGTCAGGCAGTATGCCGTCGCCAGATACAACATGCCCTAAATATAATATTTGTTTTCTTAAAAATTCACATTTCAAAGGGTTGAGCTTTAAATTAACTTTTCTTAGTCTGTTAAATACTTCCTGTAAATTTTTATTGTGGTTTTCTAAACTCCGCCCAAATATAATTAAATCATCCAAATATATGAAACATTTCTCGTATGTTAATCCAGCCATAGCCATGGTCATCATACGAGAAAATGATCCAGGACTAGTTTTTAACCCCATTGGCATTCGAGTCATCTGGTACTGTCCAGAGCAAAACGCAGTGTATTTTCTACTACTGTTATCTAAATTAACATTGAAATAGCCTTGGTATAAATCAAGGTGTGTGAAATAAATGGAACCTGATAAGGAATCTAAAATTTCTGATATATCTGGTAAAGGAAATTTATCATCTTCGATGCAATTATTTAATTTTCGGTAGTCAATTACTAACCGCCATTTTTTATTACCGCTTGAATCAATTTTCTTTGGCACCAATAATATTGGGCTGGACCACTCGCTATTGCATGGTTCTATGATACCTTCACTCAACATTTTATTAATCTGATTTTTTATTTCACTCTTTTGTGCATGTGGCAATCGGTACGGTTTTGTAAAAATAGGACTCGTATTCGGTTTTAAAGAAATCGAATGCGTGTATGTATCTGTGGTGGTCAGCTGGTCACCCGGTAAATAAAATATATCACTATATTTTGCACACAATATTTCTATAGATTCGCGTTCTTCCTCAGTCAAATAATTTAATTTTAATTCAGAAAACAATTTCTTCACCCTATCTGCATTTTTGTCAGTGTTTTGAAAAGAACATAAATTGTACTCATCGAGTTTATGTAACTCACATTTAAAGTTAGTTAAGGTCAATGCTTCATCTGTGGTATTTAGGATTTTTATTGGTATAACCCCATTGACCGGTTTAGCTATCGAACTTGCTAAGAAAACACCTTGTTGAATTTCAGCGGAACAAACTACACATTCTGTTGTCATATCCGTCTGTATGTAATGAATTGATTCGCAACGTGACCCTATTTTTAACGAATTATCGGTAGTAATTAATGGCAATGTTAACTTCATATTGTTTGTACTTAGGAAAGAAACTTGCCTGTTTTCAAAATCCAATATTGCCTTATAAGTTACTAAAAAGTCTTTTCCTATTATACCGAATGGTTCGCAAGGTAAACTTTCAAACACATAAAATTTATGCTCAAAGTACATGTTACACGCGTATAATTTTAAACAAACATATCCTATAGCTTGGACTTTGCCCCCAATGCCTTTTATTGTAACACTTTGTTTAAACATAGGTATCTTATGATCTAACACATGTTTATATTTAATAGCAGAAATTGATGCTCCTGTATCCACGAGCCACGGACATATTTGGTTATGCAAAGATAAATGTATAATACAACTACTATCGCTAGCAAAAATAACGTCATTATTAGTCACGAAAAAATTTTGATGCATTATTTTCATTAAAATTTTCAGATTCTGATAAAACATGCATATGTTCGTTGCGTACCCTTTGGTTTCTCGGAAATCTATAATTATTAAACTTACCTCGATATTCACCTCGCCAGGCACCACGTCCTCGACCTGGTTGCGCCTGATAATAGCCTCGATAGTTGCTTTGCTGTGTAAATACTCGACCAATGTGCCTACCCCTCGGAGCTCTGTAACGGTTTGTCCTTGATCTATAATTATAAGAATACTTATGAAAATTCATAATTTCTCCTGATGAGGACGGGGTCGATACCTCTTCGTCCTGGGCTGCTTGTACAGCATCCTTTAAAGAGTCAAAATTTCTCGCCGCAATGATAGTACTGATTCTACGATTTCGCAGGCCATCGGCGAATCTTTTAATAGCATATTTCTCATTTAATGGTTTCAATACATCAAAACTGGAAGAATTTCCGTTTGCCTGTGAAATAGTAAGATCTACCATTAATTTAGAGATTTCATCACCGAATTCCTTTAGAGATTTTTCATTTTGTCTACTATTTTGAAGCTGACTTTGAATAGCTGAAGACGATTTCTTTGGCAATAAACGCATCCGCATATCGCTCACTAATTCACTGACACTCGAATAAATTGAATTTAATTGTAATTTAGCTGATTGAGACAATCTACTTTTTAGTACGAATTGAATTAAATTATCTTGACATTGTTTATTTGTAAGCAACATACCATAGTATTCCACATTATCTATAATTTGTTTAATATTCGACTCATCATTTGTCATAGTCGGTATCAGATTCAAGGCCACCTTTAACTCAAAAGTATTCATTTTAGTCGTAATTTGAGTCTCGTCTTTCAAAGAAAAATCTGCAGAGACCTCACACAATTCTCTTATTTCCTTATACAATGAACGAAAATCAGCACATAGATTATTAATTTGTAAAACATAATTTCCCTTAATATTACCACTTTTTATCTCTGAATCTAAATATTCTACCACAGGAAGGTATTGCTCATATATTCTACTGGCTTCCTGTAATTTTATTTTACATATATTTATTTGCCGTCTCTTTGGACCGATTTTAATTAGATATACCCTAATAGCTTTTAAATCGTTATATAATTCATTTAATATATCTGCCATTACCTAGATACATAATTATAAAAAAAAATAAGGTAAGTACCTGATTATGTCGAAAGATAACATGAACTTTAAATCGCACTCGTACCATTACACGTACGCCATAGTAAACAGAAATCAGAAGGTTAAACTTAAACACTTATACATTATTAGATATTCTACATTTGAAAGGTATTAGTAAAGTCCATATATTGTAAAGGTCTCTTTTTTTTGTTTTTTTTTTTAATCACTTCCTAATTTGTTTAATTTTAATTACCACATTCACTTTTTTTTTTTTTTTTTTTTACGCACTTTGAATATTATAACTGCACTTCTCGCTCACAAATAACAATTTTATTTTTTGTTTTTCTTCGTTCACTCCATTGGGACACGACCTTCTCGATCATCTCCACGTTTGCCTCGGGAACGGTTGAAGGACTGTCGAAAATTATTTTGTACAATTTGCTCGCTGATCCATGAATGGTGACATTTTTTATACAGCTTGTACATAAAATATATAGCGCCTAGACCCAAAAGTGTACAAATTATCAGCAGCACAATACTGATAGTCGACATGTGTACCTTCATTTCTTCTATATGGGCATTATTTGAACCCGCAGCATTCTGGTTTACGAAGAGCGTCTCAGTTTCCACCTTTGATCGACACATAATTATTGTCCACCGACTTTTCCGACTTTAATATAAAATACGTAGATCTATTGCACTCAATATACTGGATAGAGTCTAGAACAGAATCACTCGGAGGCCACATCGCGATATTTGTTTAAAATAACTTGTCCATATAGGGAACGTTACTTGACGCCAGCGAACTCGCGCATGGCAGGGTCGCCATGTGAGGTTGGTCGGGTATAGAGAGAAATGACACTCACGAATGTTAGATTAAGACTGACTGTTTATTAGAAACCAATATTAAATGATATAGAATACACATTTACATAGTGCATACATGAATACAAAACTTACTACTACATCCTTACATGGAACTTTTCGAACAAAGAAGTGATGCCGGCTAAAACACGATTACACGCACACACGTATACCGAAACTACGCCTTATCTTTTCAGTCGAGCAGAGTAGAGCTATCGCTACACGTCTATCAAAACATCATTAACGTATCACGTCCGTGTGTCAGTGTACCTGTGTGTTGTACACGGCAAGGCGTAGTTTTAGCCGGCCTCACTTCTTTGTTCGTAAAATTCCATCTTAACTTTTTATTTGATCCGAGGTATAGTTAATAAAAGCAATCGTGACGTGTGTACTGTATATGCCTGCAAACTTTTGCCTTCATACAAAAGATGGTATAATATTCATATCAAACAAATTAAATAAAAATAATGCATGCTATTTTTATTTTAAGTCCATAAGTACCTATGTTACCATTGAGATTCCTAAGTTATAACGTTTAATTACATTCGATGGTTCGTTTTTCAAAAATATCACATTTAATATAATATGTTCCAAGAATTTTTTTACAAAAACATTATTATTTTTTAATATTTCAAAAAGAAAACTGCAAGATAATGTTCCGTTAACTTAACATACTTCTTGAAGTATTGATATCAAATCAGAAAAAAATAAATTTAAAATAAACACCAACAAAAAGGTTTTCAAAAAGTTAACGGGCTAAACTAAGATTGGCCATTGTACTGACAAGGATCCTGAAATAAGTTGCAGAATTTATCAAATCAATTAATGATATAAGTTATAATAGAATATCAAAAATACTTTTCATTAATTTAAAAAATATTTAGTTAAATATGCTGCTAAGCAGTAGGTGTATTGTGTTTTCGTAAACCAACTCCACAATATAACGATAAACGATCGGTTGTCAGGACAACCCTAATAATACGCTAGCGATATTCGATAAATCGAATCAACATTGATAAGGAGGCGTGTTGCTTGCGGAATTGCGCGGAGATGTTATAGGTTTTAATATATCGATACTTACTGTTTTTCAATGAAACACGAGTAAACAATATTTGTATACCTTCCACTAATCATCAAATAATCAAATGATCATGGATTAAATAACTTAAAAGAGATCAAAATAAAAAAATAATTTCTAAATTGTTAACTGAACCCGTGATGACTTACGTACCATAACGTTGACACTCACAATGGGACTGGTCTACAAATTCAAGGTTGCTCAGCATGCTATGGCAAAAGTGCTTGGAGTTTCTTCGACGGATAAAATTCAACGATGTCATTCAGTAAAGAACTATAGTCACCGACATTGCACGATGAATAAGCATGCTGAGGTGGAAGTGAGCCGACAAAATTTGTAGTGGAGACCGTGCTTGGGTAAGCGTAGTGTGGGACATCCTGTGACACGATGGAACGAGAATTTGAAGAAGGTGGCTGGCAGCGGATGGATGTGAGCTGCCTAAGACCGGGATGTTTGGCGCTCTTTGGGGGAGGCCTACGTTCAGCAGTGGACGGCGATAGGCTGATATGAAGTGATCTACACAGATCCCGATCTTCGGCTTTACTTATTCAATCACTTGCCGGCGGGCGTCCTTCGCTCTCGTAGGACTAGTTCTCGTTCTTCGTTTAACCAAAAAAACTATAATGTCAAACGTAATTGCAATGCTCAAATTTCTTTTTTTTTCGAAGAATAAAAGTTTACAAAAGAATGAATAGATACGTATCGATACCACGTCATCCCTAGCTTACGGTCGTTTGGATAACGACTCGCTGCAGACCCAGATGTTAGCACTCAACTCGAATAATTTATATCGAATGATCAAACATCGAACTACGCACAACAATATTTTTTTATATATTCCTTTTATTGTAACTGAACTTTTTACTTTACGGAGTTTTATTTTAATATGTAAAACTACTTAAACAATTGAGATAGAATCCATACAACATTATTTTTAGTTTATGAGAAATCAGAATATATAAATTTTGTACATAGATTCTTTACCTAAAACATTTTGAAATAGCCACCGACGTCCGAAAATGTTTTAGACTTACATTATTTTTATTATCTTTGAAGGCGGATTTAATTTTTTTGTTAAAAGTTATTATATTTAAATATTTTTAGTGGTCACATCGTTTTTCTTTGGGTTAGTTTGTAATTTACCTAAGTTACAATAACCAAATGTCAACTGCTCATCACCTTTTACAAAATATTGATTTTCCCAATGCTCCCTGCATTGGAAAAATCAATATTTCAATTGTTAATTATTGAGGAGTTCTTCTGGTACTTCACCATATTTATGCTTTGTAACTAGCATAAATTGCAACTGTATAAAAGTATTCGCATTGTAACCCCAACAATACTTATTATTGAGGAGTTGCGGTGCAGCGGTAATCTTCATCATCAGTTTCACTTCGCCAAATGAAGCTTTCCTAGAAACTTAATTTGATTTGCACGAGTTTCCTAGAGCAAATTCAAATACAATACTTATTTGAAGAGTTTCTTCGATTCTTCCAAGGTGCCATCATCAGATTTCAACTTAATGGCAATGGGACTACCGGGAAAAATACATAAGAGTGCCATTTCTGGTCTCCATCATCAATTCCACTTCACCAAATGATGCTTTTCGAGCGAAAAGCACGCGAGCAAATGCACGAGTTACTTTAAAAATTATAAATCTTGTTCTAGGTATGCATATAATATTTGAAGAGTTCCCTCGATTTCTTCGGGATCCCATCGTCAGATTTTAACTTGATGACAATGGGACCACCTCAGGAGTATACCCTTTCGAACAAAAAAAGAATTTTCAAAATCGGTTCGCAATTGACGGAGAAATCATAACCACCATCTCCTTTCCTTCATATAACCACCTCCTTTTTTGAAGTCGTTTAAAAATACTAGACACGTGTTTCGCATATACTACAAGGAGTATATAGGCACAGTTCCTATGTATATTATGTACGTTTATGTTTAGATACATTTGCTATAAAAAAATATAATAACTTACGAAGCCTACTGGCAATCTCTTCATCCTATGTAATAAAGGAAGCTTTACAAACAGACAAACACTACTTATATTTGGGTGATTTCGTCTTTATAAGATAATGTGGGAGGGTTTGCGTGGGCTTTATTAATGTTCATATTTTTAGGGTTCCGCACTGGGTAAATAATATATTCATGTATGTTAAAGAATTAATTATAAATGGACTGTATCATTAGTCTAGTGGTCCTAAGCGCGACTGCTACGCTAGAGGTCCTGGGTTCGATCCCCAGGTCAAGCAAAGTGTTATTGGGTTTTTCTATGAAATTCTAGAGTGGTGGAGCGCCAGAGGCCCAATTTCTCCCTCAGTATCCTTCCTTCTCCTTTTCTCCTTCCCCTCCCTTTTGCGGCAACGCATCAACAAATCCTTTGGTTTTGCAGATGTCCGTGGGTGGCGATGACTTCTTACCATCAGTTAGCTCGCATGCTCGTTTGCCGAGTAAACCCATAAAAAAGTGTTAATAGCCTACAAAATTGTGAGTAGCGAAACGAAATTTGAATTCTTACATTTAATTACAAAAAGCAGAGGAAAACTCATGTACATTCATAGTCTATATGAGCCTAAAACATACCGGTATATTATTTACTGAATACGTGCACGAATAAAAAAAACTGATTTTTTTAAGTCGGACTTGCAGACGTCAAATCCAACACTAGAGCAGTTACTTGCACAAGTTATTCTGTTCTGCATTTAATCTACCACAACAACATTACTTGCCAACTCATTATGAGTACGAAGTACTTGCAGAAAGAAAAGTTCTTAACAACTTTTACACCTAAATTGGTTCAGTAGTTGTTAGTTAAGAGCTCGGAGCTGTTAAAAAGTTTCTTGTGAAGCGGTCTTTGGTACAATAAAATAGAATAACATAAAGACTTAGAAATACCATTATCTTTAATTTTTTTCCTATTTTGAGGTTGGGGTCCTGTCTAGCCAAATGTGACTGAATATCAGTTTTTTACACAAAGTAAATACAATCGGATCGTCGTCGCAACAATTTTCTGCACAATAAAAATATCCTGAGAACAGAATGCTTGTCAAGTTTTTAGTGATGTGTGTTTGTATGGTACCGGGACCGACGGCTTCGATAGTCTAGAAGGAGTCTCGTTATACTAAGAAAGGATATCCATCTAAATAATGACCACAGGAAGCATAGCTTTACCTTACAGAAGATTGCAGAGCGTAGTAATTAGTAGCTACGAACCCTTCGACCAAGAATACGAAACAAACAAACAGAAACACTGCGATCGCCTTTTGATCAAATTTGTAGATAAATAGAATATCCTTAATTGCAAACGAAAGTACAATTTATAGGTACACTTTCTATGGTGCGTGTTACTTTAAGTTCATCACAACAACCCCTAGAGGACAAACAACAGAAAAAACATATTCTCCAGAAATAGTCCTGCTAAAAGTGCCTTCTATGTGCATTCATTCTATCATAGACCATATCCATCAGGCGAGTTTGAAGTCAAGAGCGTAATTATTCATATAATTACTTGAAATCTACATTTATTTTTTAACCAGTAAAAACAACATGAGATCTTTAACATTTTTATAAAACATTGAATGGGAATTTCCTCACTCTTGTGAACATAATATCCCATTGAAAACATAACATAAAAAAGTTGTCCCCCAAATAATTCACAGAGAAATAAAACGCTAATAAGGACGCAATGTTTTTAATGTCAGAGCAATTTGTAAGCGGCCATGTTTCACGGTGCGCTTAATAGACCGCGCTGACATTCATAAACAATAATGATTGTGATAAAAAGCTTATGGATAGGAGCTTTTTGTGATAAATTGTTATTTAAGATATTTTTTTACCGACAATGTTATTATTTCGTCACTTTCAGCAACTTTAAAAAATGCTATATAAATTCAATATATCGTTGGAAAGACCTCTTAGGCAGCTAACTTTTTTGAAAAAATAAATATATTAACTGGCCTAGGAGGAAAAGGATTTCAGTAGTATATTTCAATTTACGTTCACGTAAAGTTTATTTTTCTACATTAAATTATACGAAATGCATAGATTTTATCTGAAATATAAATACTTCCGAGATGGTCCCATAAAAAAATCAGTATTTAAATATACCGCCAACCTACATAAGTTTCTTTGTTAGAAGGAATTAAATTTAATTAATAATGGAATTAAAGAAATTATAGACTTAGTTATTAAACACTTAGTTTTGCCTTTTATAAAAAAGATACTATGCCACATCATAAATTGTAACATAAGAACGTACTTAACGATGAATATTACCTAAAACCACATTGAAGACCCAATACTGTGGGCTTAAAATGGCGGCGATGCGTATATTAATATAATCGTTAAATTTTGCTTACGCACATAAAATTAACATATTCCTTCAATCATCTTTGAAGGAATGTGAAAATAAAAATGTATCACTTTTTAACTGATAAGCTAAATGCTAATGGCTAGGGCGACGGATTGCGATCAGTTGGTTGCCGGTTTGAAAGCCACCCATTGCACTACCGACGTGAACCCAGACCTCGAAATACAAGCATTTTAGCTTTGTACGAGGTGTTAACAAGAATACTAGTAATGTGCGACCCACATTGCTAGTAAGCTTTTATATAAAAAAACTGCCTCGTTAGTGTTGCTACAGAATTTTATTTTATTTTTAGACACATAACGCAACCTAGAAAATAGCCAGATCTATTATGTAT
This sequence comes from Subacronicta megacephala, assembly GCA_958496365.1. Classification (NCBI taxonomy): domain Eukaryota; kingdom Metazoa; phylum Arthropoda; class Insecta; order Lepidoptera; family Noctuidae; genus Subacronicta; species Subacronicta megacephala. The sequence goes on along the minus strand of OY292529.1, from coordinate 1,141,893 downwards.
ATGATGAATGTTAATCATTTGTTATAGACAATACATAATATTAGAACATCCAATCAAAAGTTGTCGAAACAAATTTCATCTAAAACTTATTTCTATATCAATTTTCACAAAGTTGAAATGTTATGTATAAAATAATGAAGTTAAACGGTTTCATTATCGGAATTGAAGATTAATTGTAAAATCTACTCCTATATAAATAATACCTTTCCGCCCGCGGCTTTGCCAGCGTGGACTATACGTTTATTGTCATTTTACTGGAAAATATATAACCTATATCACTCAGAAATAAAGTAGCTTTCTATTGGTGAAATTTTCAAATCGGTCCTGTAGTCTCAGAACCTATTCAATGTAAATAAACAATAAAATCTTTGCTCTTTATAATATTAGTTTTAATAATTACCGATGGCATAATCATGGAACACGTTTTGTAACCTACGAAAGAAGTTTCTAATAGTATGTTTTCGCATGGAACAAAAATAAAAGTGGTACCAGTTGCAAATGTCATGAGTATTATCAATTAAATTTTTCCAACCCATTAATTAGTGACGAACCAATTGATTTTGTATACCATCCATCATGCCCGTTTTCCCCGAAGGGTTAGGCAGCGGTGTACTCATGTACACCCACACTTCGCCGGTATGTTTAGATCACATGTTATAGGAGGCCAGCTTATTATACTTAACCGGGCACAAATCCAGAGTCTGAGCTGAGAATTTCCATAACACTTCGCTCAACTTTAAAATCGAACCCAGGACCATAGAACGCGTGGCCAGGAGCATAGAATTCGCGCTTAAAACCATTAAACTAATAAAGCAGTCTGCGTTATGTCTATAATAATGGCAGTGAAAGGGTTAAAGCTTTTTTTAAATTTTAAGCCCAACAAATACGAATTTATACGAATAATAAGTTCCAATTTCACATTTATTTAAATACCTAAATTATTTTACGAAGTTTTCTTCGGTACCCAGGGGATTTGCACCAAGATGGTAGGCAATAAAACTAATTTTAATATGTGGGCAATGGTTTGTGGGTCACCCAGGTATTAGTACCTACAGTAACGGGTGAGTCCCATGTGGGGCGCCAATATAGACACATATTTATTGAAATTATAAAGCACTTTGTTTTAAATAGGTATTGCGTAAATAAAATAATTATTAGATTTCAAATGTTTTCGTAAAAGGAAAAAAAAATTTTGACAACATTTTAATAAAGATATCGAATTCGATTTTCTTTCACTAAGAAATTTTCTTTAATTAGAAAATTCATATCTTTGTGAAAGATATCGAAATTAAAAAAACATTTGAAATTTTCAAGAATGGACCTTAAAAATAAAAGCAAATAGAAATAGAAGCTTGGGTACCATGTAAGTAGCGTATTTCAATAAAAAAAAATATGTGGATAGTTAAACAATTTTTTTTTACTCAATTTTGACGGATAATATCATTTTCCAATCAAAATGTATTCACCTAAATAACTAAAGAAGCTAAATCAAAACTTACGAAAACATAACAAATATACTTAAGCGGAACCTTCCATATCGACATTATATTTTCGGCTGACCAAGTAATTTTATTGCGATATGAAACGGAGGACGGAAGGAATGTGCAAATATTAATCAATCAGCTTTATGCCAATCAAGGAGTTAATTAAAAACAGTATTTGGACACAAAGGGGGCTCATGTTCAAATAACAACCCTGTGGCTATACTAGTTTGAGGGTGCAAATTGCACCAAAAATAAGAAATCATGATTCTCCGAGTTTTTCCGGCGTTTTTTCTCAGTGGTCGTCAGATAGGATATGCCGGCGGCATCTCTTCTCCAGTTTAAAAAAAATTAAAACTTTGACTTGTTAAATACAGATAGTTCTTCAAAAAGCTTTGTACTACATAGTTACTGGTTAAAGCGACCTTTTAAGCAAATAAATGCCTGTATTAGGACACTCTATTCTTCCATAACTTAGATGTACGTAATGTACATGACATACACATAATAATCTTCTTCTACCAAGTATAATAATGATGCAAGTATTTATTATTTTACTAAAGTTGTTTTATTAAGTAAAAGTGTATTTAAAGGATCTATTTACAGAAATAAATATTATTTACTTAATTCAAAGGAGATTAGCTAATTAAAATAAACCAGAACTTAGGTTGACAAGTAATAATATAATTGTTGTGTTGCTTCTCTTTCTCTTTTAACGAGTTTAACAAAGAAACAAATAAAATAGGATAATAAGAAGATGATCGCTGGACTAAAGTCTAAGTTGCCTCAATCCGCGCTCTCATTCCGAGAGGAGACCCATGCCAGCAGTGGGACGGTATACGCTTTAATGATTAAAGAAGATAGGTAAGATTGGAAAGAGAAAATCATATTTTAAGCGACTTTAATACCATTTATTTAGGAGTAATTGTCATTGATAACATATAGGCGATTACATTAGTCTCTTCCTTCAACAGTATGTCAGGAGTTCATTCACAGAACAGGCTTTGTCACAGCACTCGTCCACAGGTCCTCGTTTGCCCCTCACACCGCTCAACGCCCTCGCACTCTGAGGAGGCATCCACCATCCGGCATCACGTTTGGACTCCGATCCCCAACATAGGACGGAAAGAGTTCTTGCCAGGTGTCTTCCACAGTAGAAGTTCATTCCATCTTGAGCTGAATAACACGCGAAACACGCCATAATCAGACCAAAAACCATGTAGCACTTCATGATGTATGTGCAAGTATACTCAGGTATGGACTCGGTAATGGAATGTGTCTTTTCCTAACTCTCTTAACCTTTTATAGGGGAAAATTTCATTAATATTCAAACACTAATGAGGTTTAGGTCTTAACATCTTTAGTTTATCTCATATGTGTCACCTCGATTTTACATTTGGATGCACTCTATGTGACGTGGGTGACGCAGGTCACCTTACTTGGAACGTTTAAAGAAGAAACATTCTGGGATGTTCTCGATCCATTGCTAAGCATCGCTTAAGGTGGAACTTTATGTGCTTGATTGTACGTATCCCTTTCCCAATAATTTCCTACTTTTCTATAGTTCATTAAGGTGGCTAATGAAGTATAGAAAAGTAGGAAATCCAGGTGAAGTTTCTCATCAGTTCTTATACATTTTTATTTCCAAAATTAATTGCAGAACCGCACAAATAGTGTTTGACTTTTCTTTAACCGACATCCAAAAATGTTATTTAATTTTGTGATTTTTAATGTGACATTACTTTTCTCACAATGATATTTAAATCCGTTTTAATTGTACTTTATATTTCTTTTACCTACCTACTCTTTTCGTGAAAGTCTGGTCAGGACATAATCGTCACGTAAGGTTTGGTATTTTATAACGCCATATAGTAATGATACCTGAAAAAATATATTACAAATATACTACTGGGCACGGATTTTCTCTCAGAGTGAAAGGGGTTTGCCTAAAACCTACCACGCTAGCCTACTGCGGGTAGGCAGACTTCACACGCTATCGAGAATATCTCTCAGGTTTCCTTAAGATGTTTTCCTTAGTCGTCTAAGCGAGTGATAAATCATTAATTAATACACAGATGATTCTGAAAACTGAAAAGTACGTGCCTTAGATTAGAGTATGAGACCTGCAACTTGGAAGTCTAATAAGCGTATCACTAGGCTATCACTGCTTAAATTTTTATGGAAAAAACTAACTTTGGAACAAAGATGACAGAAAGCATCACATATTCCTATGCTTTTAAAACTTTCGGAAATACGAAAATACAATTTCTATCTTCCCATAGACACCCATAAAATTAACAATCAGGCTTGTAGCATTTGTATGAAAAAACAATGATTTTCAAAGGTGATTTGAACTAGCTATTGAGTTTTAATAGCAAAACGTTAGCAAAGACTCAATGCTTTGTCAGTGTCGATTAGCGTATATTTGACATCCCATAACCCTAAGAATATATTATTTTAGCTAAAGGTGTCACTTAAAGTCTGAATATTAATGAACTTATGAGCTATAAAAGCAGTGTACAGTATTGGAAAAGCACATTCAATCTCCATCATTTGAAGCAGTAGCATCTAAATCTTTACTCCAATATGAAGTTTTTCTTTGTCTTCGCGTTACTGGTGGCGTCTTGCACGTGCTATGCTGGACAGGATGGGACCCACTTCTACTGCGGCAGACAGCTGTCTAGAGCGTTGGCGGTGCTGTGCTGGGGAGCCGAGTCCAAGCGCGATGCTGGCTGGAGGATGCCACCGCAGCATGGAAGGGCGCTAGGTGGCGTGCGCGGCAAACGCGGCCCCGTCGATGAGTGCTGTGATAAATCATGCTCCATCGAAGAACTGATGACCTACTGCTAGCCTAGTGTTGATGATTGATATTATGAAATACTATTAATAAAATATTGAGATATTAAAAATATTTTATGCATCAGCGTTCTTTTAACTATTACGTTTTACAATGTTCTAAGGTTTATGACGCGTAATTTGAGTGATAACAGTCATGCTAGTTCCATTTTCTCCCACAACTGTTCACAGATTGCTATAGGCTCCACAATGGCTTAATGCATACTTGGTGAGGTTTAAGGGTAAGGAACGTCAAGGAAACCTCTCAAACATATAGCGAATGTCTGTCCAACAAAATTTTCACTTTTTCTCAAATTGGCGCCCAACTGGGCCTGCGTCACAATTGGCCGGTGGAGTGTGAATGCTCCTCGTGGTTGAGTGGACGCCAACCCTTCGCAGCTCTCGTGATTATCTTCGATTGACGCACCGCTTTCAGTGAGTGAGTGGTATAGCGACGGTGAGATAATATTACGGTTTTGAACTGGAGCCAAATTTTATGAATAAGATATATACGGAAATAAATAAAATGAACCTTCTTATCAGTCTAGTGGTTGTATGCAAGACTGCTGTTATGTTATAGGCCTGGGGCCGATTTCCAGGTCAAGCAAAATATTATTAGGTTCTTTCATGAAATTTTCAGTAACAACTCCGGGTAAGTTTTCAGCCCCTTTTATCGGCAATAATTTCACTCACATAGAACCAAAATATACCAGCAAACTATGGATGTCCTTTAGTACACCTCTATCTACTCTTCTTCAGAGAATATTGTCGTAATGGTATGTCATACCTATTTACTAAAATAACAGGTGTCTCTCAAACGTAATCCCCCACCGTAAGGTCGTCGCCGTCTATCCATAAATATACACGTTAAATATTCACGAGTTACTTCAAAACCTGATTGAAAGTCCCCAACTTTGCGCCAACTTATAAAAAATGCAAGCGACGTCGCGGGAGCCAAACTAGTTACCGTCCAGTTTTCTCCACAACGTTTATATGAAACTAGCTCTAACGCGACACGAATGGACGGATTTAATTATATGGAAACATGCATATATATAACGATATGGATCGGCACATATTTAAAGGGGCGCTAGCGGCTCACAACTTACGGGGCCATACACATTTTATAGTAAACCTCGTTTTGACACATTGATTGTAGAGACAATGTGTCAAAACGAGTGTTAGTATAAAACTTGTACTACAATCAATGTGTCTTGCCAATAATGACCTAAGGTGCCGCAACATGGGCGTTTACAAAAGAAACTGTGCACAAAATGCGGGTTACGCAAAGGGCTATGGAGCGAGCCATGGGCTCTACGTGATCGAATGCGAAATACGGATATTCGGAAGAAGACCAAAGTGGAAGTAGTCGGTAACCGCATAATTGAACTTAAGTGGCTTGGACAGGACACTTGGCTAGATGTGGTGACGTCAGGTGGAGTAGATCCCTGACAGATTGGCGGCTGACAGGTACGCGGAGTATTGGGAGACCGATGGCCAGGTGGGTCGATGAAGTGGTAAAGTGTGCTGGAAGGATCTGGATGATAATGGCAAAAGTCAGGGATAAATGGAGTAAAAGCGGATGCGGATGATGATGATGATGATGATGATGATGACTAGTTTTGCCAGAAAGGGACGGAGAACTTGTTAACCCCTCGTGTTCAGCTAAATGGTTGTGTTACGAGTGGGTTCACATCAGTAATGTAATGGGTGGGTTTCGAACTGGCAACCACATGAACCCTAGCCATTAGGTAAACGCCGCTTTAATATTATTAAATCCTCAATTCAAAAGCCTCACAAAGATCCGAATACAGCGGCCATTTTAAATGGCAAAGATGTAATGAAGACAGCGGAGACAATCTTTCACAATAGGAGGAATTTCCAATAAGGCATCCTAATGAAATAAGCCGCGGACCCACGACTTATTTGGAATTTCAGCTGTTTTCAGTCGCTATTATATTATTACTGCAATGATCAGAAAGAAAGACAGAAAAAACTATTTATTGACACAGTCACGGACAATTTAAAAAAAAAACATGATAAACAAACGCATTGTGTGCCCCAAGGCCGCTCCGAATGCCAAATCTAAAAGTCAGATAACTGTGATCAATGCACCTGTAAATCTAAGCTGTGCTTGCTGCGGTAAGCCTATGGATGGGTGACCATTTTTAATACATCGAGCCTCTTCCATTGTCGGTTCCAGTTGTCGAAAGAACACCTATGACAATCGTTAATTGTGAGCTGAAGCCCAAAAAGCCTACCAGTTTGTGTTTAGAATATCGATGTTATCTAAAAATTAGGTTGCGGATGTCTTACGGCAGGCGCTTCGTATAACAACATAATATACCATCACGCCTGTATTGCCCAAATTGGTTTAGGCTGAGGTGTAAAAATAACTATGCGCCGGTATGTTAAGGTCCCATGTACCTAACAAGGAGCGAGACTTGCTATTAACTGAACTCAAATCACAACTCCGAGCTGCTACTGAGAATTGAATAGACATACCCAATAAACTTTGCTCATATGAATCGTACCCAGGACCTCTAGCCTAGCAGTCGCCTCGAATCCTATTCCTACGTCAGTATTACATACCATCACGCCTGTATTCCCCGAAGGGTTAGCCAGAGGTGTACTAATGTACACCCACATTTCGCCGGTATGTTTAGGTCCCATGTAATAGGGGGCGAGCCTACTGCAACTGAGAATTTCATAGAAAAACTCAATAACAATTTGCTCGACCTGGTGATCGAACCCAGGACTTCTAGCATAGCAGTCGCGCTGAGGACCACTAGACTAATGAGGCAGTCCTACGTCAGACCTAACTAAAAATACCAGCGAACTGTGAATGTATATCTTTAGTCTATGTATAATTACACCTCTGTCTAACCTTCAGAAAACAAAGGTATTATGATATGTTATGTTCAGCGTGCACACAAGTTACGTCACACGGTTGAGTACCCCTAACTTAGATTGAGCGAGATGATTCAACAACTTTGAACATTCAACTTGTTCAAGCGGAAAATTGGTGTCATTATATTATTTGTACAAATATACCACGTTAGTTAGATTATCTTATTTATTTATTAAGTTACTAGTTTTTCGCCCGCGTGATTTCTCGGCTTTTATCTACTATGATATGCATGTATCCTTCATATAAACCTTCCTCTTGAATTACTGCTGAAAATCTAAGCGTACAAACAGCGAGAGCGACTTTGTTTTATATAAAGTGTATATATACACATACATAGATTATAATTTATGCATCGTTGGTACGAGTACAAAGGAAGTAGGTATTTTCTGCCAGACAACCTTAGGGTGGTGTAGAGATAAATCATGTAATTTTATCCTTATTTTATACTTATTACTTATACAAAACCATAAGATTTCTGTTATCAGTTCCTGTGGCTCTTTGTAAAAACCATGTCAGTCATAGTTCTCTGACACTCACATACATTATAATTTTTAATATCCCTTTTCTTTTTAAGAAGCTGACGGGCTGTGGCCTTAACTCTCATCATACTCGGACCTACCCCCTACTGGGGCCATTATCTCTGGATGTTAAGAGACGTTGATATCGTGATTTAAGAAATTCTGTCTCTAGATAGATCCAAATATAAAAACCGGACTCGCGCACGGAGGGTTCCGTATCATTACGATTTATGACGTATTAAAAAAAAATTATTTACTAGATCTCGTCCAAACCAATTTTCGGTGGGAGTTTACATGGTAATCTACATCATATATTTTTTTTAGTTTTATCGTCCTCTTTTTAGAAGTTACAGGGGGGGGGGGACACATTTTACCACTTTGAAAGTGTCTCTCGAGCAAAATATTCAGTTTATGACGTATTAAAAAAAAACTATTTACTAGATCTCGTTCAAACCAATTTTCGGTGGAAGTTTACATGGTAATGTACATCATATATTTTTTTCAGTTTTATCGTTCTCTTCTTTTAGAAGTTACAGGGGGGGGGACACACAATTTACCACTTTTGAAGTGTTTCTCGCGCAAACTATTCAGTTTAGAAAAAAATGATATAAGTAACCTCAATATCATTTTTAAAGACCTATCCATAGATACCCCACACGTATGGGTTTGATGAAAAAAAAAATTTGAGTTTCAGTTCCAAGTATGGGGAACCCCCAAAAATTTTTTTTTTTTTTCTATTTTTGTGTTAAAATCTTAATGCGGTTCATAGAATACATCTGCTTACCAAGTTTCAACAGCATACTTCTTATAGTTTCGAAAAAAAAGGCTGTGACACGATCGGACAGACAGACAGACGGACATGACGAATCTATAAGGGTTCCGTTTTTTGCCATTTGGCTACGGAACCCTAAAAACTGTATCATCTTGGCTTTTCTTGCATTTTTCCCTACCAGTTGTTACATAATTCAGTCCCATTTCATTATCATCAATACTAAATACATCAAAAAAAAAATAAGGGTTTCAACTCTACCCTATTACCTACTCATGATTCCAAGGTGGCTAATATAATATCAACAAAACACCATTTTCCTACAAAAACAAAACACCTTGATTGCGGAACCTAAATAACGTAGCAACCATCTAAATCTCATCAAAAACCTTGAGACTTTTTGTAGTATATACACATTCACGGGGATTTTACAAAGGGATAAAAATATTATAAAAAGAAAATAGAAAGAAAAGCCGAAAATAACAAGTGAATTTTTTTATCACAGAGGCTTGCGCTTGACCACAACTCACCTGATGTTAAGCAACAAAGTGTCTACGATGGAGCGCGCTTGGCTAGAAGAAACCTATTCACCTATAGCTTCGAAGTACAGATATAACATAATTATAACTATATACTGCCTCGTTAGTCTAGTGGTCCCAATCGCGACTGCTACGCTAGAGGTCTTGGGTTCGATCCCCAAGTCGAGCAAAGTGTTATTGGGTTTTTATATGAAATTCTCAGTAGCAGCTCGGAGTCTGGATTTGTGCCCGGTGAATGGCAATAGGCTCGCCCCCTATTACATGGAACCTAAACATACCGGCGAACTGTGGGTCTACTTACATTCGTACAATCTGCTTAACCCTTCGGGGAATACAGGCGTGATGGTATGTAGACATAATTATATAGTACAAATAACTCGGGATCAATGTAACATTTGCAAACGAAAATAGCTGTTTAATTATGTATACGGCATCCATTGGTTCGGCTTCCACTCAGACACATTCACAGCGGTTTCCGAGACAGTCTGTGTAAAAGCTTTTATAATGTACGACGAGTTATTACGTTTACGTATCGTTTTTGTTTGACGCTGTTTAAATAATACCACCGAAATCTTAAATGAGTTTGGGGCTTTCTTTTTATTTAAGGCATATAGATAGCCTTAGGCTTAGCAAATACTATGATCTTTTCACCCCTGGGTCCTCTCAGAGGTAGGCGGTAATATGGTATACACCCACACCGATATGCTACTGAGAATTTTAAAAAAGAAGCCTATAACACTGTCTGTTGTGTGAGTATATAGCAATACTAGCTGATGACCCCTGCGTTACCCCTTCAAGGAATACAGGCGTGATCTGACCTTAAAATAAACTAAACCGAAAATCCAATATGCAACAAAACATTCGAACGTTTTCAACAGTTTAAAACGAAGCAATTTTCCGTAAACCACAAAATTGTCGCCATCGCCATTTCCCGTGAGTGAAAAATAAAAAGAAACCCATAAATACGTTATGTGCCCATATGTACCAGGCAGTATGTATGACGTCATCGTGTAACAACGTCATATTCATAAAAGAATATGTCCGCGACAGGGGACCGACACTGGAAGGATTGAGATAGGTCGCATTGTTAGCGAATGGCGGGTAATAGATTGGGATACTTATTATACAACTCTAGCATTGATTGTTTGCTATTTTATTGTCAAGTTATTCTATGACAGTGTCAAAATTGTATTGTCAACATCAACAACCATAAGTGTGAAAGTGTTCCCGAGAGATTTGTTTACCAAACCGTTTGTATTATTTAGTGTTATTGTTGAGCGTAACACTGAGGTTATTACATACATATATACATACACTCACGCCTTTTTCCCATAGGGGTAGGCAGAAACTACCGAACACCATTTGCAACGATTCTTGCATACCGAGGTTATTTTATAACACCAAACTAATTAATCCTCTTTTTTTACTCAAAACATAGGAACAACACAACAACAATCGACTGTTTGCTCTACCAAAGATAAAATTCGACATGACATGAAATGAAATGAAATAAAATGAAATGAAATGAAATGAAATGAAATGAAATGAAATGAAATGAAATGATATTTATTTCTGTAAATAGATCTTTTCAGGACACTTTTACAAGTCGATTTTTTTACATTTTTTTTTAACTAGATGGCGCCGACGTTTCCTATCTGACGACCTCTGAGAAGAAACGTCGAAACAAACTCAGAGAATCATGGTCTCTTTTAAAGTCCAGACAATATTTGTTGTTAGATATGCGAGTTTAACAATGTAGGGCAAAATCTGAACAGGCCTTTTGAAGAAAGAGCCATAGCAGCTTTGAGTTGACCTGTCCTAACTGACGGCACGCATACATCAGTCATCGTGTAGCTCAACCATTTTATAGGGAGCTCAACGACCCGTTCCCGCTCGACGACAGAGTGAAGCTTCTGTGTCAATCTTTAATCGAAAGTTAATCGCTTCCCGCTGACACCGACACCTATCTCAACATACGATTTACTGGTACACGTACATTCACTAACAAAATATCCAATGAGATTAGTGACGTCATCGATGTCGTATCGTACAATAAAACATTATGTACATTCGTGACACGTCAGGAGCAAGCAAATAAAGCGGTAATGATATTTAATGTTATATTACTGATACCGTTAGGTATACTTAATGTGATAATTAAAAGACCACCTAATTACCAACCATAACTTCTTCCAATCTAGCCAGGTGCGGCTAAATACTATCATGTAACAGGAATCGAGTCCTTTTTTTTATAGGATAAATCGGCAATCAAGCGGCGAGCTATCTGATTGTAAGAAGTCATCGCCGCCGCCTCTGCAAACCCACAGGAGTTGCAGATGCGTTGCCGATCCTATTTAAGGAAAAGGGAGGGGTAGGAGAAAAGGAAAAGAACGGGCAGTGAAGAAGGAATTGGGTCTCTGGCACTCCACATTCACCGTACGAAACGCAACAGTATGCATACAACTACTTGACGTCGATATTCTGTGGGAGGGTAGTACTTCCCCGGTCGTGCCGATCCACTCATGCTGGCATGTCTTAATACTACTACAACGGAAACCTTTGAGATGTCTGCCACCCAATGTATGTGTATTGTTAATATCAATTATTTTTTTGCCCGAATAAATATTCTAACTGTTAATTTACCTTTAGCCACACACAGCTCGCAAAAAAATTGGCTCCACTTTCAACCACTTCAAAGTCACATGCAAAAGTCAGCCTGTTTACTGTTTTCTTTGAACACGAACACGATTTGTAGCAGATTTTCCACAAAAGGTGAGTGGCCCCATTTCGGAAACCCTCAATAAAATCAGATGTTCGGGCAAACCCGTGCGTACAGAAAAGTGAAATAAAATATTTTGCGACGTTTCTGTATTAGCAATTTACTTGGAGCATATTTGTTTTCGTCTGGAGTTTGGACTATTTGAAATTGCAATGTACCTTTACGATAGTACTGGCGAAAATATTGTTTTTACACAAAAAAGTACCTTAAGGTCACAATACGTAAGATTTCCTAAATTTCTCTAAATATAAGTCTTTTCGTCAAACTTTTTAGAGGCTGGTAGCTTAATAATAAACATGCTGAGCAATCTATCTAAAAGGTTTTGTTATGTATGCAGGTATGGGTTCTTAGCCCACCGAAACTCCTCCAGGCCTCGGAGAGCACAAGAGTCATACAAACACCTCTAACGATCACTGGTGGTAATATCTTAATCGGAGCTGCTTGAATCACTACATAGTATAAAACAAAGTCGCTTTCTCTGTCCCTATGTCCCTTTGTATGCTTAAATCTTTGAAACTACGCACCGGATTTTGATGCGGTTTTTTTTAATAGATAGAGTAATTCAAGAGGAAGGTTTATATGTATAAAACATGAATATTGTAGTTCAGAAAAGCCGAGACACCACGCGGGCGAAGCCGTGGGCGGAAAGCTAGTTTCATAATAAAGAACGCCTGTTACACCACACGCAGGTGGCGTGGGTGTTATAGGCATCGGTTTTATGGGTGTTGCACACTCACCGAACGAAACGCACATATCATCATCATCATCAACCCATTACATTGTCCCACTGCTGGGCACGGGTCTCCTCTCAGAACTAGAGGGATTAGGCTATAGTCCACCACGCTAGCCTACTGCGGGTTGGCAGACTTCACATGCCGTCGAGAAAATCTCTCAAGCACTCAGGTTTCCTCACGATGTTTTCCTTCACCGTTTAAGCGCGTGATAATTAATTATTAATACGCACATGACTTCGAAAAGACAGAGGCCTTGGATTCGTATTCGAGACCTTTGACTTGGCAGTCCAATGGTCATATCAGAAGGCTATCACTGCACAACGCACATATATCTATACTTAATATTATTTATTTTTATTTATATTATATCTATACTAATATTATAAAGCAGAAGAGTTTGTTTGTTTACTTGAACGCGCTAATCTCAGGAACTACCTACTAGTCCGATTTGAAAAAATCTTTCAGAGTTTGATAGCCCATTTATCGAGGAAGGCTACAGGCTATATATCATCACGCTAAGACCAATAGGAGCCGAGCACAAATGATAAATGTTGCAAAAACGGGAAAAAATATTCCTTTTTAATGCAGAAAAGCCGAGAAACCACGCGGGCCAAGCCGTGGGCGGAAAGCTAGTAACACATAAAACTTCAAGTAGCACAAAATAGTGACTGTGCATTCAATGCATTAACACTTTATAACTAACTACTGAAAAATAAAAATACAATACTGAATTACGGTTTAAAATAAATCCAACGTTGTGGAAGGCCAATTCAGATAATCAAAAATATTCAAAATTAAAACGTGAACAAATATATTGCAATGAAAACGAAAATTAACACAAACATTATAATCATCATCAGCCCGGATTCGTCCACTTAATTATAAAATTAGCGCGAAACTACATTTTGAACACGGTTTAATCAGATACCCGAATAGTTTGGTACTGATTATTGAGCTATACAGCTAATATACCAGATTCAAATAAAAGTAGCCATGTTCCAATTTAACCTAAAAACCATATAGGTAAAAACAAATCTTCTTAACACGACTTACCATTGAACACGAAATAGCACATACATTTGCACAATCATTGATGTATTTATACTTGAGTAAAGAAAAAATATTTGCGCAAAAAAACGTTTCCTGGCGTGTGTACGCATTTAAATTACATTCCAAAGTGTCTGTTGAACGATGTATTGTGCTTATATACATTAAGATTAACTGAAGACTAAATACATCTTCAATCATCAATAATTATTTTTACTAAATGATTCATGGCACTCTACAACTGAAAGAGTAAAAACTCACGTTACAGCACCCCTAGCATATAATAACTCAATGTCCTTAACCCTTATACCCAATAAATTTAACAAACCAGCCAATAAATATACCCGGTTGAATAAATCAGGAGCGATGTCAGTCGGCCCGGATATTGGTGATGTGGGCGTCAAATCGGCCATCTTAGCCGGATTGTAAGTTCCGTAATCCGATTACCTCAGTGTAATCTTATTGGACCGGCCTAAGATGACCGGTAGCCGTCCTGTGGAGTATGATTTCTTGTTGCTATATATTTAAGACAGATTTTTGAATAAAATATAGCGAAACTGTTCAATTCCAATAATATGAACCCGTGCCTAGCAGTGGAATAATAAATGGGTTGATGAAGATACACAGTCATATATTTTCGGCAAATTCACTAATAGGTATCAGTAATTTTAATGGACAAGCGTCTAATATTTTTTCTTAGCGAAACTAACCTGTATACTGATTAACGTCATTCAAGATTTTACTGTAAAATATTTTCCCATTTTATATAGAATAAAGTAGGTACATACATACCTAATATCACTTTACACAAATTTTACAACTTCCAATTTTGAACTCAATATACCTTCTTGAAATATTTCAATAACTTCAAATTCAATTTATTCATTGGAAATTTACAAAAATTACCGTTCTGCCAATACATATTCTGAATATTCATTTGATAAAAATGTTGGCTCGACTACAGTACAGACAGTATAAAAGTATACCCTACCTATTTATATTCATTGGTATTTTTTTTTCCAAAACCTATTATTTATTTTCTAGTTCCCAAGGCCCAAAATTCAGCGCCTTGGAGTGTGCACCATTAAGTATACATTCAGTTAAATACAGCAACAATTTTCTCAGAAACTATTCGTTACGCTGACGGAGCCTTTTAACGCATACTTTAATGATTTGATATTTCGACATTTTGATCGATACTCCAGAAGGAAATTCCTTTCGAATTTCAGTGAGTGTGTACATATTTTTGCTCGTGACTGTACAAGCATGCGAACCAACATGGGCCGCTGTCTCTAGTAAGATGCGATATACTGCATATAAAAGATAGATATAGCTTTAAGATATCATCATCATCATCATCATCATCAACCCATTACATTGTCCCACTGCTGGGCACGGGTCTCCTCTCAGAACGAGAGGGATTAGGCTATAGTCCACCACGCTAGCCTACTGCGGGTTGGCAGACTTCACATGCCGTCAAGAACATCTCTCAGGCATGCAGATTTCCTCACGATGTTTTCCTTCACCGTTTAAGCGCGTGATAAATAATTATTAATACGCACATGAGTGGTAGAATGCTTTAAGATATATCTATCGTTTATATTGTATCGTATACCTACTCCGTTTTCTTTGCCGACGCTACCGTGTTAACGCGTGTGGCGGACGCAATTCTCAGAATGGCGCTCTAGTCAAGATGTGATGGTGAGGCAATTGCATCTAGGGTTGTTGAATACTACAAGGGCACGTGAATTATTCGTTACGTAACGTTAACATAACCACTTTATTCTTTATTTTTTTGTGCAGTAGTCGCCTGGCCGAGTTTGAATTTAAACCTTATCAATCGGCCTGTATGGTTTTCACGTTGTGAAAATATAGAACCAATAAGTATTGCAATGTTTCTGGTAACATAATAATAATAATTGGTAGGTTATTAATAACATAGATATCCCTTGTCATTTGTGACGAACATTTTTAAGGATTATCTGATTTAACTTACATGTTTATTTATGTAGTAGTAGTGTTTCCCTAACATGTCTACGTGCCAAAATGAATGGGTCGACACGACCAGGGAAGAACTACCCTCCCACAGAATATCGACGTGAAGTAGCAGTATGCATACTGTTGCGTTTCGTACGGTAAGTGCGGAGCACCGGAGGCCCAATTCCACCCTCAGTCCCCTTCCTTCTCCTTTTCTCCGACCCTTTCGTTCTCCTATTCTCTTTCCCCTTCCTTAATAGACTCGGCAACGCATCTACAACTCCTTTGGTATTGCAGATGTCCATGAGCGGCGATGACCCTCACGTAGCACGCCGGCTCGTTTGCCGAGTTGTACCATAAAAAAACGTATCCCTGCATAAAATAAAAAATACTGGAGGAGATCTATATTTTGGCATTCAAATAAATGAAATATGTTTATAGTATGGTGCAGAAACCTGCCGGATAAAATGCCTTGCCTTGGCTTGAACTTCATGATCACATTCACCACGATAGTAAACTAAAAGCTAGGAAACCACCGTGTTATAAAAAAGCAGCATTAATTTATCCACTCGAGTTGAACTCATAAAATCTCCAAAGTGCTCAATGAACAAAAGTCCCAAAAACTCTTAGGATAAGTTTCTTCTTTTAAAAATCACTTTTCGAATATAATTTTTACGGAGACGAGAAGTCAAACGCGGTTTTAAAAAGCATCGCAATTGTATTCTATGGAGTTTGAACTTGACGGTAAAGATACAGAAATCATAAGAGCCGGTGAGTTTTTTTTTATTCTTTATTTTTTAGCTAATTCTCACTTACGAGTAATTTGTTATCAGCGTAGCCAGTATCGGCAAAACTATGTATATAAGTGAGTACGTATGTAATATGTATGTATACTTTACAGAAAGTGCTTTTTCCATTTGATTTTGGTATGAAATCAAGATAATTCAAATTTGGATAGAATAGCTTCAGTTGATTCAGCGATTATACCTATGTTAATTTGAAGCTGGTTTATAAACAGAGTACCTACTCATCAGTAGTTAATTTAACGTTGGGTCTAATTTAGAGAAATTCTGGGGAAATGAGGTATCATAATATCCGTAAACAAAAATAATAATATGACGAATTGAAAACGTATTTTTTTCTATAAAACGGATTTTTTTTAGATTTATTCCTCTCCGTCCCATTCTTGTTCGATACTCGAAGTTAGTAAAAAGTAAACTCCAAGTTACTTTTTTTTATTCATTTTGCTGAGCGCCTGTGGCTGTACTTGCCTGTAGTACCGTCAGAATATCAGCCGGGGCGTGATCTTTTGCGATGTAAATTACGAGTATATTCTGCAATAATTGTCAGTATATCTTCTTTGAAAGCAGTGTTACCAGATCGAAAAAGTATAATCATTTCAGTGTCAACCTATTTAGTCCCAATGGTAGGAACGGGTTATCCCTCAAATGTTAGTGTGTTGATGGCAAAGACTAGAATTATTTATTTGGCTCACACTTGCCCGGCCCAAAGCGCCTGCCAAGTAATGCGGGGCAAGATGGAAGGTGAACCATTTTTAGTGGGGATATAAGATGGGTACATTAACTTGAGTATGTAACCTGCCCTAGTGTAGGTTGACATGAATTTTATTTATATTTTCTTATAAATACAATGCGTTTAGGTGTGGGATTCTATTCTCAAGACAAGCAATTCTTTTGAATTTTATAAAGCATCATAATCAACCCATTACATCGTCCCCTTGCTGGCAAGGGTCTCCTCAGAAAGAGAGGGATTAGGCTATATTCTACCACGCTAGCTTTATCATAACGCGATGTCCACGCGGAACAAAATAAAAGATGGATTTTAGATTACAATGGGTTTTTTACTTGAACGAAGATATTTATGTTAACAAAAAGGTAGTTTTTTAGCGGGAAGACATGGCGTTAGTACCAAAGAGTTAGAAAAATAGTGCAGTGCAGTGCTTGTCACAGACAATAGTAACATTAATTAGTTTCTGTCTATGGATGAATGAAAGTAGAGAAGTGAAACAGTCGACAAGCGGCGTAAACGGCGTCGACACGCGATTATGTCACTTTATTTAATAAACAACAAAAACTATCAAAAATAAAAAAGTAAATTAACTAAATTCCCTGACATGAATATAAAATAATATTAGTGTTAATAAGGGCTAGCTAAATTTTTTTAAATATTTATTGCTTAAACCCATTTTACAAAGTAATTAAAGCCATGCAAACTGTGTGACAGGTTGTCGGCGGAAATAGCGCTTAATAAAGGGTATAAGTTACAGGGATAGTTTTTCGTATGAATGATAATTACAGTCAGCGAATTTCCTCAACGTGTTTTAACACTTGGCTGTGGGAAACTCTCCATTAGGTACAGAAATGTTCATTCCAATTGAAGTTGCTACCTCAGAGATCTAAATCTTGCAACTGTAACCAATTTCTGCTTCCATTAGCAGCGATTAGTACAGTTTCGGGGTGCTGTGCACCTCTACTCGTAAATCTAGTCGGCAGCGCCCCCGCCTTCAATTTGTCCAGCACTACCAACCGCTTACCGTTTATCTGCTAATTGCTAAGCACTGGTAAAGTTTAGGTTGGTACTGTACAACCCAGTATCTTACTAGGGGAGGATAGACTTGAATTTAAAGGGAAATAAATAAGGGAAACACGAATTGTATTATAGGCCGACCGTTTAACTCGCGTATCGCCTGCGCGGTAAGAAGGGAGCGGGGGCGGGTAACGCTACACACGGAGTCAATAATCCAAAGATTTATCTAGAGATAGACATTGTTGGTAAATAATAAAATAATAAGTTTCTTTTTACACATACGCTAACATCTCCCCCCACTCCCTTCTTACCGCGCAGGCGATACGCGAGTTAAACGTTGGCCTATAACTTCAATCGAGAAATTCTGATTTACAATTATTTAACAACAAAAGAACAATTTTCTCTAGACAATTCAAAACTACTTACTTTTTTGTTCGTCATGTTTTAACTGGCCGGAGAGTGAACATTAAAGACTAGTTCTAAACTCTTACAGTACCTACTGAATTGTGTAGTCTTAACCTACGAATAAATAATTATTTATTCGTAGGTCTTAACCACGGAAGAGATAAATAAGATTGGAATGGCCATGTGGGCGGGGCAGGCGCGCCACAGTTTCGATTAGACAATCATAACCCGCCCGAATCATACATTCGCCGCGTTTAGTGTGCTTAGGACTACTTCAGAGAACACAGCTCCGCTTTAAAATGCCTTGTTGTGTTATTCTTACGTGATAGACAAATTGTCAGACCTCCAGTATATAGCGAGGAGGTATATCTTTCCGTCTGTAAGTCAAAAATAGCATTTATTTACAGAATAATTGGTAAAAACATAAAAATATACTGATCAATATGAAATTCCAAACATCAATCATATTATTGCAACAAGTTACAAATAAAATGCATTGCCCGATGTGTTCGCGCTTAATCAACGCGATTTCGTAGTCCGCTTGCAATGTACTGCATGCATTGCGTTCTCTACACTTCAACCATGGCCGTTGTTCGTCGTTTACCGAGGTTGGCCGTGACTGATGGACGGCGTACATCTATCGATATCGAGGTGACCGTGTAGATAAATAAAAGCATCGATAGAATTCTCAACTATATTTACGTTCGACAAAGATTATTTTTGAAATATTACGTATAGGTACATTATATTTAATTGATGAGAGTATGTTTTTAGTTAGATGTATTTTATATTATATGAATCATTGAATGAATGAAGATGAAGCGGCATGTAGACCATTCGATTTTAATACTGAATAGATACAATATAGTCTAGTCAAATACTATACCTACTATTTTATATATGTTTTAATATTTGATTCTATTCGATATATTATTTATGCAATTAATTATAATAATGTTATGTATCTTTTTGTATTTTTTAGGCATTTTCCACGCAAAGATTATTAGCTCCTATTGGTCCTAGCGTCTTGTGTACTTAACCAGAAGACGCAGGTTCGAATCCTGCCCGCGGTCGTATTTTTCCTTCACTAAAATAACTTAATAATGTTATGTTATAATTCTGTTATGTTATGTTAGGTTTCCCCCAATTGCTTAATGATTACGTTTTGTTCCAAGGACATAGTTTCTTTTAAATTAATTAATATTAAACAAAAATAGTTCTTGATTTTTATGTTTCCCTTTTACCCATTCAATATAAAAATACATAACTGACAGAATTTATCGATAAAAAATATCGGCTTTTCAAGCACTAGCGTATGCTTGTTGCGTGTGTGTGTCTTATGCCTACGGGTGCTTGGTGCTAGTGTGTGAACAAATTGCTGCCCACAGATTTATGTGTGTGTGATTTGATTGTGTGCGAAAAGCTTGTAAAGATAATGTTGCGTATGTTTGAGAATTGAAATAGTGGGAGTAAAGCGGCGACACTGGTCCTAGTACAAAATAGCAGCTAGGGCCATTCCAATCTTATTTATCTCTTCCGTGGTCTTAACTAATATTATGAAGAGGAAAGATTTGATTCTTTGTTTGTTTGTTTGCATTGAATAGGATCTGAAACTGCTTTTTTTCACCAATAGACAGGTACATTATTCTAGAGTGACATAGGCTATATATTATCCCGTAAAATTTCAAGAAACGTATAGTCCACGCGGGCGAAGCCGAGGGCAGAAAGCTAGTTACTTACAGTGCGTTCGTCGTATCTTGGCAGGACCGAACTTCGCGCAGAAAGCTGCGCAGTAACATTTTTTAGGAACCAAATCGAGGCGTGAGGCGGGGTGCGCGGAGCGATGAACTAAGCTAGAGACGCCCCTTACGCAAACACAATCAGTCATTATATCGATCAAAAATCGTAATCGATTAGTTCATTTGGAATTAACTCTTATTTTAGTGAATTTAAGATATTTAACGAAATTAAACGAAAAATATATTGATTATTTGTAATATATTTGTAAAATATAGCTGATCTTACGTCAGTATAATCAATAAAACCTCGTTATTAGATTGAATAGATATTTCTTTTTTTTATTCAATTTCAATCGATTTGAATAATAATCGATTAAATAACAACTATTAGCACACACATTGCACATCTCTTTTTGTTAACTTCGTGTTTCTTCGGCAATTCTCGGTATGGTATACGTCTCAGTCACACGTCAGCATTTGTTTGGTGTTCGTGTCGCTATCTCTGTCTTGTGCACAGTCCAGAAGAAAAGTTTTCGTTGGATTTTGTTGATTGTTGATATTGTTATTGTTAATTAATATTATTGTTGTTAAGTTTTTGGTGTGTTGTTGTTGTTTTGTTGTTGTTAATTTATATGCTCAAAGTGTTTTGATATTTGTTTAATTTGTATTTTTTCACTCATTTGCTGTTCGTTTATATATCTAGTAATAACAATTTTCTTCACGAGTGTACATGCGTGGAAGTTCGCAGAGCCTATGTTCACTCCTGCCAAGTTAAAACGAACGTATTGTACATAGTATAAAAAAATTACCTATCCTCCAGGCTCTGTCTTCACGTTATATAATATTGAATACACATGTTAAAATACAGTACTCCCCCGGGCATAGAATGCGATCTCGCGTTTCCGTTTAACTCAATTTGAAATATATTGCGTTACGTGAAACATTTAAAAAGACCCTTGTTTTAAATTGAATTGTGGGATTAAAAAATCTAATCTAATTCAATTCTAGGATAGTAAATATGTTTACGAAGTTAATAAGAAGTCCACCTAAATATAAGTATATAAAGTTTTTGGTCACATAACATAAATATATAAATAAGGAATAGGTAATTACCTGATTTGGTCTATTCCAAAACCCTATTCCCTTTATAGGACTTCTTAGAATGAAAAATTTTTATTTTAAATCTGTAACTTCTATAAATAAGAAAAAAAAATTTAAAGTGTAGTAGGTACTTACTTGCAAGTCAGTGTAGTTACGCCTACGTCACGCATATGTAATTTCCATAATTATATTTGTTTCAAAAGTTGAATTGCTATTTCTCTAGTCCTTGAGGGTCGATAACATAATAAATTATGTCAATAATACGTATCGTAATGATGTATGTAGAAACTCATAATTCATTTCATCTATATTATAACAACTAACTACATCTAATTAACTGCCTCTTTAGTCTAGTGGTCCTAAGCGCGACTGCTACGCTAGACGCGTTGGGTTCGATTCACAATTCATTATAAAACACACCTACAACTACATCTAAGTATAAGTTAATATTATAAAGCTGAAGAGTTTGTTTGTTTGTTTGTTTGCTTGAACACGCTAATCTCAGGAACTACGGAAATTATTTCAGTGTTAGATAGCCCATTTATCGAGGAAGGCTATAGGCTATATATCATCACGCTAAGACCAATAGGAGCGGAGCAAAAACGTAAAATGTTGCAAAAACGGGAAACATTTTAATGCAGAAAAGCCGAAAAACCACGTGGGCGAAGCCGTGGGCGGAAAGCTAATAACCTGATATAAATAAAATACAACATTGTTAGTCATAATTTCAAAACCTATACGTGTTTAGTACTCTTAAAAGTAAATTGGAAGGCTAGAGTTTTCAGGTCAGCTTGCACACTCAACGCCATCTGCTGGCTCTTACGTCATAAACTGGACAATAGGTCCTGAGGTACATGATAGCGGATAATGCACTTTATGTTAGAGTACTAAGAGAGAGTTTGAATTGCTTAGAGTCTCGATAATTTCACGATAGTAAACCTCTTACTGGATTTCATTGAGGTAAAAATAGCGTAGTGTTAAATGTTTTTGACATTTTTAAAGTAGGTAAACATTTTTTTTCTAAAATCCAGTTTATTTCCTTTGAAATACCTACCTATGTCTATTTAGACTCCTCATATATGAAATTTTGCACCTATATGGGTTTGTCAACAATTTGGTCTCGACTAACTCCCCTTTAAGTAACTCATAATTACGTTAGCAGTTATCAATATCAACTTTAATCTATTCACAACTAAGTAAAAAGTTTGTTTAAAACTTAGTATCACAGCAGATAGTAATGTAAATAAATCAATTTTGCCAGAATCCTCACATAAATCTGTTACGATACCGATTTTTAAGCAAAAGATTTAGTACTCAGTTATGAATACATTAAAATTGATGTCGTACTTCCGACAATAGCAAGACACGATAAAAATTGCGTCTTACTCGCGACGACGAATGCCTTAAATAGTAATTATTAGATTGCAAAAAAAATATACTTATAGTCGCATGCATGCACCATCTAAGTAGTATAAGAAAAAACTTCATATTTCCGAAAGACATATGAGGTGTCACCTTTTATCTCAATTTTACCTCAGTGCAGTTTACAAGTTAAAACAGTTGTTACGTTTATGTCCCGGGGTTGATGTGGCAGTAAACTGTCCATATAGCAAGATAAACTATACCAACATTTCACTGTGACAATAATATACAATGTCACTCTGATATTACAATGACAAAGTCTTCAGTCTAAAATGCATTTTTTTTCGCCGATTTCATAAAGAAGAGTGACGCTATTTTTCATAAATATCTGCGTGTTTTGTTTATAAACAGATTTTGGCTGTATATTTATATTATTGTTATTGATAATTGGAATGGTCCAATGAAAAACTTGGGTGAGGTCTGTGAATCGCACCGACTTTAAACGATTTGTATTTTGTCTTTAATTGATGGCCCATTGGTAACGACCGCGACTTACAAGTTGTAGGTCGTAAAGAACTACGACAAGGCGCTTTACTTCGAAAACATCGTGAGGAAACTGACATGTCCTAGAACCAAAAATTCGACGACATGTGACATCTACGAACCCGCAGCAAGGATAGGTTCAATTTACAGTACCTAGCATTACCATGGATATCTCAGATGTGGAAGGGTCCACATCATGTGCAGGAAATTGTTAACCACCGTGTGGTTTTAATCAGTTTTATAGTAGGAGTCCGATAATGCGGTAATCTCCAGATGTACTGAACTGATTGTGAAAATTCTTATCTTATCAATAAAAAGCCACGATATTTGTGAGTGTCATAGTCTATATCAGCCCAACCAAGTGAGCACGGGTCACCTCGTTATAAATAATTTTAATAATGTACGCACGGCTACACATCAAGCTATACGCTGGCCTCTTATTGAATGGGAAGTCTATACAATGCGAGATCCGCTTAAACTGGTTTTGTATAGGTTGACCTGTAGCCGACTGTGTACGACTCTAGTGCCCCCTTGAATTCAACATATTCAAGGGGTACGTCTACATTGTCGACTTTGTAGTGAAGTATTCACCAATTACACTCATGAAGTCTCGACCCAATACGTGATTACACTTATGTTCATAACTACTATTAGGTTTGAATTGCAAATTAAAACCGACTTAATTGATTATGAACAACGTGTCTATAAAGGGTATTATTAATCAATTGCATACCATTAAATATTATGCATTCGCTTTATAATGTTATGTAGTTAAGCATTCTTTTTGTTTTGACTGCTTCATTAGTCTAGGGGTCTTAAGCGCGACTGCTACGCTAGAGGTCCTGGCTTCGATCCGTAGGTCGAGCAAAGTGTTATTGGGTTTTTCTATGGAATTCTCAGTAGCAGCTCGGAGTCTGGATTTGTGCCCGGTTAATGGCAATGGGCTCGCCCCCTATTACATGGGACCTCAACATACCGGCGAAGCGTGGGTGTACATTTGTACACCTCTAAAATGACAGAATAAAAAAAATATAATCATAGAAAACTTTTAAAGGCTGCCAAAAGTTTTTCTTACAAAACTTTACTAACATTATTAACCTGAAGGTCCTACGTAGGTATAAGGTTACAATACTGTCAAAGTTCACGAGAACAGCATTAACAATAAATACTAACATCCAACTGTAGCGTCTAGAAATTAGTCTCCTAACTTGTAACAACTTTCATCGTTTCCGAAAAGCCCCGAACTTTGCCGAAGTTTTCCGAATATCACCGACATTGGTTAGGGCTGCGCAAAAACTTGTTTCAATGAGGGTACTAACTAAACAGTGTTTATTTGTGTAGTTATGTAATCATTAACAAACTTAAACCTCAGATGATAAAAGGGGTGAGATAAATTGTGGAATAAATAAAAAGAGTTCACATTTTGTCGCGTTGTATCGTTTCAATCCTTTCTTTTGCGCAAGTTAGAAGGTAGGTACTAAAAGAGGTAATTTTTTTAAAGCTCTGCTCAAAAATTTCAACAAATTAAGACTAATATTAACTTTAAATGGTAAATTAAATCTGTCTCATTTTACTAGTGGTCCTAGCCGTGACTACTACGCTTGAGGTCATGGGTTAGATTACCAGGTCGAGCAAATTATTATTGGGTTTTTCTATGAAATTGTTTAGGTCTCATGTAAGAGAGAGGAAAACCTAGGAATCAATTTTATTGTGGTAGGGCCACGCTGTTCGCAGCATGAATGGGCCGGCTTGACCGGGGAAGTACCACACTCTCGCAGAAGACCGACGTCCGAGTAGTAGCGTTTCGTTACTGCGCTTCGTTCGGTGAGCGAGAGGGCCGGAGGCCCAATCCCTTCCCCAATCCTCTTCCTTCTCCTTTTCTCCTTCCCCTCCCTTTCCCTAAATAGGCTCGGCAACGCATCTGCAACTTGGTTTTGCAGATGTCCATGGGCGGCGATGACTACTTATCATCAGGTAGCTCGCCTGCTCGTTTGCCGAGTTATCCCATAAAAAAAAAATCAAAATGAAGCTCTCACACTCAAAAGCCGCGCTATCCTCCCACAGAATATGCGTTTCGTACAGTGAGTGCGCAGCACCTGAGATCTGATTCCTCCCTCAGGCCCCTTCCTATTCCTTTTCTCCTTCAATTCCTTCTCATCTGCAATTCCTTTGGTTTTGCTGATTTCCATTGGCGGAGTTATGTTACTACTTACGATCAGGTAGCTCGCCTACTCG
This sequence comes from Subacronicta megacephala, assembly GCA_958496365.1. Classification (NCBI taxonomy): domain Eukaryota; kingdom Metazoa; phylum Arthropoda; class Insecta; order Lepidoptera; family Noctuidae; genus Subacronicta; species Subacronicta megacephala. The sequence continues at coordinate 1,116,371 of OY292529.1, read as the reverse complement.
TTCAAATAAAAAAAGAAATCAAAAACACAAAATTTTTGAGCATTCCCATTATTTTTTATTCATTTCATTTGACTGCTTGTGTGCAATTGACAGTCGTATTCGCCCGAAGGTAGTTAAAAAACTCCATTGAAAAAAGTTCGAAGTCCGAAAAGCTGTTAAATTGGTATCTTGGATACCAATTGGGTGAGGAATAAAAAACAATGGCTGACCTGCCTGGTGGTCGATAGCTATTACAAAATTTTGCGCAGTGACCGTCATGGAAATAGAACCATAGGAGAAATATTTTGTGGTGTTTTTTCATGAACTACCTAATCTTTTTACTATGACATAGACTAAATATAAGTAATCCCCATTTCTGTATCATGGCATAAGAATTTATATTAAACTTACTTACAAGCTACATGGTAAAGTTCCGGTTTGAGGGGCAATGTAACAAGTGATATTATTAGGCATATGAGACTTAACAACTGAGTTCTCAAAATGATAACGTGCTAGTAATACGTCTATAGACTGCGGATGCTGCTTACCACATTAACACCGCATTAACACAAACTAACCTAACAGCATTTATTGTGCCTACCTTCTTATAACCAACAAAAACACACAAGATTTCTGCCTAACCCTTCAGGAAATACAGACTTGTTTGGAATTTATTACAAAGATCCCTTACCAAACAATCAAACAGAACGCTTGAACGTCTTTAGTGTTTAAGCTTTAAATAATCTTTAGCGAAACAGTAATTAGCATTGTACGAAGTTAAACTGAAATTACAGCAATTAATCAATCAGAAAGCTTTAGGCGTATCGTTGAAGGAGGCAGCTGAAAGATGAATTATTTTACAAGAAGACGTTTTGTGTTTAATTTTTTGGGTAACGCAAAAACAGATCGTCACAACAGAAGACCCATTTATTTACTCCAAAGTAATTTTCACTGACATGAACGACTAAAACCGCACTTGTCTTCACATTCCCTATAGTCTCGGCCGCGGGATTTGCAACGACCATGATGGATCCCATACAGTCGAGTCCAGTAAAAATTGCTGATTACCGCTGCCGCGTGCGCTACCGCTGTTTACAAAAGTAGGTAATAAAATGTATAAAGGAATTATATTCGTCGAAATACTAATTAGTAGTCACAAAAATACCTAAAACAAATTGGCCGTGGCGCACACGCACCGCAAATAAATCAATATGGCGAGATGAGCCTGTATACAAAATTGCTATCAAAATCATGCACTTACTCACCGGTTACAAACACCTCGAGGTCTCTCAGCCCTGAATTGACGAGTGTTTTTATCTTCATGCACTTCACAGAGGGTCTAGAAGTCCACAAAAACACAATCACTGCACAAGCTCGAGATATTCAGAAAGCAAAACACAGGATGGATCCCTTGTCCATGCAAGTATGCATACATCCATCCATCTATTATATAGTCTTAGCACACGGCCTTCCAAACGAACACTCGACTAGCGGCGGAGGCGACGAACTAATGAAAACTAATCAAACAATTCGTTCCATCAGAAATAAAACTACCCTCAACGTATTATAAATTGGAAAATTATAAAAAAAATCTATCGAGTATTCAAATATCGAATGTTGTTTTATTTCTATAGATTATTATTTTAATTAAATATGTCCTATCTTCTGCGTCTGTGGATATCTTTTTAAACATTATTGATTTGCTAAATGTTTAGAGTTGATATAAGCGCCATCTAGTGTTGTTTCTTTAAATTTAAATTGACAGTTCTTAGGAATAACATTAATGACTAAGAAGGTCGAAACAATTGTTTTTCTATAATGTCTAGGCTACGTGTCTAGGCTAATAAATTGTTCTTTGATAGGTTATATAGTTCTTCAAATTATACCTATAATCACATAATTTTACCAAGCATGTATGTCACATGCCTGCATGAATTAGTCGGCACGCCCGGGAAGTACTACTCTCCCACAGAATATCGACGTGAAGTAGCAGTATTGCGTTTTTGTTTTATTGTTTAGACAATTCTGTGAGAACAACCAGTCTGGGGCGGGTGCCACACAATATCAGTACCTCGATTCACATAATAAAACCGTAGCGATGTCGCAGCGACTTAATCGTTGAAAAAGTTTTCCTATTCACGAATCCGTCGATCGGACCGATTTAGAAGTCGTCCTATTGAAAAATCGTTTAACCATATTCACACTTGTTCGTTGGGCAAGAATCCTTCAAAACGTTGGCTTCAAAGTATTCACAAAACACTAGAAAACTGTTTCAACGATTGAGTCGCTAAGACATCGCTACGGTTTTAATTACGTGAATCAGGCTACAGGTAAGCCGCTTGCTCGTTTCCCACAGCAATAGGCTCGGCAACGCATCTGCAACTCCTTTGGTATTGCAGGTGTCCATGGGCGGCGATGACCACTTACCATCAGGTGGCTCGTCTACTCGTTTACCAACTTAATCCATAAAAAAACAAAACACTCTTTCGACAACAATTCACAATCGTTTGACCAACTTCTAAATTTTTTTCAAAACTCCTTTTAATAATGAAAATTCTGACCGACTAGTGCAATGTTTAATTTTCTACAAATACTTAAAAATAAAATTTAAAGTTATTTTAGAGTGAAAAGGTTTTTATTGCAGTCCTCCATGATACTTCAAAGTGGATACCTTGAAAAATCAACAGTGTAGTGCGCAGTTCATAAATACGCGCAGGTTAATGAATCTACAAATAAAATGTGTTTTCAAACGAGTGCAGTGGCGGACATTTTTATATATTTTTATGTTACTTAATATTATAAAGCTGAAGAGTTTGTTTGTTTGAACGCGCGAAATATTTGCACATTTTATAACCCAATTTTTGAGGAAGATTAAAAGCTACCCTTTGAAGCCGGTCGGACCAATAAGAAACAAAAGTCAGAAACTAGTATTTTGAGCAGTAAGAAGTTTTAACAGCAACCTATAAATGGTTGAACATCATTACACGTCTACCTCTGCTTTTGGAGAATAAGAAAATGTTGACTTTTGCAAACTGATTGCTTGCATTTGCTAACTTCCTAGCTTAAAATTTTTAGTGAAACTTCCTCATCATTAGTCTTGTGGTCCTAAAAGAAACTGCTACGCTAGAGGGCTTGGATTAAATTCCCAGGTCGCGCAAAGTGTTATTGGGTTTTCCTATGAAATTATTAGTAGCAACTCGAAGTTTGGTTAAGGGCAGGCCGGTGAATGGCAAACATAAGTACACATCTGCCACCCTTCGGAGTACACGGGGAATTTAATTGAGACATCTTCTCGGACCCTGCAAAATCTATCGTGCACTTGTAAACGACAAATTATTCTAAAACAAAACAGAATAATTGGTACATTTATACCTATTCATGTCACGATTACAGTTGACTTTCGCGTAGGTATCATATAAAAGGATAGTAATCAAGTCATACTTTCCACTTTGCATAATTTCTTTGAAGAAATTTTATATTTATTTTCTGAACTGTTGCCATTTTTATGGACACACGTGTACAGGTAAAGCGACTCTAGAATTTTAAAATTCATTATATTTTAATTAAGTCCTCTGTAGCAGTGAGTCGCAAAGTAAAATGCATAATAATTTTAAGTTCCCGAGCATGGGAAACATGGCTCATTACCAGAGTAAACAACTCTTCAGCCTCTGCGAAGCTTCCTCCATGTCCTGAAATGTCCTCCAGTCGACTGGAATTTCCAAAAATTTCGGTCAAGTGATGTTGAACAAAGAAAGAGTATAATCTGAATTGTAACTACAGTTTTTTTTTTTTTTTGAAAGTTATTTTTGTAATCCATTACTAACCTATAACAAAAAAGAAGTAACAGTATATTTTACAAAAAAAAAACAGACAAAAGTAAAAATGTGGTCATATCTCAAAACTTCCATAATAAAAACCTACCTTTTTGGCTCATCAATATGTATAAGTCATATTTTACCTCCACATTGCCTCATACAAAACAATGTATAGGTACTATCTAGGTGTTCTCGAATTACTTATTCTAGTTTCCAACGCATTGGGTAAGTTTGCATGTCAAACAAACCAATCTAACTTATTCTGAACGACTGTTTGGTTGCTAGTTACACTGACGCCTAACATTTTCTTAGTGGCTACCTATTTCTCCTCGTATAAAATAATACCAGCTGATATGGAAAGTATATCTTCTGCTCTAAGCCTTATACCATCATCTGGGGTCGGTTCTCCTTGTCCACCTTCTCCATCTAATCCTGCGATTGCGGTGTCTTTTTTTACCAAGAAACCAGTCTTTGTGAAGAGAGAAATAAAATAAATTATTATGATTATCTTTTTTGAGACCTTCTCGTTTGGATTTTCGTCAAATCAAATCAAATCAAATCAAAACATTTATTTGCAAACTAAGTGTATACAAAGGTGTTACATTTAAAACAGTACAAGACTTAGTGCCTTTTTCAGGCGTAGCAAAGATAACATTTTATATTATGCTCTTATAATAAATTTATTTTAGTGCGTATACATTTACGCAAGTGAAAGTATTTTATATAATAATTTATAATAATTCAAAGTATGTGATTCTGAGTTGTACAATAATTATTAACTAATGCAACATAATTAAAGAGAAATATATATGTCGTAGTAGTATTAAAAGTATCATTTTTTAAATGTATATTATTTTATTTATATTTTAAATGTAGTACTGTATAATTTAATTATAACATTAGATGGGACAATAATATTGTATGTAGTATATTTTGTTTGAATAATATAGGTATTTATTTTAATTTTTATTATTTATGTATTTTTGAGTTTTCGAAATACTCTTCTAGAGAGTAGAAACATTTATGTATTAAGAATGCTTTGAGTTTTCTATTAAATATTATTAGTTTAGTTTCTTTTTTTATATCTGTAGGTAGTTTATTATATATTTTTACTGCCATGTAGTAGGGACTTTGGTTTAGCATTTTAATTCTGGAATGTGGTAAATATAGTCTGTCTTTATGGCGGGTGTTGATATTATGTGTATCTTTAACTTTTGTGAAGTAATTTATATTTTTGAAAGCAAATAAACTGACATCATGTATATATATGGATGGGAGTGTTAGTAATTTGTACTTTAGTATATTTTGTTTGAATAATATAGGTATTTATTTTAATTTTTATTATTTATGTATTTTTGAGTTTTCGAAATACTCTTCTAGAGAGTAGAAACATTTATGTATTAAGAATGCTTTGAGTTTTCTATTAAATATTATTAGTTTAGTTTCTTTTTTTATATCTGTAGGTAGTTTATTATATATTTTTACTGCCATGTAGTAGGGACTTTGGTTTAGCATTTTAATTCTGGAATGTGGTAAATATAGTCTGTCTTTATGGCGGGTGTTGATATTATGTGTATCTTTAACTTTTGTGAAGTAATTTATATTTTTGAAAGCAAATAAACTGACATCATGTATATATATGGATGGGAGTGTTAGTAATTTGTACTTTATGAAATAAGGCCTGCAGCTATCTTGGTTATCTATTTGGGCTATTATTCGAATACATTTCTTTTGTAGTATAAATAGATCGCGACTATTGACGCTATTTCCCCAGAGCATGGCCCCATATCTCAACCATGAATATGCGTAGGCATAGTATGCAGATAGTGCTGTTTTAACATCTGTGCTACATTTTAGTTGGAAAAGAGCGTATGTGAATTTGGATAATTTTGATTTAATGGATTCAATATGTGTTTTCCAATTTATGTGTGTATCAATATTTATTCCTAGTAACTTAAACATCTCTACAGTTTCTAGGGGAGTATTTTGATAACTTGTGTTTATATCGATGGCAGGCTTTTTGTGTCATACTCTGCAGCGGAGCCACCTTTTCAGAAACCGATCAATTATATCTTTAAATTATGTACGTCAAACGTACATAATGTACGTATACCGTTTATTGCTGTACGTGCAATAGGTAATGAGAAAATGGACATTCATTGTGGCTCCGCTGGGGAGCATACTCCCCAGCGGAGCCACTCAGTACATGTACTCAGAAAAGATAAACGCTACTGTTTTTTTATGAAAACTGATGTACGAATAGTGTTTATAGTGTACGTGTTGAAAAATAACATTATAAGACAGTGGTTTTATTTATTTTAACGTTACTAAAAGCGCCTGATATTTTTGTGTCAGCAAAATGTTTTGTAGCACGCACGATTGCAAATCTACCGTACCGTTTGACAGTTTTCGACAGATTGAAAAGTAGGGTTGGGGGCAAAGAAATCAGTTCCTACAATATCCGATTCTTAATAGATATCGATATCATTTTTTGTACTTACTAATTGATTCCAGTTTTAAGGATTTTTATAAACACTCTGGGTCTAAGTAGCATGCGTGAAGTGGATGTAAGTATGTTTATTGCTGTACGTGCAATAGGTCATGAGAAAATAGACATTCATTGTGGTACTCTCTATCGGAGCCACTTCTGAGTGGCTCCGATAGAGAGTACCACAATGATACATGTTCTGACATGTACTCAGGAAAGATAAACGAAACGCTACTGTTTTTTGACGAAAACTGTTGTAGGAAGTGTTTATTGTGTACGTGTTGAAAAAAAAACATTATTAGACAGTTGTTTTATTTAGCATTCAAAGGTAGCTTTTATTACATTATTTGTCAACCGACTTCAAAAAAGAGGAGGTTCTCAATTCGACTGTGTTTTTTTTAACGTTTGTTACCTCAGAACTTTCTACTGGGTGAACCGATTTGGATGGATTTTTTTTTAACACTGGTGCTTCCCATTTGAATTTGGTCCAGTTTAATTAGATGCCACCATAAAAGACGGCTGGATTGAAAACTGCTATCAATAGTCGATTATTCGGATTTTTTTACCGATTATGTGTATACAAGTGAATTTGAAGAGTCGCAACACTATGTTAAAGGACCTGACTACATGACTTTGAAACGAAGTCCAGAAAAAAGCTATCTATAGTATATATTGGTTAATAAGCCTTGTTTGAAGGTAGGAATTTAAATTTAGCGATTAAGAATTTCTACATCTTGTGATAAAATAAAAACAGCTTGAATTATTGGAACGAAGATTATTGGAATTGTGTGAGTTACGCCTATGCAAAGTTATTTAGGTTTCGGTTACATTTTTTGCAAAAAAATAACTAGGCGCTTTCTATGAACATTTTATAAAGTTAAAATAAATAAAACCACTGTCTTTTAATGTTATTTTTCAATACGTACACTATAAACACTATTCGTACATCAGTTTTCATAAAAAAACAGTAGCGTTTATCTTTCCTGAGTACATGTACTGAGTGGCTCCGCTGGGGAGTATGCTCCCCAGCGGAGCCACAATGAATGTCCATTTTCTCATTACCTATTGCACGTACAGCAATAAACGGTATACGTACATTATGTACGTTTGACGTACATAATTTTAAGATATAATTGATCGGTTTCTGAAGTGTTGGCTCCGCGGCAGAGTATGACACGGCTTTTTGTGTGATCTGAATTGCATTGTTTTAGTTTTGCTATAGTTTATCTCTAAGTTATGGTCAAAAAGCCAGCTTGTTACAGAGTGTAAGGTGTCTTGTAGTATGGTGTTAGGGGTATTAGAGTTTTCATATTTTATTAGTATGGATATATCGTCTGCAAATAAAACTGGCAATGCCGTTTCTTTATCTAAGGTTTTTGGTAGGTCGTTAATATATATTAGGAATAATATACATCCTAACACACTTCCTTGGGGGATTGAGCAAGTCATTTTTCTTTCTTGAGATCGTACTATATTTATTTCATTTGTGTCAGTGTTATGGTTTTCAATTTGGACTATTTGTGTTCGGTTTTCTAGATATGACTTAAACCAAGAGTAGGCTGGACCGCGAACACCTGAACCGTGTAATTTGTTAAGTAGAATGTTATATAGTACTTTATCATACGCTTTCGTCATATCGAGTAAAACTCCTAATACATATTTTTTATCATTTATGTGTTGTAGTGCCATTTGGATGTATTTATATACGGCTAAGTAAAGTCAGCCAAGTAGCAGCGGGTCTTTCTCAGCATCTAGTTGTCAATATTGTTATCAAAAGTAAATAAAAATAGAAAATCAAATACCTCATTTTCATTACGAACTAACATTTCTGTCTATTAGTATAGATACTTTGGTATACTGTCAATAATGTCCTTTGGAAAATACACTTTTCCAAATCATGAGTATGCTTATTGTAGATAAGTTTCCAAGTTTAGTATAAAAAACATAACATACATTAGTGTGTAGCTCGAAGGATACCTAGACCTACTATAGAATGACAAGGGTAGAAACATGTATCAGTGAGTTAACACTGAGTAAGTGTCATCCACAAGCTAAGACTCCTCGAAGTTTGAGAATACTGATGCTTTGTGATCAAATTGTTTGTTAAATTGTATTGCTTCTTGCTGAAGACACACTGGAATACAAATTAAATGATGATAGTCAAATTTTAACTTCGCTTAAAAATAGTATTCAATACGTTATTAGACATTTCTTGTATATACTCTTGCTTAATTGGTAAATTTTCGTAATGTGTATGTTGCAATACGGTGTAAGTAGTACCCCCATTCAATGTTGTTCCATCAGCAACCTCTGTAGTTTACCAACCGTGCCACTTCCATTTTATATATAATCTATATTCGCGCATTTTAAAATTCCAGTCACATTGGTTCTCAGGTAATATTTCAGCATGTTCTAAAATGTAGACGAGTTTTCATGTTTTAGGAGAAACGTTCAACACTTTTAGGAGAACAAGAATAGGTACCTACTTTATGAAGAACTGCTCAATGCTACTTTTTGGTAACACCAGTGATTGTTTTCCTAACAACGTGATTCCGTCAAGCAATTTTACAATAGACCAATTGAGATAAGGGTTTCAGGGTCCCTAGAATACCTGTTACTCGTTTCTGTTTATCCATCATCATCTTTTTAGCCTTTCTCAATTTATTGAGGTTGGCTTCTAGTGTAAATAGATGTGGCGAAATATTAGTATTTTACGCGAAGCGATTGTCATCAGATCTCCGCATCCCAATTTCTGAGCGATACCGATATTGGGAGTTAGACATTTTGGTCTTCTGACTCCACTAATGATCATCGTCATGTTCGTATGATGGCCGGGACCGATAGCTTTACTTGCTCTCAGAAGCACGGAAGGTTCTTGATGTGTTAGGAACGGGCACCCATCCACACACTGACTGCAGGGAGCACAGCTTAACCTTGCAGATCGGTTGATCAGATTAATTAATAATTAACTATAAGCCACTCTCTTCTGTTTATGCGTCAAATTGAAATACTTAAATTATTCACTGTGAAAAAGTTTGTGAGATGACTGTAAACATTCAATGACAGGTTGACAGTCATCTTAATATTTTTTTCTTTCCCTGACTAAGACAGATTGTTGTTTCAAAAGCCGCTTTTCATGAATAATAATATTATTCACATTACACAATTGCTAAAGAGCCGCTACCTACAAGCATTAAATATTAATCTATTCCAAAGGAATTTCAAAATAAGGCCGTTTTCTGTTTTCTTAATGCTGATCCTCTTTTAAGTAACAGAAGGCATCTGGTCTCAAAATTTTACAGAACCAATTTGACACGTAGCCGAATTGTTACCGTTTCATCCTATTATTATTAGGGAAAGAACAGAATTGTGTAAAACATTGTTAGCTCTTATCTTTTTTATTGCTCTTATTTATGGATGACACGCACCTATTTTAAAATATTGTTAGGTTTTATATATTCCGAAATGGCGATATTTTTTGTTTCCTTTCCTGTCGGGATATTTTCCTCGACCTTTGTGTCTGTGTTTTTTTCTGGCTGGGCCACCATGTCCAAGAAATTATCAGTACCTGTTGCAGGTTTAATTCTTATACAGATTTAGTAGGGCTGAAATGATAACTTTTGATCATTCATCAAAACTGTTGTATAAGATGTTGATACAAAGGAAGATTGTAAAAATAATCACCGACATGTTCTAGAACCAAAAATATGAGTGTTGGATTCAGGCCCACTCCCTCTAACTACGAGCAGGCCTGTGTCCCAGCAGAGGGGACATTATAGGCCAATAAAATTATGCATCCCGGGAGAAAACCGTACCACCACGCCTGTTTTCCCAAAGGGTTAGGGAGGCGTACTAATGGACATTGTACACCCACAGTTCCCCGGTATGGGAGGCAAGCCCAAATCCAAACTCCGAGCTGCTACTTAGAATTTCATAAATAAAACCAACCTTCTTCCTTATGTGTCTCTCCAATCACTGAAGGCTGGCCATCAACTCTGTATATTTCTTTTTTTCTTTGGTAAGGTGGAACAGCTCAGCAACCCTCATAACTAACTAACTAAGTTAAATCCGCGAATGGACCGGCCACTCGCGAATGTTCCTTAACCAGGACTTTTAACAGAGAAACCCAATAACACTTGAAAACCATCAAGGAATTATCATAATTAATTCATAAAAAACAGATACTACTTAGTGCTTCTGCGCGAATTAAGAGCAGATATTATTACGTATTGTTTTTACAGTATCAAACAAGAAAATAGACGAAGCAATTTTAGTAGTGAAGTTAATTTGCATGTAACATACTTGAACCAAGTCAATTTCCTCTCAACGAGTTCCACAACATCCAACCCAATGTTTTACATACAATCCTTCGGAATCTTGTTATGTTTTCTCAAGCATGCAGGTTCTCACTCAACGTTTACTTTCACGAGTGATAATTAAATTCTCAATTAAATTTTAAACGAGAGTTACGGACCTTTAGGGTAGAAAGGTCGCCTTTGTTTACATTTAAGATTACTAGCATTACAAAATCTTGCTAACGAACATTGTTATTCTTAATATATAGATAAATTAAATGTCGAAGAGACTTTTGACGGTCTAAAATTAAAAAAAATATATATTTAATTATTAAAAATGTGAATGTTCAGTTTCATTATAGAACAAAAGTAAATACCTAACTAAACTGATAATATTAATATTTTTTTTATAATACAATAATACATTTATTTTATTGTTTTTTTATGGGATGGACTCGGCAAAACGAGCAAGCAAGCTACCTAATGGTAAGTAGTCGTCGCCGCCCATGGACATCTGCAATATCAAAGGAGATGCAGGAAAAGCCAACGAAAAGGGATGGGAAGGCGAGAAGGAAGGGGACTAAGGGAGGAATTTTTTTTTTTTTTTTATGGGATAACTCGGCAAACGAGCAGGCGAGCTACCTGATGGTAAGTAGTCATCGCCGCCCATGGACATCTGCAAAACCAAAGGAGTTGCAGATGCGTTGCCGAGCCTATTTAGGGAAAGGGAGGGGAAGGAGAAAAGGAGAAGGAAGGGGATTGGGGGAGGAATTGGGCCTCCGGCCCTCTCGCTCACCGAACGAAGCGCAGTAACGAAACGCTACTACTCGGACGTCGGTCTTCTGCGAGAGTGTGGTACTTCCCCGGTCGAGCCGGCCCATTCATGCTGCGAACAGCGTGGCCCTACCACAACAAAACTGTACGGAATTGTACCTCCGGCGCTCCACACTCACCGTACGATACGCAACAGTACACATTTTACTGTTTTTTGGTTGCCAGCGACTAGTACAAACATCATTTATATATAAGATCACCGGCAAAATAAATATACCGTTGAAGAGGTAAAAAAATAACCTCAAAATTTGGTGGACAATTTGGGCCTTTTTTCAAAGCCGGTGTTTTTAATCGACTTATATTTAAATGCAGGTCAAGTAACTCATGCCTCACCTTCATTATAACCCCACGTAAATCACCCAGAAACAAAAAAAATAAAAAGTGAAAACAACGCCAAGTTTTTTCTCAAACGAAATTATTGCCAAAGAGTAAAAACCAAAAATCTTTGCACGTTAAGTGTCACGAAAACGTTCTTATGGTGCGATTCCTGACAGCTGCCCTTCATAGTTTATTGTTTATGCTGATGTTTATCACTAACATTACGTGTAGCATCCTTTTTTATTCAAAATATTATGAATAAGTCATTATTTGAAAGATAAGAAGAGATTTTGTTTCGATAAAAACGCTTAAATAATAATATCGTAGTTATCATAATCTAGAATATGACAGGCGCTACTTTACTTTTATTTGATATTAAGAAAATACACGAGGAAGTTACATGACATACCATCAACCCGAAGGGTTAGGCAGAAGTATACTTAATGTTCACCCATTGCTCACCGGTACGGTTAGGTTTTATGTACACAGGCTATAAACATCAGGTTATACAAAACTGTCGAATATCTCCAAATGATTTTAAACCTTAAAATGTTGATGATTAAGTTCAACATCGCCTGAAAAAATTGACATTTTGTGGTAACCTGTTGTGTTGGCCACCGTACCTAATAGTGGGCGAGCCTATTGCCATTCACCGGGCACATATCCAAATTCCAAGTTGCTAATGAAATTTTCATAGAAAACCCCAATAATAACACTTCGCTCGACCTGGGAATCGACGCTAAGACCTCTATGAAGACGTATTAGTTAAATAATTATACTGTGCTTTTTCAAACAGTGGAAAATTCTCATGAATTTCCCTCCGAAACAACCGATGAAGTGAATTTCCATATGCAATAACAATAATTATAATAACTTCACAGATTTTCTCAGTGATTTTTATTCAGTGAGACATCCGATATTATTCATCGTTAAAACAATTTACATTTAACATATCTTATAACCCTCAATATTTACAAATTCTTTCACTGTTTATGTGAACAATCTTGTTTCTGCAGCAAGCATTCATTCTGACATTACTGGCTCGAAATTCAAACTGTGAAGAGTGTCTTATAAAACAGTATTAAGCAAATTTTCATGAGTGGTCAATTTTCTAATAATAATTCATCTAATGTAAAAGGATATACCTTTTATATGTAGCAAATAAACTTCAAACCGATTTAAAAAATGTAAAAGTGAGTTTCCAAGAGTGTTATAAAAGCAAAGGAATTTATGAAGTGCAAAGACATTGAATCAGTTTAAAATTCTGGCAACGTTTCTGTTCAGATCAAATCTAATTTCAAGCATCAGCTAACGTTCAAACCGTTTCCAACTCAGTAAAAGTGCAATCTCATTTTAACCCAATATTTGCTGATCAAATCTGGTCGTTGAAGATGAGACTTTTCTTGTGCGTCTTTATTATAGTGGCTATCGAAGCCAGATCGCGAACTAAGTACTGTGACGTACTTTCCACAGACCCGACGAAGCATTGCTACGTGAAGGAAACTTTGACGACCATCGCTCACAGCCCCAACCAACTTTCCGTCGACAAAACTACCAACTCGCTTTACTTCAGTTTCGATTTTGGCCAAGGAGAATACGTGCCGGCCATACTAAATATAGACAGCAAAAACCTCAGTGTTCTGAAAGGAGTTAAAGACGCTTTCGCAATAGCCAATGATCCGAAAACAGGAGAAATGTATTTCGGAGGAAGTCACGGCATTTACAGATATAGCTCTACAAACAAGAGTCTGCAAAGATTGAATATCAACAATTTGGATATCTGGTGGTTGTTTATTAAGAAGAGCATATATTTTATTAAGTTTCCGAGTCTCAGTGCTTATTATTACCAAAACAGGACTGTGAAAGCAGTATCGGAGTTGAAAGGTGATATCGTTCATCAATTTGTTTTGGACAAGGACGATAATATTTTCTTTATAAATGGCACAGGTTTGTTTGGCATTAAACATGATAATAACATTCCAGTGCTGTTGAGAGATCATCCAAGATTTCTGGGTATTGCTACCGACAATAATGGCTTCGTCCACGTTTGTAGTGAAGATGGTATATTTGTTGTTACAAAAATGATCCAAAAAGTTAAAAAGGTTATAAATGTACAAGGAGTATTAGGTCTCACTTTCGATAAATCAAATAATATTATTTATTCTGATTCTCATGAAATTATTAGACTTCTTCCGATAGCTAAGGAAAATTATTATGATCAAGTTCGGGGACAATAAAACTTTACAAAATTATTACTTTTAAATAAATTGATAATTACTTTATTAATAAATAAGTACATAAGTTTAGCCCTCTGTCTATCAATGCAAGTAAAAGAATAAATAAATAAAAACAAACAAAACAATTAAGTGTATTTCTCCTCCTTGGCGTCTTTTTTTATGTAATTTCATCATCACACCACCCCATTTACTATCCCACAGCTGGGCACCAGTCAAGGAGTCATGCTAGCCTACTGCGGCTTGGTAAACTTCACACAACGTCCAGAAAATTTCTCAGTCATGGAGGTTTCCTCACGATGTTTCCCTTCGCCGTTTCAGCGAGTGACAATTAATAAGCACATGATTACCAAAAGGCATATCTTGGATTCAATTTCGAGAGTTGGCAGTATATTGATCGTATCAAGTTAATTTATTTAACTTAATTTAAAACAGTACAAAACGAATAAAAGGAAATAAATTAACATAATACATAAGCAACTCTCACAAAAAGTACCTAACGCAAACCTGCCTTTTGATTCATTACAAGTTTTTGAAGGTTTGTGAAGTTTCCACATTCTCTACAAAACCAGAATAATGGGTCAATAGACTAGATTAAATACCATGAATCAGCTGCAAGACATAAGAACGCACGGGTCAAGCTGTACAAAACCAGTTTATGCTGGCCTCTTATGGTATGGGAAGCCTATATGATGCGAGATCAGCTTAAACTGGATTTGTATAGGTTGATCTGTCGCCGTATGTGCCGTTTTATACAAAAGCCTTTGTCTAAAGTTAAATTGCTTTATTGTCCAAGATCGACATTAAGTAGTTATCTATAGATACTATACTAATAATAAACAGAGGTAAAGTTTGTGATGCTGTGAGTTTGTGACATTATTGATAATCTCTGGATCTCCTGAACAGATTTCAAAAATTATTATAAAGAGGTAAGGTTTGTAAGTTTATCACGTTGTAAATTTTTGACGTAGGGGGTTATCTCCGGATCTACTTAACCGATTATGAAAATTCTTTCACCAATAGAAAGCTACAATATTTCTGAGTAATATAGGCTATATATTATCCCGTAAAATGACAAGAACCGTGTAGCCTACGCGGGCGGAAAGCTAGTAAATATATTAAATAAGTGAATGTTGACAAGTCGAAGAAACAAGAAAACAAGATATATATGCAGAATTTAAGATACTTGATTAACCCCTTTTTTATGGGATAACTCGGCAAACGAGCAGTAGAGCTACCTGATGGTATAAGTCATCGCCACCCATGGACATCTGCAAAACCAAAGGAGTTGCAGATGCGTTGCCGAGCCTATTTAGGGAAAGGGAGTGGAAGGAGAAAAGGAGAAGGAAGGGGATTGGGGGAGGAATTGGGCCTCCGGCCCTCTCGCTCACCGTACGAAGCGCAGTAACGAAACGCTACTACTCGGACGTCGGTCTTCTGCGAGAGTGTGGATTTATTACTTATTATTACCCCTTATTGAGAATATGTTTAATTAATCTTCGATTTGTATATGTAAACACCAAGTCACATACTATTTGCGTACAACTGTACAGTACAGTACACCCGGATACTAACCATGCCCTAGATAATATAAACAACAGTGATACAAAGTGATCAACATTGTAATCTATTTTGGCCCAGTGTTTACACACAAGTGTTGACGTGGCTATTTCACAGAAGGTAACTAAATAAACAACGGTTATTCACTGGACTGGATTGTTTTCATATTGTGGAATTGTGTGTTTATATTTTACTAGGCTGGTTGTAAACTGGCGACTGAACCATTTCTAGGATGTTTGTCGCAATGACATATTCAGCATTCCGTCACAATTTGTAGTATTTTAAGTCTCGCGATTAAGAACCAATATTCTTATCATGTACTGCAATACATATACACAGGTGCATATTCTATTCATTTCTATTTTTGTATACATTTGAGGTTTTCATTCTGATGTAGGAGAAATATTTTTCCATTCGACTTCTCAACTTACGTGCTACGGCATCACCGTTTTTGGTACTTTCGATCGAGCGAAGGACTTTCCTTCTCGCTTAGGGCATTACTTCTGAGACCCTGACAGGGTAATAGGTACAATGAGCTGAATCAATTAAGTAACAACAACATGTCCTGTGCCCCCATCCTTTTTAAGCGTGAGTGACGTAAAAAGAGATATTTTTTGTCTAGAGACACAACAAGTCTTCTTGGTTTGCTGAAAGCCCACAGCTGCCTGGCGTAAATCATGAATCTCTGTTCCCCGAGACATGCAATTTGGTGGTCTTCGAGACGAGAATAGGCAAGCACGCTCCGTCGTAGACCACTTCGTTGCTTAACACCAAGCAAGTTGTGGTCAAGCCGAGGTCATAAAAAAAGTGCAGTTTTTATTCGGTACGGGTTCGACATGCTCTGTCACCCTTTTTACCTGTACCATGAAAAGATGCGAGTAGTCCGTCGCTATAAACACAGCCTAATCTTCTGCGGTCGTATAGGGTAAATAAATAGATATGACACCAACTGCAATACTAACACAGTAATTGATTTATTTATTAGATTCGTACGTTTTATTTATATAACATTTTCGAAATAAATTGTATGTAAGTAGTTTAAAATTAGCTCATTAGTCTAGTAGTCCTAAGCGCGACTGCTACGCATCCTGGGTTCGATCCACAGGTCGAGCAAAATGTTATTGGGTTTTTCTATGAAATTCTTAGTAGCAGCTTAGAATCCAGATTTGTGCCCGGTTAATGGCTATAGGCTCACTACTTATTACATGGGACCTAAACATACCGGCGAAGTGTGGACGTACATTAGTCCACCTCTGCCTAACCCTTCGGGGAATACAGGCGTGACGATATGTTATGTCATGTTAGTTTAACCCTTTGACCGCCACGGTCAGCTATACTCGACAAATCAGAACGTGCTCACGACGCTTTCGTCAGCAAATGTCGACAAAATATAACTGAGCGTTTGTAGTGTGGCGCAGGGAACATTTTTTTCTTTATTGACGTGGCGGTCAAAGGGTTAAAATAGACTTTTGGATTCCCATTCTCTACATGTGTATGGTAAGTAGTTATCGCTTATCATGTAACCTACATAACCAGAAGAGTTGTTGATACTTTGAAGTTGTATGAACTGCAGTCTACCGTAGCCGCAGCAACCGAGCCGGAAAGTAGTTAATACCTGATTCTATACGAGTACAAAGATACGTACTGACAAACAAAAAAAAATATATAAAATTTTATCATACAATTCAAAAAACGGCGGTAGTTGTTGCCTAGGGCGTCGGACTTGCGGTCATGTGGTCGCCGGTTCGAAACCCACCCATTGCGCTACGTGAACCCACTCGTAACGAAAGCATTTAGCTTAGCACGAGGGGTTAACAAGAATACCAGTAATGTGTGACCCACATTGATAGTAAGCTTTTTTTAAAAAAAAAATTGGCTTCTATTGCTCCAATAAACCCCCCTTAATAGTTTTTCTTCAATATCTGTAATGCACAGATACAACACAATACACGAACAATACAACACAAAAACGCCTTTTACAATTATTTTTTATCATTATTTTAAAATTTTTATCTATACCACAATCTTTTCAATTTACAACCTTATTAACATAATGATTGTATTTAAATCACGCACCGTGTTCCCTTTCAACAGGTCTATCGGTATTTGATTGGGAATTTACCTTATTTCATTCAGAGCGCGGACTTCCAGGGGAACTTTTTAATTAAATACCAGAGCAAAGCTGAATACAATCCGATTTGCAATGTACATTACATCGGGCCTGTTCTGGGAAATGGGTCAACGATTGAGACTTGTATAGCAATCATTTATGAAACAAATTACTTATTTACTAACAAGATACGTTAAGTTAATTTTACATGCAGTGAACGTTGTGTATATCTGTTAGAGATATACATACATACAAGACCTCTATCACAGTCATTAATTTTAAAAAATGTTTCGTATGGTACCTTATTAATAAATAAATAAATAAAGATATTTTAATAAAGACCTTGAAGTTATCTTGAATTACGCCTGTATTCCCCGAAGGGTTAGGCAGACGTGCACTAATGTACCCACACTTCGCATTTTTAGGTTATAGATTTATTTTGGCTGTCGTAGATTAAGATTTTAGGAATAGGTACGTATTTATATTTACTTACTAATAAAATAAATAATAATAATAAAAAAAATATTCCTTGGGTAGTTTCTAATAGTATTTCGGAGTGTTTCATACGTTGAAAACTCCATACCATCCATACTTTCACGCATGTATTCCCCTGAAGGTTAGGTAGAGGTGTACCAATGTTAACCCATAATTGCCATTTACTGGGCACAAACCAAAACTGGAAACTGCTAGTGAGAATTTCGTATCAAATTCCTATAACAGGAACTCCAACGTAACAGTCGCGCTTAGGACCACTAGACTAATGAGGCAGACGTTGAAATACTACAGTTCAACGCCGTATTTTATGTGCTGTACCTATTGCAACTATAAGTGATTAAACACTGTTGAGTCGACGATCAGCAAACAGCAACCGATTCGTGCTCTATCTGATGTTCGAAGCATTACCGGTATCAATATTCTGATAAATATATCGCTGCTTTCAATCGCTGCAAATATTTTTGATATCATACAACACTGCCACATGGTGGCTGTTAAAAAATGCATTGTGCATGCAACAGCTTATATTTAAACAGAAACTATATTTCAACTAAAATTTTAATTGTAAGTGGCAGGCAAAATTTCAATAAAAATACAATCTTCTATTTTTAATCCTTCCTGTAGGCTGTGCCTTTACAAAAAGCTATAAATCGTTCGTATCTATGATGATTAAGGGGCTCTGTTTAGGTTTGACTTTCACCAAGATAACCTAAAACAATAATTTATTGACAATAATACTCATGCGTTTTTTGGAAATGATTTTCCCTCGACAACAAAAAATAGACAAAAAAAATAAACTGAACATATCTGCACACATAACTCCTAATATCTGATTTTAATCCTAAATCCAGCGAGCTGACAGCCCTTTAAAATGGCGGTAGTAATATATTTTTATATTTTACTAGAGACCTTTAATTAAAGCACCATGACGAAGCGCTTAAGCTCTTTGTTAAGCCGACGACCTTTGCAACTGGTGTGTTTGTACTTAAATGGTACTGCCATCATTAAATTTATTAATGTACGAGTAAATGTCTGTTTTACTGTATTTTAAACATCACGCCCGTATTCCCCGAAGGGGTAGGCAGAGATTATTAATGTACATCTGTATGTTTAGGTCCCATGTTAAAGGGGGCAAGCCTATTTCAACTAACCAGGCACAATTCCGAAATCCGAGCTGCTACTGAGAATTTAATAGTAAATCTAATAGCAGTCGCGCTAAGGACCACTATACTTATGAGGCATTTGCTGTATTTGGAGGTATTATATGTATTTAAAACAAATCAAATAATTAATTATAATTATACTTATATATAGGTATATTTTAGTTACCTACTCATTGAAGAGCGATAAATTTCCTCCTATTTTCAAGCTGGTTTCAAAAAAGTGTGATTGTCCTTATGGCCAAAATAATGAGAGATGCACTTTTTTTTTATGGGATAACTCGGCAAACGAGCAGGCTAGCTACCTGATGGTAAGTAGTCATCGCCGCCCATGGACATCTGCAAAACCAAAGGAGTTGCAGATGCGTTGCCGAGCCTATTTAAGGAAAGGGAGGGGAAGGAGAAAAGGAGAAGGAAGGGGATTGGGGGAGGAATTGGGCCTCCAGCCCTCTCGCTCACCGAACGAAGCGCAGTAACGAAACGCTACTACTCGGACGTCAGTCTTCTGCGAGAGTGTGGTACTTCCCCGGTCAAGCCGGCCCATTCATGCTGCGAACAGCGTGGCCCTACCACAACGAAATTTTTCAATTCAACTGGCTATCCTAACCTAACCTTTTCAAAATTTCCTTTAAAATTCCATCCTTGGATAATACAGTCCTGTAAAAATGCGCAGTACTCGCAACCGTCATGTGCAACATAATACGAATATGAAAATAAACTTATTATGAAAATAAACAGATCGAAATGAGTAAACGCGCTGCATGGATTAGTATGGGTGTTGCACGTTGCAATCCTTACTGAAAACAAATTATTGAAATTATCTTACACTTAAAACTTATAACTAAAACATGTGTTTTATTTATTTATCCACCAACTTCTTCCTACAACATAAGCAAAGGAACATTCGAAAATGCCAGGTCACGTCTGACGGCGATTGCGGGACACAACTACGCGTAATGCCGCGTAAGCTCACGTAAGTCCGCGTCACGTCGCGTACCACGCGTAATTTGATCGGGAACGACCACGCGACGTCGCAACGGGAACGCGAAACGGTTGCGACGAACATTCCCAGAAGTAACGTCACACGTAGACGCGGGATATCGTGCGTGAATGTCGATTGGATACCATTTTGTACGTTGGATGATGACAATATAGGGGTAAGGGTTTTCTGTGTCCAATATGAGCAATGTCATTTTTTAAAGCCGCTTCATAATGTAAAGAAAGACAGCCATATAACTTAATTTTGAAGTACCGTAAATCACAACATAGTGTGAAACAAAGTTACTGCTTTCGTCTCAGGTATGTTTCTCCGCTAAAATTTTTTTAGAAGTCTTAAAAAAAGTTTAAATCCTCTCAGACAAAACTCACATAATATCCGCATTTACATGTAACTCTGGGAAGCAATAGAAGATATAACTCTTAGGCCAAGAAAACACTGATACCAATGATATACTACTACAACTCGCCTCCTATTACATGGGACCTAATCATACCGGCGAAATGTGAGTGTTGAATTGTACACCTCTGGCTAACCCTTCGACCCTTAAGGGAACACAGGCGTGATGGTCTACTAGGTACCTAATTCACTCTATAGAGAAAAGACTAGATAGAAACTGAATGATTTGTTTACACCCATACACCATACATCATAACGTAGCGTGCGAGCAGTCCCTAAAAAGAAACCGACGCATTAGAAGCTAATGGTACGGCGAGTGATGCATTACGTGCCAAATGAAGAGCTGAAATTTTTAACATCAATGAAGATATGTTGCTTGCTTCTGTAGCAATCTTAATATCATGTTTTGGACATCTTCAGAAGAAAAATAAAACTAATTTAGATAATTAAAATATACCACTTTATCTACCCGTCAAGCGCCATATTGTAGACACAATGCAGAATCTATTTTGCTGTCCTCACTACGTGCGTCAGTGAATTAAACAGGTTGAAATCCTTAATAATAAGTAAAGTTCGTAGCTGGAAAAAAGAAGGTTTCTTTTTTTTAACTACCACCTATATGTACCTATGCCTGAGTGATTTTCTCGACAACATGTGAAGGCAATGCAAAGTTGCAAGTCACTTAGTGATAAGAAGGCATTAAATACTCTTTGCGAACCTTGAAATTTTAATTTCGTAGTTGTTATTTTAATACTCCTTTCTAGTCTCACAGAAACATTTTTAGATCTCAACGAAATTGCAGCGGAAGTGCTTTTTCAAAATCAAAATGCCTTCCGAGCTTAATTTTTATTTTAGAATTGAAAGTGATTTTGAGGTATATATATTTTTTTTATAAAAGAGGGGGGCAAACGAGCAAGCGAGTCACCTGATGGTAAGTGATCATCACCGCCCATGGACACCTACAACACCAGGGGGGTTGCAAATGCGTTGCCGGCCTTTTAGATACGAATAGGCTCGATTCTTGAAGGTTGCCATGTCGTACCGGATCGGAAATAAATCCGCTGGTAATTGATTCCACACCTGATTCCACATTCAAATACTGAATAATATAGTATTAAAGCTAGCTATTAACCCATAGAACACGCTGCAAGTAATTCAATCTAGAACATAATGTGGTCAGCTTAAGTCCACCTAGCGAGGAAGCTAATCGGCTTATGTAGGTCGGTGGTGAGTCGATAGCCGTGACACGTATTAGCCTCCCTCGACTTACAATATAACTGGAACCTCTTACGGGATTATTAGCACTCAATTAAATCTACTGAACCGAGTAAGAACTCCTGGAAAATAGCATCACGATCATCTGTATTCCCCGAAGGGTTAGGCAGAGGTTTACTTATGTACACTCGCACTTCATGTCTCGGTCCCATGTAATGGAAGACTTCGAGCTGCTACTGAGAATTTAATAGAAAAACCCAATAACTCTTTGCTGGACCTGGAACTCGGGACCTATTGCGTAGCAGTCGCGCTTGGGACCACTAGACTAATGAAGCAGTACTCCTAAACAGCAGAACTCCTGTAACTACTTGAAATCGTACGTACAAATAAATGTAAAGAAATGTGAAGCTTTGGGGTGCGGGAAATGGAACGATCGTCGTGTTAGCAGGCGGCAGTGCAGTAGTATGTCACGAATCACATGTCCGTAACTATAGGGCATGAGAAGGCAATTGCGGCTTTTAGTCGTTACGAGTCCTGTATACCTGGGGGCCTAGACCATTTTACATTTCCATATCGAAAACGAAGTTAGATAAATCTGAAATATAAGGAACTGGCATAATATTTCGATATGTCACGTGATAAAATTGTCAAAAGATATGATATTGTCTAGACCCCCCGGTCGCTTCCCCTAGTGGCAGACGATCCATGGGGATTTACCGTATTATTGAAAAGGTACCTAGGTAGATTAGAAATTGATTAATTGATCGCAAGTCTGATGCTTCGATCCCGGCATGTACGTCTAAAGACTTCGTCACGACATAAGGCCAATTTTATTACAGTCAAAACAAATATTTAAGAGAATCTACACAACAATATTGAATATTTGTCTAACGTCTTTTATTTCTGCCATATTGATTAATATCGCTAAACTAAATATTCTTACTCTTGATTACTAAACACTGTTAGAAATTATGACGGGGCGTGGTTTGTAAAAAGATTATAACGGCCTTAGACCAAAGTCATTTACTCAGTCAGGATTACCTCAGGGTAAACACACAATAATTACACGTAGTGATCGAACAGAGATTCGACGATCACAATTACTAGCGGACAAGTGTCTGACATGGCGTCCATGTCGCCTCCGAGAGCCCGAACAAAAGTGAGCGTGTTGACTCATACAAAACCGACGTTTGTCAGTTTAAGACTAGGCGGGTACCTATACTTAAAAACTTCATCAATCTCCTAACAATAGCATAAACTAGGTTAAAAAAATATTAATTAGATTCTCTTTTTCGAAAAATACTGATCCTAATTGACACTAAAGTGAAACAAAAGGAGTAATATTTTCGATCGATTCGGGAAAGCCTACCCGGATCAAAAAAGTCCTTCATTTATTCCCAGGCGACGTACGATTCTATACGCACCGCCGTTTTTCATATTTTTACATCTATTCTTACTTTTTATGATAGGTAGTCTATTGGTTTTGCAATAACTTAGAGCAACAATGACTGCCTCATTAGTCTAGTGGTCCAAGTTAAGATAGATATTATGTTACGTGACGTGAAGTGAAGTGTTTAGTATTGTATTGGTGTTAATTAAGAACTGAACCCCAGCTCGTAATAATAAGAAAAAATCTATTCGACTTAGAAATATAAGCAAGAATCCGATATCGACTTGACACCAATGAAATAAGTGCAAGTGTAAATTAAATCCCCGCTGCAGTTCCCGGCCATTGAAGTCCATAAAACCTCACCAAAGACTTGATTTGTGATGCCGCAAACTGCGACTAAGTTTTCTTCTTTTTAACCATTATGTTGGCATATTTATTGTGCGTACTGCCCTATTGTGGAACTCGCTGCCGGAATCTTTGTTCCTCGAGACATACAATTTGAGTATTTTCAAGACAAGAGTGAATAGGTTTCTTCTAGGCAAGCGCGCTCCATCGTAGACCACTTCGCTGCTTAACATCAGGCAAGTTGTGGTCAAGCGCAAGCATAACGGTGATAAAAAAAAATCATATATTCTTCCTATACACGGTGTCAATTTAGTCACCTGTACCGGTTAAAGGGGAGATTCTACCCGTCGTATTGACCAACTTTCCCTATTAAACCCATTACAGAATTAAATTAAAAAAAGAACTGATTTTCATACACGCCGAAATGTGGTTTGTTTACTTTTGTAATAGGAAGGTGTATGTATTTATTTTTCATAATTAAAAGGAAAAGTTGTTAAGTAAGACGACGGGTAGAAGGTACAGGCAAGGCAGGCCGGCCAAGATTTAGTTATACGGCCACGAATGACGTCGTGTTAATATTTTTTAGGCGCACCTCGCTTTCAACCTCAACTCTCACTGATATACCTTTCTACCACAGGTCATTTTACAAACTGTCATAACAGTGAGTACAATAACCATCACTATTATGCTATGCTTATTGACAGTCGGGAATAGAGAGAGACATTTTCATTCGGCGCTACAAACATGATGAACTTTATTACGCAGTAATTTTTATTCTATGATTTTAGGTCCAATAACGATAACTCTTACCTTAGCATAGCTACTACATTTTCCATCACCTTTTCACTTCCTAGTACTGCATCTTCTAAAGACTTCGTAACGACATAAGGCCAACGTCAATTCGGTGTCAAATTGTCACGCGCCGCCATTTTATATATCACGCACGAGCGTGACCGCACGCCGCGCGCCGCTGTCAAATAATAAATATTGGCGGGACGTTTTTACGCCTTTTTGGGCAAAAAAGTACGCTGCAACAGGAACACTGCATGTTTTTATTCAATAGTTTTTATTTGCTAGTCCGATTTTCACATTTAGATAAAACTAGATAGGTAGGTACGAATACCCCAAAGAGAGTTTGTTTGTTGTTTTATTTATTTATTCATAACAATAAGCTTACAGTTAAAACCAAAACGCTTATGTCGTGTCCGTTTCGATATATGTAGTTACAATAAAAGCAAAATAATGAAGTAGGTATACTATCTTAGTGTTAAATGTACATACCTATAATAATAAATTTTAAATGAATAATAGTTTTGTAAGGATGGGAGGTGGTTGAGTATCAAATAAGACGTCTAATCAGTTTAGAATATCCTTTAATACTGCCTAATCTCACATACATAGGTGTCATAGGTACATCATACATCACACGCCCTCCGTAAAAGAAAAAAAAAATATAAGCTATGATTACATTTTTTTTTTTTTTTTTTTTAATATAAAATGTATATTTATGCATTATAAAACTTAGTCCTATTTTTATGTACTATAGATTCTTTTCCATTAATAGATATAGATACATTTGGTCCTAAATCTTTAATGACCGCGTAGGGTCCTAGATATACTGGATCTAATTTAGTACAATTTTCATTCTTAACTAAAATTAAATCACCTAATTTATAATCAATTTTATTAACATTAGAGTCATACAACAATTTTCTTTGTAGTTTGCTTTGTTTTAAATTGTTTTTCGCTTCGAATTGCGATTTTTGAATACGAAACTTAAGTTCTAAAGGATAGCTTAAATGATTATACAATAAAAAATAAAAAATAAAAATTCTTTATTTACACCTTCAAGTTTTAGTACTTATTACAAAATACTGGTCGTTTTTAAATTTAGAACAGAAAGGTAGTTATTGTTACATATTTAGAGTTGAAGCTGATACCTAAACTAAGATAAATTAATATCTTGTACTATAGGCATCAGCGCCCACCCCCAAAATTAACATTCAAATTTTAATTAAAGAACTACGATCTAATTGAAGAAATGGTAAGTATTTTTAATTCTAATTTACTAGAGGGAACCTAAAGGTAAGTTATTTAGATATTTCGAAACATGTGTGTGTGTGTGTGTGTTGTGGTGTGTGTGTGTGTGTGTGTGTGTGTGTGTGTGTGTGTGTGTGTGTGTGTGTGTGTGTGTGTGTGTGTGTGTGTTGTGGTGTGTGTGTGTGGGTGTTGTGGTGTGTGTGTGTGTGCCTATGCGTATGTGTGTGTGTGTGTTTGTGTGTGCGTATGTGTGTGTGTGTGTGTGTGCGTATGTGTGTGTGTGTGTGTGCGCGCGTATATATTTGTGGTGTACTATTTTAATTTATGCAGGTACAATTAAAAGCTTTTCGATTTCATCGTAAGTAAGGGACAGGAGCCATGTGATTAATTTTTGTTTGCAGTCTCGTTTCGTCAAGGACACAATTTCTTGTTGCTTGTTAGCTATATTAAATAATCTTGGTCCTAAAAACAGGTTAAATTTTTGAGCGAAAGACGTTCTACAAGGTACCGGCCCAAACAATTGTAAACGTCTTCTTGTGTTTTCTTTTTCTGTCAGGATATTAGGTCTGACATTAGAGTATTGCCTCAATATCAAAGACAATACAAAGAGTTTACGCACTGATAGTACCTCACAATCTTTGTATAGGTCAGTGGTAGGGTAGTGCATGGGTTTAAAGTAAATGACCTTTAATAGGGCTCTTTGAGCTCTTTCGACAATTATATTGTGCGTTTTTGCAACTCCTCCCCAACAGGAAATACAATAAGTTATAACCGCTTGGCACAGGGAATAGTACATCATTTTCTTTATGTTAATATTAGCTGAGTGTCTGATTTGTTTAAATATATATATTAATTTTCGTATTCTGTTTGAGAGATTAATAATGTGATTTTTAAAATTTAGATTATTATCGAATATTATACCTAAATATTTTATGGATTTAGCGGCAGATAGCGTAGGACAAGAGCAATTAAGAATTTCATTATTACATGTGTGAGCGGTTATTTTATGTGTTTGTTGCAAAGACCTGCCCGGATCTCTAATGGAGAAATTGATATATTTTGTTTTTTCAGTGTTTAGTGAGAGATGATTTAAAGCAAGCCATTTAGTGACTATGTTAAATCCATCTTGGGCTTTTTGGTACACTTCATTCCAAGACACACCATGGAATGTCAGGGTAGTATCATCTGCGTATGAAATTATGCTACAGTTTTCAATATTAATATTGGTGAGATCATTAATATAGGCTAGGAAAAGTGTAGGGCCTAGAATACTACCCTGAGGAACTCCATGGGTAACAGGTAGGTCATCACTCATATGATTTGCAATTTTTACTCTCTGTGTTCTTCCGGACAGATAATCTTGTAGCAACTGAAGTTGGTTTCCTCGGATGCCGAGTTGATACAGCTTGTTTATCAGGATGGGAATAGAAACCGTGTCAAAAGCCTTTGCCAGGTCAAGGAATATAGTAAGACATTTCTTTTTAGTATCAATTAGTTTGACAATGTGTTCAGTAAAATTATTTAAGGCATCTTCCGTTGACCTGCCAGGGCGGAAACCGAATTGCTGTCTCGAGAGAAGATTGTAGCTCTCTAAATATTTGATTAATCGTGTATTAATTATTCTTTCAAAAATTTTAGATAATGATGTCAGTATAGAAATAGGCCGATAATTAGTGACACGGCTTCTATCTCCACCCTTGAAAATAGGTCGGACTATAGACCTCTTCAATGCATTTGGGAATATACCTACATTTAAGCACATATTGATAATATATGTAAGCGGAGAGACAATGCTGCTCTTTATACATTTTAATATATCAGATGAGATGCCATCGTCTCCCACTGCACAATCACTTTTTAGACCCATGATGAGCTTTTCAATTTCCTGTATATCAGTATCAAGTAGAACGAATGAATTGCAAATTGAGGACGCGCTATCTAAAGGGATATTATTAAACGAAATTGGTCCAGACGGTGCCGTAATTTTGCTTGCTAAGTTTTCCCCTATGGTAGCAAAAAAATTATTTGTGGCATTTACTGATAAATAAGGGGTTGACTCTATCGAAAGAAGATCTAATGAGTGATCTTTTTTATTATTTCTATTTGTGATAGTATTTACCGCCTTCCATATACATTTACTATTTTTACCGGCTTCTTTGAGTAGTTTCTTTTCATAATCACGCTTAAGTTTTCTAGTCAGGTTGTTATAGAAATTTCTGTATCTTTTATATGTGATTTCAAGCACTGTATTTTCTGGGTTTTGTTTAAACTTCGCATGCATCCGATCTCTATTACGAGAACATCTAATAAGACCCACTGTCATCCAGGGTTTAAGGATTCTGTATCTATTTGATATATTTAGTGTTTTAGTATTTAATTGTATGACATAAGTTATTTTTGATATAAATATATCCATGGCATCATTAGGGTTAATTGCATTATAAACTGAGGTGAAGTCAAGATGATCACAATACAATACATACAATGGATCTATATTATTTATCAAATTACTGGGAATATTACAATTCTTCCCAAATACTAATTCATAAGGACAGTAACCAGTCTCAGTGTGTACAGTAGTGTTGAAGGCGAAACACCAATATGGCACCCAAGAACTCCATTGTTGTGTTTGATTTTCTGTTTGTATACGTAAATACGCGCCTAAATGTTTATGTGTGTTTTCTATGGAACCTAAAGTTTGATGATGATACGCCGTAGAATTTAGTTGAGTTATATTTAAAATGCTACATACCTCTTTCATTGTAGAATTGATAAACTCCGTACCTTTATCTGTTATTATTTGTCTCGGGATACCATACCTGAGAATGAAGTTCGTAACAAACGCCTCCGCTACTGACCTCGCGTCCTTTGATGAAAGGGGATACGCTTCTACGTATTTGGTAAGATCGCATTGCAGCGTTAAAATATAGTTATAATTAAAATTATCCTTAACTAATGGGCCCACTAAATCTAAGTATATCCTATCAAATGCTGAGTTACCACAGTCAGTGATAACCATCGGTTCTTTAATTGGTTTATAGTGTTTTTGGCGTTGACATTTGTCGCAACGCTTTACAAAATTAGTGATATCACGTTCAAGTCCCGTCCAAAAATATTTCCTACATATATTATTTAACATACGCCGAATACCAGCGTGACCGCTAGTCGGCAAGATGTGATAATCATTTAAGATTACTCGTTTTGTGTCATCGTCAGTTATCTTTTTTACTCCTTTAATAACACATAAGCGTGGTCCGGACCAATTATCTTTATTATTTATATATTCTGACAACTCTTTTAACACTAGTGCATTTATTTCATTTTTAATTATATATAGAGTGTCTATTTTCTCTTGTTTACAAATAGAAACCATTTCTCTCACGAAGACATCTCGTGTGCATCGCGATCGAGCTAACGGTTTCACAAATAAGGTCTTTTCAGTGGGATAATATGCAATAACTTTCGTTTGCCGTAATCCGTTTTTTTCCAATTTTTTCCATAGTGCATCATTCAAAAATACCAACTCATAATATTCCCTCGGTAACTTAAGCATCTCTACAACTCTCGGGTGATCAGTCCAATCGTTGGTAGGGACCTTAACTACCGTGGAATTATCATCCACATTTTTATTATCCATTCGTCTCTTTTGCCCTCTAGTTAACACAGATATTACGTGCTCATTCAACAACTTCAACTCATTCAAACTAATTCGCGATAATGCGTCTGCAGCCGCATTATTTTGACCTTGTACATACAATATCTCAAAATCATACTCTTCTAACAAAAGTCTAAATTTCATTAATCGGCTAGATGGATTTGCCATACCAAATAGATAAACAAGTGGCCTGTGGTCGGTCTCAATTTTAAATTTTCTACCGTAGAGGTAAGGCCTAAAATATTTTATAGACCACAAAATAGCTAACAATTCCTTTTCAATCGTTGGATATCGTTTTTCACTCGTGTTAAGACTACGACTTGCATACGCTACTGGTCTGTGATCTTTGTTACACAACACCGAGCCAATAGCATAGCCTGATGCATCGGTTTTCAATACAAAAATATTATTTTTATCAAAATCCGGGTATTGTAAAACGGGTGGGCTTGTTAATGATTTTTTGAGTGTTCTAAATGCATCGTCACAATCTTTAGACCAATTGAATTCGACATTCTTTCGAGTTAAATTATTTAATGGGTGACAAATTTTCGCAAAATTGGGAATAAACTTTCGGTAATAATTTGAAAATGCAACAAATCGCTTGACCTCGTCTGAATTTTTGGGGATAGGATAATTTTCTAAAACTTTAATTTTTTCCGGGTCTGGTTTTATTCCCTCGGCAGAAACTACATGTCCGAGATATAGAATTTCTTTACGTAAAAAATCACATTTATTTGGATTTAGCTTTAGATTGACTTTACGTAGCCTTAACATTATGTCAATAAGATTTTTATTATGAGAATCCAAACTCCTACCGAAACAAATTAAATTATCTAAATAAACAAATGTTTTTTCATAGTTGAGACCAGACATCGCCACTGTCATGACTCGTGAGAACGCGCTGGGACTTATTTTCAGTCCCATGGGCAACCGTTTCATCTGGTATTGTCCTGAGGGTGTTGTAAAGGCTGTACAAGTTCTACTTTCAGGGGTCAACTTTACTTGGTAGTAGGCTTGGGATAAATCAAGCTGGGTAAAGTAAATAGATCCGGATAAAGAGTCTAGGATGTCACAAATATTAGGTAAAGGAAATTTGTCATCTAAAATTCTTTCATTTAATTTTCTAAAATCTATAACTAGTCTCCATTTTTTATTGTTTCCTTCTGATTTTTTAGGTACTAATAAAATCGGACTAGACCATGCGCTGCGCGTTGGCTCAATGATATCTTCAGACAATAACTTTTTAACCTGATTCTCAATTTCATCTCTTTGTGAAAATGGTAACCTGTACTGTTTTAAATAGACTGGGTTGGAATTGGGTTTTAGCTGAATAGTTTGCTCATACAAAGTGGTAGTACTTAATTTGTCTCCGGGGAGATAAAAAATATCGGAAAATTTTGCGCATATATTTTGTATAGACGTTTTTTCTTCAGTATTTAAATGTTCTAAATTTAATTCGGATAGCAAACATCGAACTCTTTTACCATTATTGTCACCTGTATCGAAATTGCACATTAAATATTGAGACAATGGTTCTACCTCCGGTTTAAAGTAGCTGAGACTAACTTCATTTTCACGAGTATTTAAAATTTGAACAAATATGGCACCATTTTTCGGCTGACAAATACTACCCGCTATAAAAATACCTTCACACAGCTCTTTCGGAATTACAACACACGGCTCTTTCATACACGTAGTTATTTTAAATACTTTCTCACATCTAGGAGGCACCTTAAAATAATTATTATGACCTAATGAACCGGGTTCCAAAGGTAATGTAAATTGATTGGTATCGGTTGATAAAGTTAAGTTATTAAGCTCAAAGTTTATAATACATTTATATTTAGATAAAAAATCTTGACCAATTATTCCGACATTAGGACAGGGCAGATGCTTCAAAACATAAAACTTGTGTACTAATTTCTGACCATTTATGTCGAGTGTAATGTAAACATATCCCTCCGTGTACAACTTACCTCCAATACCATTTATATTTATTCGTTGAGAATGGATTGGAATGTTCCATCTACAAACCGCCTCATATTTCGCAACCGAAAGTGACGCACCCGTATCTACTAACCATCTATAATTGGTGTTGTTGTCAACCGCAATGATTACTGAGTTATTATAATTACACATCAATATATAATTAGGATCGAAAAAAAATTTCTGGCTCTTTCTGGGACTCCGACTTTTCTCCATGATCATCACGGGTATCGTCATTGGAACTTAACATGTGAACCCTGTTAAAATTTGAGTTCCTTCTATAGTACGTATTGTACCTACCTCTGGGATTAGGAAATCGACCTCGAGTAGGTGGTCCACCCCTATATGAAACTGGGCCCCACTGTCTAAATCCTCCTTGAATCGCGCCGTTCTGTCCTCTGCCATACTTTCTGTAGTTATTGTTGTGGTGTTGGTTTCTTACATTGTACTGGAATTGGAAAGGCTTACCTCTTCCTCTTTGCCCCATAAATACCGAAGGGTTTGTATCTGAGGCAGCACACATTTCCTCCTCATCCTTCGCGGCTCGAATCGCATCCTTTAACGCTTCGTAGTTCCGGGCCGCTAAAATGATGCTAAGCTGACGATTATGCAAGCCGCTTGTAAAACGCTGTATTGCTAGTTTTTCGTTAATTGGTTTTAACAACTCATATTTTGCATCGTTTCCTTCGGCTTGGGAAATTGTCAGCTTAACGAATATCTCTTCTAACTTTTTACCATACTCATCAATTGTACCCGAATTCTGCTTAACCTTCATTAGTTCCGCATGCAAAGCAGTACTCGACTGTTTCGTTAGTAAATGTTTTTTTATATCTGTAACAAGATCAGTGATGGAGACGTAACTAGAAGACAGGCGCATTTTAGCGCTCTCCGTCAAGCGGGTCTTTAATACAAAACTAATTAGTAATTTCTGGCCATCACTGTTTAACATGGAACTGTAAAACTCTATCGAATCTATTAATTTTCTTGTAATTTCCTCTTCCCCTGTCAAAACGGGAAGAAGAGATACGGCAGTTTTCAAATTAAATGTCTCCATATTGGTGTTTTCCTTATTTTTCTTAATTTCTAAATATATCTCTTTAATGTATGTAAAATATATGTCAATATTATCACAATATTTACGTATGATAGTTATATTTTCCTCCTTAATACATTTACTTTTAATCGAAAACTCGAATTGACTTTTACAATCTAAATAATTATTGTAAATTTCATAAGATTTGTTATACTTTTCTATAACAACTTTTTCTGTTCGTTTTTTCCCTAATTTAACCAAATAATTTCTTATATTTTCAATTTCATTATGTAATCTAATAATTTCTACTTCTGCCATTAATAATAAAATATTTTTGTAATTCTTGTAACTAAACACATTTTGTATATATTTAACCACTTACTTTTATTTATGTTTTCACTTTATACCACTTTATGCACTGCAGTTTAGAATGATTACACTTGACGAATTTCCGCCGTAACTCGACGACTCAATCCCTCGTCGCTGGTTTCGGAGCCTCAAAACGCACGCTGGCCTCTGGTTCCCTGCGGCGGCCCGTCCATGACCTCCTGGACACCGCAGCTCGCTCCATCTCCTGTCTCATCCATTGCCTGTGGCATCCTCTATACAGTTTGTACACCCCGTACAAAACAGCAACGCCCAGCAGGGTGCAAATTATTATAAGTACAATACTTATATTCGACACTTGGTTCTTCAGTTCCTCCACATTAGCTGAGTTTGAACCCAAGGCATTCTGGTTTATGAAGACGTCCTCCTTTTCCACGTTAGCACGGCACATTATAACGTACTATTATTCCAACTATTATTCCACAGTAGAAAAATGAATAAAATCGTCCAATTAATTCATCTTAATAAAAGTCCCGCGTAACGCGACCGCACCCAGGCAGACCGCCGTGTATGGCAGGGTCGCCATGTAAGGATGGGAGGTGGTTGAGTATCAAATAAGACGTCTAATCAGTTTAGAATATCCTTTAATACTGCCTAATCTCACATACATAGGTGTCATAGGTACATCATACATCACAGTTTAACTGTCAAGAATTTACACGTTACTTACTTATTTACATTTACACGTATGGTGTAAATTTGTAACACATTACTGTTTTCTAATAAAAACATTGCAGGCTGTCCCCAGGGTATGGTGACGGTCGTTTAATTAGCATACAAATGTATTTGAACATAACGTTATTACCGCCTCTGAACAGTAAATCTAGCTGCGCCATGAATCCAGGTAATTTATTGAAGCCCATGGTATCTCTACATGTATTACTGGAGCAGGTAGGGTGACCTTAATAATGGAGAAAATTACCTATAGAGGACATTTTTTTGGTAAGTCATCTGTCAGGAAAAATTATCGACGTATGACATAGGTTTTAGGTTCGATCCCCACACAATAAATAACAGTATAGATCAGCGTTTACTGGAAATGCTTCGGTTGGAAGTTATTACGTAGCTATATAACAAGTCAGTTGAGTTCCAGAGTACCTACTTCAAAACTAATGTTACTCTAAACTTCAACTGAAAGCAAACAAAACTCTGCTCTGCCTGATAATAATAAAAAAATTTAACATGCCTGACAGGGTCTATTTATTATACTACCCTCCTGTATTTTTACATTACGATTATGAAAACCAGCTCCAACTTTAAATTTACTATGTAAATACGCGCCTAATAGGTAAATGATGTAAGCTAGTTTGAAACCAAACAACGACAACGTGTGAAGGTAATTAGAATATAATAGCTTTGTGGTCGGTAAACGATTTTCTGATAATAAATTAATCAACTGAGTGCATTTACAAAGCACAAAGCCTTGTTAATTGCACTGAACATTGGTTGAAACTAAATATAGTGGTAAATTATTTAGTTCCCAATTTAACAGTTCATTGGAGCTTAATTAAAGCACAATGAGGTTTATAGCATAAATATAGGTTCTATAGCTTGTATCAGCATATACATAGAGTTCGATTACGTCACCGAAATACCTAAATTATTGCAATAATAATAAAGAATCAGTATTAATTTTAAATTAATCTTTTTAGAAATACTTTAATACTGATGACCAAGTGGGCCCACGAATCTCTTATACTTTTTTAAAGAAATTGAACAACTTACCTCTTATCTGTTAAATTCGTAACTTTTACTATGTAAATTTAAAGTAAAATTTAACATTCTGTATCTTTTTTTTTTAATTGGCATTGTCTTCCACTTAAAATAAATGAAAAACTACAATGACCTAACCTAAAAGATCTACAACTCTTTATAAAACGCAGTCTACAATTCTTCGTTTCCTGGCTGCCAGATTGGCAGTAATGGCAACGAAATTGCCAACAGAAAAAAAATACAAAATAAGGATATCTATCCTTTCAATTTGTGGTCACCCTACCGTAAGTAATGTCTTGGCGTACGCGGAACGCATACGTTCGATGCACGCCCTGCTTACCTACATTATGCGAGTCGATACGCATTCGTAACGTATCCATTCGCGTTATTGATAAAAATACCCTAGTGAGCCGGTTCACAATCGAAAAGGAACGTTATTAACGTCACTAAACGTTATTTATGTTTTTGTTTTTACGTTAATAACGTCTTTTGATGTTATAATGCGTAGTGTATTGTCAATAAACTCCGTTTCTTTATATGTATTTACTTATGTATTTCATCTTATCTCACTCGCTCATTATTTCAAAAAAGAACAGATTTAACTTTTAAGACGGCTTTTTAGAAGGAAGTTTTTTGCCTGAATTCAGTTCTTTTATTATACCTTCACAATAAAGACATAAGCCGTGAGTAGGCCTACACACAAAATTAGATGAACAAAGAGCCATTTAGATGATAAAATACCTACAGAGGCAGGCAGGCTATAGAATAGCTAACGTAATTTCCAAAGGCGTTAGACACGTCCATCATAGTTTAAAAATGTGAAAAGAAAGTATATAACTAACATAATATGAAGCAATATTCCACTTCATGGTGGACATTTATAAGCCGGTAATTACACATGTATCGTATTTATGTAATGTACGATATCACCTACTTTTCTTACTCACCCCTTAAAGCTAACCCGTCTCATTCAAAGCCGCCGTGAAGTTGAGATAAATATCACGACTGAATAACGTGTGCTCTGCAACTTTTCACACAATTCAAACTGGAGTTACGTATTGAGAAGTTCTTCAATATTCATCGCGGGCACACTCGTGACTTACTTTTGTGTCATTTAAAAAGCTTGACTCTGATCGACAATTTAGTCGACAATAGAGTTAGATATACAGATATAATTATCTGCTAAAGGGTAAATTGACATAGATTAAGAAAAAATGTATTACGCAATATGTGACAAAATGCAGATGTTGTTTTTTGTTTGCTGGTATGTCTTCATGCTAGCATGAATGGGTCGGCACGACCGGGGAAGTACTACTCTCCCACAGAATATCGACGTCAAGTAGCAAGATGCATACTGTTGCGTTTCATACGGTAAGTGTGGAGCGCTGGAGGGCCAATTCCTTACTCATTCCATCTTCCTCCTCCTCTCTCCTCCCCCTCCCTTTTCCTTGGCTCGGCGAAGCATCTGCAACTCCTTTGGTATTGCAGATGCCCGTGGGTGACGATGACTACTTACCATCAGGTAGCTCGCCTGCTCGTTGGCCGAGTCTTCCCATAAAAAAAGAAATATGAATAATAAACCTAACAATTTAATATTGGAACGTAAAACATACGCAGCACTAACCACTGATATAATTTCCCTAGGGACCCCCAAATTTCCCGTAATGTTATGTACCATTTGAAATAATAATGAGCACACGTTTTAGGTGTACTTTTGGAGTTAAAAACGTAATGAACGAGTTATTGCAAATTATATTTTGGATATATTATTAACAAAATGCATAGATCGGAATCAGAATTTTTTATTGAGCATTATTAATTTCTTAATGAAATCCTCAGTAACATCTCGGAGTCTGGATTTGTGCCCGGTTAATGGCGATAGGCTCGCCTCCTATTACATACCGGCGAAGTGTGGGTATATATAGTACATCTCTGCCTAACCCTTCGGAGAATACAGGCGTGATGGTATATTAT
Source organism: Subacronicta megacephala (assembly GCA_958496365.1). Lineage (NCBI taxonomy): Eukaryota > Metazoa > Arthropoda > Insecta > Lepidoptera > Noctuidae > Subacronicta > Subacronicta megacephala. The sequence goes on along the minus strand of OY292529.1, from coordinate 1,079,949 downwards.
TTACAACGGTTCCATTCGGATTTCCCCACATTTCATCCATCCCACATTTCTAGTAAGCTTTTTTTTTATAAAAAAAATTTACTTAAAATGACTCGGCTATTAGGCGGCGTATCAATCGTAGGCCTGTGCCAAGTGTGATATATTTGTAATAGTGGGTAGTTAGGTTTAAGTTATTGTGTGTAACAAGCCGCGCGCCAGTCTCCGAATATACGTCTATTAGTGAAGTCAATGTTTTATTGTGCTCCCGATAGTGCCCGTAGTTCCCATATCTTTCAGTGGCGACGAGGACAGACGATTCTACGCGTGATTCGTGCAATAAAAATAAAATAATATAGTAACAGTACACAAAATAATAAAAAATGTCGATCGGTAAAATTGCCGAGTTCAAAGTCCACAGTGACGATTGGCGGTTATACGTGGAACGTTTAGAACAATATTTTTTAGTTAACAAGATTCCTATAGAATTACAAGTGCCTACATTAATAACAGTGATGGGAGCAGAGTGTTATGAACTTCTTGTTAATTTGTGTACGCCGGTTAAACCTAAAAGCAAATCGTTTGCACAAATCGTTGACGTCATGGAAAAACACTTGCAGCCAAAGCCAAGTGAATTGGCGGAGCGGTACAAGTTTCGACATAGGAAACAGAAAGAAGGTGAAACTATATCGGAATACGCGGCTACGTTGAAGAAAATGTCCAAAACATGCGAATTTGGATCCTGGCTGGAAGAAAGCTTGAGAGATCAGCTAGTGTGTGGCATAATAAATGAAACCATACGACAACGATTGTTCGCCGAAAGCAGTTTGGATTTCGGGAAGGCGTATAAGTTGGCAGTTAGCATGGAGGCAGCAGAAAAAGACGCTGCGACCGTCGAAGGACAGAGCGGGTCGAGCGAGGGTGTTTCTACGACGTCGGTCACTTGTCAAGCGATGTCAGCGGGCTCGCGGCGGAAAGGTACGGCGACAGTGGCCGCTCGTGACGCTTGCGGAGGGACAGCACCGTTTGTTACAACGGCGTCTAGCGGACGGTGGCGCGGCGCGCGCGCATCTGCAGCGCCCGCATCCATGAAGCTGGGTGAGCGCGCGCAGCAACAGCAGTGTCGAGTGTGCGGCGGGCGTCACGACGCAAGCAAGTGCAAATTCGGGCGTTATGTGTGCCGAGTTTGTAACCAAGTAGGACATTTGCGACGTATGTCTCCGAATTTATCAGAACACTACAACGTGGATATGAATGTGCTTCAAATGAGCAATGAAAGTGATGGTGCGGAGAGCGATGAGGTAATATTTGTAGATGTTTGTAAACTATCAGTGACGCAGTGTAGTCCTATTTATGTCGAACTGAATATTAATGGTATTGACATTAAAATGGAATGTGACACCGGCAGTGCAGTGTCATGCATAAGCTGGGAGTGCTATAGTAGGTTGTTTAATGGGGTAAAAATTAAGCCTAGTAATCTAACATTAAAGTATTACACCGGCGAGTTAGTAAAACCTCTTGGAGTTATACAGCCATTAGTTAAATATAAAAATTGGCATAAGCAATTAGATTTATATGTTGTTAAGAATGGCAAAACACTTCTGTTAGGCCGTCAGTGGATGGCTGAACTAAAAATACAATTACCTACAATAACCTATGATTGTAATAGTAATGATGTTGTGTTGTTTAAAAATAATGTATTTGATGTGGCTACTTTCAGTTCCAAATACTGTAAAGTGTTCGCGGACGGGCTGGGGCGGTTCCTCGGCGGCACGGTGAGCGTGCGCCTGCGCGAGGGGGCGCGGCCGGTATTCATGCGCGCGCGCCCGCTGGCGTACGCGCTGCGCGAGCCGGTGGAGCGCGCGCTCGACCAGTTGCAGCGGGACGGCATTCTCTCTCCTGTGGAGCGCTCCGACTGGGCCACACCCATCGTGCCGGTTGTCAAGAAGGACGGTAACATTAGGATTTGCGCAGATTACAAATTAACTTTAAACAAGGTTATTGAAGTTGACCGTTATCCGTTACCCAGGGTAGAGGAGTTATTACTCCGATTAAAAGGTGGCCAGCATTTCACTAAAATTGACCTTTCACAGGCATATGCTCAATTTGAGCTTGATGAAACAAAAAAATATACAGTGATTAACACTCATAAAGGATTATTTATGTATAATAGGCTAGTATATGGGTTAGCATCAAGTCCGGGCATTTTTCAAAGACATTTGGAGCAGTTGTTTGCAGATTTATCACATGTGGGGGTGTTTTTGGATGACATTATCATAACGGGGTCCACAAAAGAAGCACACATGCGTAACTTGTGCAAAGTATTTGATCGCTTGAACAAAAACGGGCTTAGAGTAAAAAAAGAGAAATGTGTATTTTTTGCCGAATCAGTTAACTATCTAGGTCACACGATTAGTAAAGAAGGGGTTCACACGTGCCCGGATAAAGTTAAAGCTATTGTTAAAACCCCAGCTCCTACGAATATTTCTGAACTAAGAGCTTTTATTGGTATGGTGATGTACTATGGGAAATTTATAAGAAATGTTAGTACAATTCTATCGCCTTTATATAAGTTGCTTAAAGCTGGAACCTCGTATAGCTGGAATAGTGAATGTGAAGAGGCGTTCAGTAAAGTTAAGCATTTATTAACATGTAGTGAAGTGCTAATGCATTATACACCGGAGTTACCTATAATTTTAACAACAGATGCGAGCAGTGTAGGCATAGGAGCAGTGATATCGCACACAACAGCAAGGGGCGAGCGGCCCGTGGCGTACGCCTCGCGCGCGCTCACGCAAGCCGAGCGGGCCTACTCACAAATAGATCGAGAGGCACTCGCTATTGTGTTCGGAGTTCGTAAATTTCATCAATATCTTTATGGTCGTAAATTTATATTAAGAACCGATCACAAGCCTCTCACTTATATTTTTGGTGATAAAGTGGGTATTCCGGTGATGGCCGCGTCTAGGTTACAGCGTTGGGCGGTGTTATTGGCTGGGTATACTTATGACATTGAATATGTTTCTTCGAGTAAGAATTGTGCCGATGCATTATCACGATTGCCGTATAAAGGATGTAAAGAAAATGTTATATCACAAAACGAAAATACTTATGTTAATTTTGTAGAACATTTTTTACCTATTACGAGCCAAGACGTTAGGAAAGCGACAGCCAGTGGCGTGCACTCCATACAAGCAAATAAGCTCTGCATACCCTGTAGTCCCTAAATGTATTTAATTAATAATAAATTTATTCCCCTCTAATGATAAATAAATGTAATTAAAAAATGGTAATTTAGCTTGCGCACCATCTATTACTTTTTTTTAAGAACTAATTCGTTGAAGCGTCGATAACTTGCGCGCGCCGCGTCATTCAGCTCCGCGCTGGTGGCGCGCTCTGCTGAGATAAGCAGTGCACCTCGCTGCTTATTCTTCATACAATGCATTTGGACGCATCTCGTGTAGTGCACGGCAAAAGTGTGACTGTGTGCGTGTAAATATGAGCGTGTGTGACAGATTTAGAAGCACTGCTTATTTGCTTTGCGACCAAATTAAGAACCCGCAAAAGCAGCGCATATTGTTTATTGCAGAGGGTCAACGTTTTTAGTCGGATTGACCAATTGATCGACTATATTTTTATTCATTCCAAATTTTTTCGCCATATTGTTTTTCTTGGCGCAAGTGATTGTTTGTCGAGTAATTTTTAATAAGTTTATTATTGTAAAAAAGTAATATTAAACTCGTAAAAATTGAAAAATATACCTGTGAGACCTGTGTAGGTGAAGTGTGTTTAAACAAATTAAAATCTGGCGCGTTTTCGACATTATTTTTCTGAATGAAGGAAAAAGCTAAATTGATTTCAAAGTTAAGGTCAGTACTCAGTTTGGATTTAACTCGAAGAAAGGGTTATATTACTCGTCATTTTAATAAAAAGTTTTATGATAATCATTACTGGTTAACTGGTTGTGTACATACAAACAAATTGTATTTTTTCCATTGTATTTTGTTTACTTATCGCGATAGTAAGAATATTTTCGGTAAGAGACAGGTAGGTGGGGAAGATACCTACAAAAAGCTGAAACTAGTCAGTTTTTTATTGCATACCCTGTCTGAAATCTCTGTGCACGCCACTGGCGACAGCTGTAGATAAAGTGTTAAGTAGGATTTTAGTTTACATACAATCTGGATGGCCTCCCACCTGTGTAGATGCAGAAAGTATCAAACCATACTTTATAAGGCGTAATGAGTTATATACGGAGTGTGGTTGTATTATGTGGGGTTATCGTATGGTTATACCACTTTCATTGCAAAATAAAGTTTTGAAACAACTTCATAGCAGTCATATGGGGATCGTAAAAACAAAAAGCTTGGCACGTAGCTATGTATGGTGGCCTAATATTGACGTGGCTGTGGAAACGTTATGTTAACAATGTGAGACTTGTGCAGCGGAGGCGGACGCGCCGCCGCGGGCCCCGATACAGCCGTGGCAGTATCACGCGCGCCCCTGGTCAAGGATTCACATCGATTTCCTAGGACCATATAAAGGTCTTACCTTCTTAGTTATTATTGATTCTTCTTCAAAATGGTTAGAAGTTTTTGAGATGACACGAACTAATGCATCGAATGTTATTAAGGTTTTAAGAGTTACATTTGCGAGGTTTGGGTTGCCGGAGGAACTAGTATCTGATCAAGGCCCACCATTTACTAGTTTAGAGTTTAAATCTTTCTTAAAAAACAACGGCATTAAACAGTTTTTTTCACCAGCCTACCACCCATCATCCAATGGTGCTGCGGAAAATGCAGTCAAGCTTTGCAAGCGGGCTATTAAGAAAGCGCATAGGGATTGTGTAGATGTCGATACCGCCCTACAAACATTCCTGTTAGCATACCGAAACACCGTGCACAGCACTACCGGGGAGACCCCGGCTATGCTGTTACAGAGACGTCCATTACGCTCCAGACTTGATTTACTGCGAACCAATCTGGTCACCAAAGACAAAGTCCATGAAGCTCAGAGACGACAAATGGAATCTGCAGGCGGAACAGACCGTAGTTTTAGGGAGGGTGATTTGGTTTGGGCTCGTGAGTATGGTGTTAGTGACAGGTGGGTGAAAGGTACCGTAGAACGGGCAGACAGTGCTCGTAGATACTCAGTGGTTAAGGATAACGGTCAACCAATAAAAAGGCATGTAGATCAAATGCGCCGCAGGTCTCGTTTATCTGATGTTACCTGTCCAGAAACGGTGGACAATGTAGATCATGGGAGAGAGAGTGTGGTCGAGCCACTTAGCGAGGGGTTAGAGCCGGCAGTAAAGGTAGCTTCACCCGAGAGAACTACCGGGAATAAGGGGGGGAGTTCAAATCCGGAAATTAATACTCCTGAAAATTCTTTAGTTAATTTACAACCACAATCTCCGCCGCCGGAGAATCGTTACCCTAAGCGGACACGGAAACCAGTAGACAGATTTACGGTTGTTTAACTAGTTAAGAATTTATATTTAATTTAATATGTTATTATGTAATTATATTGTTGTATTGTGGTGGAGGTGTGATATATTTGTAATAGTGGGTAGTTAGGTTTAAGTTATTGTGTGTAACAAGCCGCGCGCCAGTCTCCGAATATACGTCTATTAGTGAAGTCAATGTTTTATTGTGCTCCCGATAGTGCCCGTAGTTCCCATATCTTTCACCAAGTAATATGGATATTATCATTTTTGTGTTAAGCCACCCAGAATTATGTATAATGCCATTTTCCATAAATAAATAATGCACTTATAACACTGTTTGTATAAACTTATTATAGCTTAATATTTTGAAGCGTCGGTAGCCTAATGGCTAGGGCGTCGGACTTGCGATCATATGGATGCCGGTTCGAACCCCACCCATTGCACTACCGACGTGAACCCACTCGTAACACAAGCATTTAGCTTAGCACGAGGGGTTAACAAGAATACTAGCAATGTGTGACCCACATCGCTAGTAACCTTTTTTTTTAAAAAAAAAAAAAAAAAAACACCCGTGAAACACGAATCTATGTCAAAACATACAAAGGTAACAAACATGCAGAAATTAATTGGCATTCCAGCATTAGCTCAAAGGGATTAGTTCCAAGGATGGTCATTTCGTTCCTCATACAAATTCAAATGTGTACTCGATTGTACACACGAAACGCTGCATAGGTCCTTTGGCTCTACGTACAAATTCGAAGCTGTATTCGACTGTACACGAATGAGATGTAATGCAACGCTCCGGGCTTTACGGCAGAGGATTATCAACCTAACGAACAACGGTACAACTTGGCTGTGAAGCAAGAGGGTATTAAAACTTTTGTTCACGCTTCATGTTAAGCTCTGTCCGATATATTATTTATAGCTTCGAATATAGAACAAGCATTATTATATGATATATATATTTTTTAATTCTGTAGTACAAGTCAATTTTTTGTTTGTTTTCAGTACTAGATGCCGCCAACATTACATAAGTAACGACCTGTGATAAAAACACCGACATACGCTTAGAAAAACATGGTCTCTTTTAAAGCCCAGACATAGTACATAACAATATGTGAATGAACAACGTGGGGATATTTCTGAAATAGGATGTTGATTAAATAATCATAGTGACTTTGAATAGCTATCCCATTTCTTGACTACAAACAAATTGGAATGGTTATTGAGCTATACTAGTACTAAGGAATATAGATGCTCCATGAAAGAGCCAGTGGCTATTTATGAAGACCAGTATGTGGGGGGTAGTTAATAGTAAAGTTTTTCAGTTGGATTGGTGGTATCAATAACATGTTTTGATGTGGTCATGAGATAATTTTAGCTTTTTTTTAATCAAACATAACGTAATCATTATATTTATGGTTACCGGAAAAATATACCGAAACATAAATAAAATAATTTAATTTAAAGTGATATACTTTATATAAGTGTCATTTTACTTTAAGTACATAAGGGGGCTAATGCAATCTGATTTATTCATTAAAAATTCTCAACTCTATTTATCATGACGCCGATCTTCTCAATCTCACTGACAATGACATCACCTGCCTGTAGAAACTCTGGAGGATTCCTGTATACCCCTACTCCACCAGGAGTCCCCGTCAGAATTATATCTCCAGGGTACAACGTAAATAGTTTCGATAATCTCTCAATAATATCAGGAATCTTATGAATAAACTGATTTGTATTGCTTTTCTGTTTTTGCACTCCATTGACGATGCATCTTATACCTAAAGATTGAGGGTCACCGATTTCATCACTAGTTTTTATACAAGGCCCAATTGGACAAAAACTATCCATAGCTTTGCCTAGCAACAATTGCCCGATACGTTTATTCTTGTCCCAATCAGTAGCTCCTATATCTTGAGCAATAGTGTAACCCAGAACATAATCATAGGCATCTTCTGCTTTCACTTTAGAAGCAGTTTTTCCAATGACAACCGTCAATTCGACTTCGCAGACAACCTTTTCGGAGACTTCAGGCTTAAGTTTCACAGGTTCATCAGGCCCGACGATGGTGCTTGGAAATTTGTTGAAGATGAATGGAGTTTTTGGTGGCGGGAAATTCTGTTCTTCGCAATGATCTTTATAGTTTAATCCAACGCAAAGTACTTTATCACCTCCATGTATCGGTGCTTTTAGATTCACTGTTGATAGTGGAACGGATGCTGGGTTGGTGTTTATTAACTTCTTTACCTTTTCTAGATCTCCTTTCTTCAGTATTTCTATCAGAGTACTAGGTATTGTGGCGTCAGCCTTATTTATATCAACAACATCATCGCCATTCAAATATCCCACGCGAATTACTGCAGGATTTTCTTTATAAACAAATTGTATAAGCTTCATTCTTGAATTTCAATTTGTAACACAGAACTAACAATTTCCTCGAATTCTTTTGATCCAAATAAAAATGTCACTGGGATTTAATGAAATGTTTTCAGCACGGAGATAAATAGCGAATTTTACTAGACGATTTCTTTCTAGCAACAAGTGTTGATAGCACTGTCAGCTAGTTGAGATAAACGTAGTGTTTTATACATAACATCTCATGTCTTATCTACCATCTCTCTCAAGTGGAAATATTAGTTGTTTATGTCATCTCTTATGGATTTATGTAAACAATATGATGTATTGCTGTATGGTAATAGTATGATAAAACTCATGTTTAAAAAGATACCAAAGAAAACAAATGGTGTTTTTTTTCTTAATTATGGACAGTATCTCAATAACGTTGCATCAAATTACTAGTAACTGTTAGTAAAATAAAGGATATTTTTTACTACAAAGGAAAATGGATACTAATATTTTCAGACTAAAGCCATTTTATCTTTTCTCTAATAGAATATTTTATTAGTTATTAGATCAAATTGTATATAAATAATGTAACATGAAACGTCTGAAGCCTTTTACTCCATCATCGTAGATATTCTTACTTATAATATAGGTACCTAGCTCCGAGCAATACGTAATGTAATCAATACATTATTAAACTCAATCAGACGATGAAAATAGTATATATACTCGTACATACATACGCTCACGCCTTTTTCTCATAAGGGTAGGCAGAAACTACAGTTCGCCATTTGCTACGATTCTTACATGCATAATTCTTTTGCTTCGTCCACTTTCATACATCTTATCATACACGTGCCGGTTGCGAAGATCTTTCTGAAGATGATTCTGAAGATTTGGATGATGTGTATTCTTCCACATAGGTTGAATCTATTTTAGGTTGACATTGACTTCTCAGATACTGAGAACCTTCTTTTTATTTTAGTACCGACTTTCCCTACCTTCAATGTCCTCACATCCCGTTATCGCCATAATGTAACTATATACCAAAATGTAAATGAAGTAAAAAAGAGTGTCCATGGGTTTCTTGCCAGATTCTTCTCCATAGGATCAACTTTTTGGAACCGTGCAACTAGAGTCAATAACGTTTCATAAAAACTTGTAAAAGCTTATTTGAAATAAAAACATCTGATTGATTGATTGTTTGAAGGATCTGTGTAAGTACTCACTTTATATATTTTTAAGACTAACAAAATTCACAGAAGGGAACTTAAAAAAACTTTGTATTTTAATAATTCATTGAATAATTAAATACTTATCCTCGTCCAGAGTATTCTTGTTTTGTTGTTAGACATTTAAATGGGAACAGTTTTCGAGCTTAAGAAACTTTAGGATATTTTCCTTGAAATCCATCTGATGATACTCAGGGAAATAAAATGTATAAATAAGGTAACGCGGCTCGTTATTGGAGAGCCAATTATAAAAATACTTTTCAGGAATTTTATCATCTGAAATTTATATCTGTATTTTAGTTTCAATTATAATTTTATATAAAGATAATATTTAAATAAATTATATTGAAAGTTACCTAGGCATTAATGATAACTGATTTTTTATAAAAAATAAAATAAACATTTGTTTTAAGTCTGAAATTGATAAGACCTATTTTTAGTACCTATTAGGAAAGATATTATGAAGTATCTTAATAACATATAAGTAGTCATTAATTTTCAAATAAATACTTGCGGTTTACGTAAAGCAAATTCATATTAAAACATTCAAACCACAACAATAAAGACAATATGTATAAATGTAAAGACTGCCCCGTAGGTCTAGTGGTCCCAAGCGCGATTGCTACGCTAGAGGTCCTGGATTCGATACCCATGTCGAGCAAAGTGTTATTGAGTTTTTCTATTAAATTCTCAGTAGCAGCTCGGATTCTGGATTTGTGCCCGGTTAATGGCAATAGGCTCGCCCCCTATTACATGGGACCTAAACATACCGGCGAAATGTGGGTGTACATTAGTACACCTCTGCCTAATCCTTCGGGGAATACAGGCGTGATGATATGTAAAAATAAACTCGACTGAAAATGTTAAATCTGATGGACGGCAATAGGTTTTCCTACCTTGTATACAAATGATTACAAAGTTGAGAATACCCGATCCTCCTAAATGAGATTAATGTTTGTAATTCAAAACGTTATTATGTAATTTATTCCAATGTTTATCTCTGATCATCACCTTGATCATATAATAATGATAATATATAATTTATTAAAGTAGGGGGTTTTGTTTATGATTTCCATCTTTTATAGGGATTTCCTCCACCTTGAAATAAGATTACGATATTAAAATAAAACAAAGTTAAAATTTATATTCTTTAATTCCCAAGGAACGTTGGACTTCTTATGTTTAAATAAACATAACATACCATCACGCCTGCATTCCCCGAAGAATTAGACAGAGATGTACTTAATGTACAATTTTTTTTTTTTTACCGTTATGTAAGGGTTCCATGTAATAGAGGGCGAGCCTATTTCCCTTTACCAGGTACATATCCTAACTCCGAGCTGCTACTGAGAATTTCATAGAAAGACCCAATAGCACTTTTCCCGACACGGGAATCGACCCCAAGACCTCTAGCGTTTCAGTCGCGCTAAGGATCACTAGACTTATGTGGCAGTTACCGTCATTTAAGTATTTAAATGTCTAATATCATATAGTAAGTTAATGTCAGAAAGCAGAATTTTAATATTTTAAACGCTGAATGTATTTAGAAACCGCATTGTAAATGTTATGTTGTTAATATCGATAATTTTCAACAATTTCGAAAGATAATAGATATACACAGATATAGGACTTCACTACCTATTTCAAGCTAGGAAATTGCCTTTAAACATAAGCCACACTGGATACAGCTGTTTCTTAAGCACATTGCCCGACGTCCCACACTATCTCAAGCGATATAAATTTCTGATAGCGTTGTTGAAATGCGACATTTACATGATTTAAGCCTATAAATGGTGATAAAACGGATAAGAGATACAATTTGGGGACCTATTGAAAGGTTTGTAGCGAATCCATCTCATATCATTTTAGCAAAAACTTATACCATTCTTGTACAGGGGGCCTAGACAATGTTACATTTCTATATCGAAAACGAAGTTAGATTAATCTGAAATGTATGGAATTGGCATAATCTGTCGATATGTCACGTGATGAAATTATGTCAAATCGATACATTTCGGATATCTAAGTTCGTCATCGATAATGAAGATGTGACATTGTCTAGGGGCCCAGACCTAGTGGCAGTTAATTCTTTAATAACAGTCTTATATCAAATATTGTTTATTTGTCGTTACACAAAAGAAAACATGTTATTAAATATTTCAGTGGTCTAGTGTTCCAAGGGCACCTGCTAATAGTGAGATCCTTTGTTCGAATCCCAGATCGAGCATTGTCATTTGATATAATTATCATATCTTAATGCATAGGATATAAAATCTATCGGCGAATGGCGGCTGACTAATACAAATTTAGTAAATAATTAAAAAACTTGACGTTCAATTTTTTTTTCATTTTAGTATCTAACATAGGGTTTATAACACTACCGATTCACATTAATTTAATCCATGGGTAAAAAACCTTGTAAACTAGTGTTATTAATACGCACATGACTTTGAAAAGAGAGATGTGCATGCCTTGGATTCGAAGTCGAGACCTTTTGACTTAGTAGACTATTAGTTACATCACTAGGCTATCACTGCACTATTTTACAATGATTGCGACATAATAATAAGGCAATACTAATTATTTAAATGAATCATTTAGCTGGCTATATCTATTAAGCCTCTGTATTACCTGAAAGTGACGGAGCGGTGGCGAACACTAGTTATTATTGATGAATGTAATTTAATTACAATTTAGATGTAGTATGTAGTATCCATCATTGTTATTAATTACTGTTGTGTTAAGATCGGCCTGACCTAATTATGTTACTGGATTCAATATCAGTCCATCTCAATTAAAATGACTTTTTTTATGGGATAACTCGGCAAACGAGCAGGCGAGCTACCTGATGGTAAGTAGTCATCGCCGCCCATGGACATCTGCAAAACCAAAGGAGTTGCAGATGCGTTGCCGAGCCTATTTAAGGAAAGGGAGGGGAAGGAGAAAAGGAGAAGGAAGGGGATTGGGGGAGGAATTGGGCCTCCGGCCCTCTCGCTCACCGAACGAAGCGCAGTAACGAAACGCTACTACTCGGACGTCGGTCTTCTGCGAGAGTGTGGTACTTCCCCGGTCAAGCCTGCCCATTCATGCTGCGAACAGCGTGGCCCTACCACAACAAAATTGAATTGACTATTGAAATAACAACTAATTTTCACGGATTTTAGCTCCTTATGTTGACATTATTTAGTTTTAAATTTTAGTGTAGTTCTTATTTGAATATAGGACCTAATATCCTAGATTTCCTGAGCGGATCTTTAGCCTTCCCTGAACCAATCACACTGCAATAATCTAATGGATATTGGATCGTTACAACAGGCAGCTACGTGCAGCCTGAGATATCAATGTCTGATTACATGCAGAACTAACATGATTTGTGGAATATTACGATTGATTGAAGTATTATTAAATAAGGGCTACTGAATTCATGATTTACTACCATTAAACCTCACCTTTTACTTGAAAATCAGGCAAACAAGGTTCGATCCGATTTTAGTTTTTACTGAAATTGAAATTATTGACCAGCCAAAGACCAATTAGCGGACACAATAGAAATACAAGCTTGTTTATTTTTCTTAAGAAAATTTCAATTGCACAATGTAGTTTTAACACGTGCGGTAAACGACATCAAGTTACCACAAAATGACAAATTTCCTCAGTTGATTTTGAACTTAATTATCAACACTTTAAGGTTTAAAATCATTTAGAGATATTTGACAGTTTTGTACAACCTGATGTGCGGGCGACTGTAGGTACATTGTTACAATTATCAATAAAGTTTGTTACAATAATGAGCTAAAATTATAACCATCATAAAATATGGTATTTACTAAGACGATTTTACTGTAAATTGCACTTCTACAAAATTATGAATAGTAGCTTAGTGCCTAAAGCACTTGCCTGCTACGCGTAGGTACCGATTAAAATCAATTCTTACTGAAAAATTACTTTTAACAAAAAAGTTAAACCGCCTTCAAAAAATAATAAAATAATTTTGTCTAAAACAGTTTGGGAAGTCGGTGACTTCTATTTGAGTGGGTCTTTTGTTTTCGTCACCGACTTCCCAAACTGTTTTAGACAAAATTATTTTATTATTTTTTGAAGGCGGTTTAACTTTTTTGTTAAAAGTAATTTTATTTTATAATTTTTAGTGGAAAGTTTTGTTTAGAAGTACTTGTTAGCCAACTAAACGCACTGCTCCAATAAGACAGCGATGTTTCGGAGTAAACGATAATATCATCGATGTAAACAATTTTTAGATTTTTGTTGATATTTTCAAAACTACTCAACTGATTTCGATAAAATTTGAACGGGACCACCTCTGAAGTATAACCTACCAAACAAAAAAACAATCATTAAAATCGGTCTTCAATTGGCGGAGATATCGCGTAACAAACATACAAAAAAAAAAAAAAAAAAAAAAACATACAGACGAATTGAGAACCTCCTCCTTTTTGAAGTCGGTTGAGAAGTCGGTTGAAAAGGACGACTTATCAAAATTAATTAAAAAGACAGAAACTGAAGATATTTATAAAATTAAATAATCACAAATGCGAAACATATACGAAATTGTCCCTTATTAACTACTTATTAATTGTCTACTTATTAACTTCGCGTTTCTTAGGTAAGTCAGCCATACTTTTAGATTTTAAAAAATCAATTTCTATGTAAATGTTACCTTCAGGCTTCAATCATGGGAAAAGATATTGTAGTCATGATAAGGCATCTCTTCTTCTTTGTTTCTAGATTTAGTACTACTAAATCTAATTATATAGTCTCAACACGATCAGATTAGCACCTAATTAATATAGGTTTGCCCTACATCTAGACAAAAGCTGATCACTAGTTACATCTCGATACGCCGGCCATTGTAACTGCTCCAATAGGCTTAGATTATTGGCCCGATTGCTTCGCTAGCGAACAGAATACGTTTTACAGTGACAGTATAAATTTAATAAAGTAAGAATTGAAATTGTTATTGCGTTAATTACTAAGTACTGGCTAGTAAATGGGTGGAGGAATAAGTAGAACTACGGTTATTATTATTATACCTAGTTTGGTTAGGCTAGGTAACCATCCGATCTCCAGCAATAGTTGTTGCATGATGCGTGTACAGTCAGACACACAGCAAAATATTCTATAAATGTTTGTTTTCGCTTCTGTGGCTCTTATGAGAGACCCCTGCAAAATTAGATTTTCTTCAATATCTAGGCATAATGTACAGACATCGACATTGTATTTGTATCGGTATTGATATGATCGTAAAAATATGTATTAAGAAAAATCAAGATAATATAGAATACCTACAGCCCTCGTCTAAGCTCATGGTCATTCTTATTCCTATCACAAGTAATAGATTCGGACCTTTATCTACGAAAAATATGATTATGTAAAAATTAACCTTTCGTAACGCAGGTCTGCGTTCCAGTTTTTAAAGCTTCATAAATATAACATAACGTTTATCTCTCTATTTGATATATAATCGTCTAATTGTATTAAAATGACGCAACAACGAAAAGTTAAATGGCAAGTAAGTAGTTTATATTATAAATCACATGTGAAAGCTACTAAATCACACAAACACTCATTATCAGGTGTGCTAACATCAGTGTAATATGACTATTGCCGTGGGCCATTACACAATCGACGCCATTCGAGGGCATTAACAGGTATCGATGGCTCAATGGCCTGCCTAATGTGTGACAAACTGGGCGTGATACAGCCTATTATCAGCAAAGGTCGCACTTCCTTTTCTCATGTACGGATAAATTTCAATACTGTGTAATAAGCTGGTTGACTGTATTTCTTAAGGTCTCATAATAATTTAATATTGCCTCATTAGTCTAGTGGTCCCAAACGCGACTGATACCTACGCTAGAAGTCCTCAGTTCGCTTCCCGTGGCGGGAAAAGTGTTATTGGGTTTTTGTATGAAATTCTTAGTAGCAGCTGATCGTGTTAAATGGTTAACAAAAGAAGTGATTTAGGAGAAGATATCCAATACGTGATGTAAAACTATAAGTAATATGCTTCGATGATAACTGAACTAATTTCAACCATGTCTCTGAACTGTTTTAACCATGAGGAGATCATGTTGCAAGGTCGAGTTGCACATAGAAACATAGTCGTATACTGAATGCAGCCACAAGACCAACTAAAAAGAATTAGGCCCTTTATTAAAAATTTTTTTTTGCAATAAATAGTTTTAATAAATATCATCACATTTTCATAAATGCCAAATTACATAATATAAATGCTATACAAACAAGAAACTAACAATTAATGAATATTTACAAACATACAGACTAAAAATTAAATTCTGTAATTTTTGTACAGTAAAGAATAACATTTTTTTGGTAATTAAAATAAATATTTTTCTACAATGGCACCGCTAACTAATACAAGATTATTGAAATAATATTCGAAACCTTTTGCTTAATACATATTTATAACATTTAACTCACAACTTTTTTGATCATGTCAAAAATGATATTGATAGTGATATATTTATTTTTCTGTTTGACAAAAAATACTGTCATGTTTCAACTTAAATTTTTTATAGACGCATCTATTTTGCTGCCATATAATTTATGTTACTAAAATTTTCATAGCCTTTAAAATTCTTAGCAATAGTTTTGAAAATTCCTTCAATAATCTTGTGTAAAAAGAAAATTTACTTATCAGGTGTTCAGCGGTGATATAGTAAATTTTCGATATGCAAAAGTGACTTTAAAGGCTCTATTTACAGATAGAAATATTATTTAACAATGTATCCCATCCCATCTCACTGCTGAACACGAGATACCTCTCAGACTGAGAGGATTAATTAAGGCATAATTAATTAATTATAAAAAAAAAACAAATATACTAATTACAAATATCCGAATATCCAAATTAATATATAAATATATTTGATACAGAATACACATTAAAAAAAATTGTTTTACAATATCTTCTAAAATGGCGATTCATATTATAATAAATATTATTATAGGAACCAAAATCAACTATTTCAACTAAATCTATTTTACGTATACCGTTTTTACTTTTAATAAATAATTTAATAATTACAAGCGTCTACGCTAAATAAAATAATATAAATACTTAGGTACTTGAAATATATTTACCCCATAAAGACATCAGTACAAAATAGAAAGACCATTATTATCTACACGGAATGCAAGCAGAAGTTTTAATAAAACACGTTTTTAATTGGGATATAGAGTTTTTAAACAAATACATATAGTAGACAAAGAGTTATTTCGTCTTGACCGAATTCTAATACATCTGAATCTAAAAGGAACTGTGTACTAGCTAACATCACTCCATCACTTTATAATTTTCTTAAATTTAAATATCTTGCCAACATTCAAGTCTCTTTGCTATCAAAATTTCAATCACTTTCAACATTGTGGCACTAATGTAAATGTATTAGCTTCGCCATTGCCAACTACTAATAGAATTGGAACCAATTCATTTGTGTTCCATCTACAGCGTTCAAACGACCACAAAACTTGAAAGGGCTTAACAAATGTAATTAATCAAGTGGAATTAAGTTTTAGAAAAGGGACTTCGTTTAATGAGAAAACGTATGCTGGCGATTTTTTGCTACAAGTCCTTCTTTTAGCTACTGAATTATAATAGTTCTGTGACGAATCCTATATACATGGAGCCAGAGGTTGCATTAAAAGAGCTTCAACGAGTAAACTGGATTTGAATAGCTGGACGTGTAGCCATGCGTACATATTCAAATGCTTGTCACTATTCGTTTGCTTATTAAAATAAACGTTGTATGAGCTGTTTGAAGTTACTCACATGATGTGTTGTCTCGTTTCGTTCAAATAGTAAGTGACTGTCGAACGAAAGAAACAACATAATGGGTTCTACACCGCTTATTAACAATTTTATTCTCTACTTTTTATTTGTTTTGTATTGTACGTTTGGAAGTCAACAAACATTTCCATTTAGCCATACATGCATGTATAGCATTTTAAGAATAATATCTGCCCGACGAGGAATACTAAAATCCCACTTCACGATACTCAGCGATAACGTTATCGAGTAAGAGAGTTAGTAATGTTTATCTTGCTATTCCCCTCCAAGCATAACACGCGAAGAGGTCATTTCCAGATTTCATTTTCACCCCACTTCACTATTTCATCTTATATCAAAACCACTTTGATCGTCATCAAATTCAAGGTTAGGTACGACATCATACGCATATTAAAATTCGCGTATTTTGATCATTTCTAAAAATTTACCTAATAGTGCCTCGCTTATCATATTTATATTGTTATCATCTCAATCTCAAGTATCTAGAAGATCGTTATATAATATTGTTATTGATATAACTCCGCATTATCAAATAAATATCATCAAGTAGCATCAATCTTTTCTTCAGGATAAAATAGTACTGTTTAATAATAAATGTACTGTTTAAAGTCATTTTGGTATTCTGTGGCAGCACCACCCTACCTTTAGACTCAAGTAAAAATCCATATGTTTCAACACATAGGTATGCGATAAAAACAAAATTCACTTATTCCCTATCAAATAACATCACCTCAAGAATCACAAGGCAATTGCGTGTACCTGAGACACATTCCTATATTTTCCTCAGGACTCCTCTTCGGGGTTGGAGGGCCGAAGTGCACTGATACTGCGAAGGGCGTTATGGAGGTTTCCACGTGGCAGTCCTGGCGTTGCTGACCCGGACAGAACGTGTTGCCGCAATGATGAGGGTCGCAGACTCCTGCTGCTCCGAAATATGAGCTCTGAAAATTAATAAATAGATACTAAGTGTACGGTAGTGTAGTGCAGTGATAGCCTTGTGATATGACCATTGGACTGCCAAGTCAAAGGTCTCGAGTTCGACTTTTCAAAGTCATGTGCGTATTAATAATTAATTATCATGCGCTTAAACGGTGAAGGAAAACATCGTGAGGAAACCTGCATGCCTGAGAGATTTTCTTGACGGCAAGTGTACGGCACAGTTTCCAATGGCCTAAAATCTAGTCGAGCAACATAATTACTAATGCATGCATGAAGTTGGCTGGGTCTACCCAAAGCCGCTGAGGCTCTTTCTTCAAAAGGCCATTTCAAAAGGCCATTGCTCTGTTTTGTTAGTATTTGAGTTATTCTCAGCTATACTTCTCAGAGGGTGGACATGATCTATATTTTGGTGTCTCATTTGGCAGCGCAGAACTTCAAGATCCTTATGAAATCTTACGTACTCGTAGCAGATATCACAATATTTTCATTCTCTTTCTCACAAAACAGTATTAAGAAGCAAATATTGCCTATCCGTTTCACAGAGCCTTATTCTGTTAGTATGTTATACTAGCCATGTTCCTGATTATTGATACGGCTTTTTGAACTTTTTTTGCTATACTTTTGCAACTGTGATCTTAATTCACTTAAACAGGTGTTTCGTTTCATAGGCTTCTCTATGAAACGAAACACCTGATTAAATAGACGAAAGGACAACACAATAGTATAAACAGGGTCACAAAGTTAGAATTACATAAGTTTAATTAATCTTAAACTTAAAGTAAACCTATTCATTTCTTTTTGAAAATATACAAAGGAAATTTTGCTACTTTATCCAGTTTTAAATCAACACTACGAAGAGTCATTCTCAGTAGAACTTTAACAATATTACTTCCGCTCCTGATTATTAATTTCACAAGTACTCTGAAAGTTTTCGCTTTATATACTAGCCTTTAAATGGAAATCCTAAGCTTTAATACTATTACAATTAGACGTCTTAACTTCATAACTCAAAAAGATGGATATTTGAAATTAAAAACTTCAGTGTTAGGAATTTCCGCAAAGCTCAAGTCAGTACTTTTCACAGCATAACATGATTTTAATTTCTACCCTTTATGAGATGGCTTTCAATCTACCAGATGCAACTAATTCCAGTCATCACAACTTTGTAAATCGATATCTTAAGGGCAAACAAGTGGGCGGGGATTCGCCACATTTAGAGTTATTTAAGAATTTTTACCCATCCACAGAATGATTGCTACATACATGCTGCTGGATTTATAATACACTTGTAGCACACGAAGTATAAACCAAATGGCCGAATAAAAACATCATCCACATAAACTCACCGATACAAAATACTCGTTCTCGCATGGTATGGTGACCCTATCTTCGCAGCGCTGTCTTCCGTATCCCATGAGGCCCACCCCGTAGTTCCCGTACCCGAAGTACCGGAACCTGTCATCTTCGCTGGAGTAGTGCTGCGTGTACGGCGACCACCGCGACCAGGCGGAACTCCTGGCCTGACCCCACATCCAAGACGAGATATACGTCCAGATCTAGATGTGGTTAGTGGAGGTCAAGCTAGCTAGAGGGCTGGGTTGTATATAAATGTATATATATATATATAGATGGAAAAGTTCAATACTGTAACTAAATAAGATTTTTGAATTAAGAACTGACAGCCATGACTTAAACATTTATCAGACAAAAATAATTATTGAACTTCTCCTTGGGATATTAAAATTAAATGCATGTGGTCGCTGTGAATTTTAGGGTAGGTACTTTTTTTTAAATTGAATTTATTAAGCTGTAATTTATAATGTATAATTCTCGTTAAATAATGAAGTATGCGTTAAGGGTCGAGGATTTTAAATTTTATTTATTAATAGGTATTATTGTTTATTCCAAAAACTTAGCATTATATTAAAAAATTTGGCAGAATTATTAAAGCTTATATTAAATGTTCAGATCTTCTTTATTAATTAAAAGGGTCGAATATAAATATTTATTAAGCTTTGGATAATTATTTTAAGCGATAATTAAGCTTAATGGCCTTTGGATGGTTGGAGGTTAGTTTCACACAATTATTGTAATGTACAAAAATTTACAAGAATAGTAAGCGAACTCTATTTGTGTATTATAAATTTCAAACGTATCTGAAGGCCAATTTAAAAGTAATTTTTTGCTTTTTGCAATCGTAATTCAAATCGATTTAACTTTATATAGCATAATATTTATTTGTATTCCCTATATCTTTATTTAAACAGGTTTATGTATGTAATGGCGCCAATTAATTGAAATAAAATTCGCAGATTTTGAAATACACTTCATATTCTTCAATTAATGTCAACAGAAAAATAACGGATCTAAACCCATCAGTAAATTAAAATCTTTTTACATTTCTAGTTTTCTTTGACTAACATTTGCACAAAAGTAGAGTTAATAAATTACCTACTGCGATTTCTTCTATGCATAGTTTTTAATCAGTTAAACAATCTTAAAGTGATTCCATTACAATCTGCATATGCATATCTGCTCTTTTGGGACTTTGTAAAGAACGGGAGGCATACTTTATTTCTAGTATTTTTGTAACTTATTTTAAGTTCTAAAGGAAAAATTGAATGTAGACGAATAAAATATTAAATTTGTACTAATAATAAATCTTCAATCCTATTTCTTACCCTGGACATCATCCCTGGCTGCGGCGCAGTCTCAGGGGCGTCCATCTGAGGTTCGTCGCCAGAACCTTCCATCTCATCTTCTTGGGTTTGCGTATCGTCTGCTGGCATCATTTCCTCCTGCTGTGTCTCTATGGAAATTATAAATCTTTATTTATTACAAGTACCTATTGATACAAAACTGACATTCGGGTTTTATATGTATCAATCTAAAGAATTGTTTGATATAAATTAATGGTGCAGAAGGTACAGAATTTTGTAGAGATACTGGCCCTATTTTACGAGATTTCAATTACAGTGTTGATAGTGGTATCCTAGGGATAAATGGTCAATTTATAAAAACATTTCGAATCCGATGCCTACTGAAACTACATTAGCAAGTTGACGTCCGTATACGCGCATATGCGCTAAGGTGGTTAAGCGGTCGGCGAGCGCTACTACGAAATGTGGAGAGCCTGCGGTAGTAGTAGTAGCAGTAGTAAATAATGAAAGACATACGACAAAACACTAATTGACACTAAACTAGGGTGGGGCTCAGATCAAATAAAAAGTTAAGATGGAACTTTGCGAACAAAGAAGTGAGGCCGGCTAAAACAACGCCATGCCGTCTACAACACACAATAACACTCACATATGTATTAGTTAACTACGCCTTATCTTGCCAGTCGAGCTTTCGATAGGTCGATAGCTGACAAGATAAGGCGTAGTTTCGGTATACGTGTGTGCGTGTAATTGTGTGTTGTAGACGGCATGGCGCAGTTTTAGCCGGCCTCACTTCTTTGTTCGCAAAGTTCCATCTTTACTTTTTATTTGATCTGAGGGGTGGGGAGTTAAGGACTTACCCTCGTCTCAGTGATGCCTTTGTTTTGGCTTAGGCTAAATATGATTATAAAATGTAACTCTCTGTGTAATAAAGATTATAGTAACCATACAAAGGGGTTAGTTAGTACCTCCTCATTTTATGATCTTGGCAAATATCACGAATTCCATGGCTGTAACTAAAGGATAAGGTAAGGTAAGTTCGGTTTTTAATCAGTAGGTACGAGTCCCAACCCATGAGGACGTTCCGTATTAAAAAAAGGACTCATGAGAAAGCACAATAATCAAACAAGCCAAGCACGAGTTCATAACATTTTACAAGCCAGTTAAAAGCCGTACAAGGGTCGATGTTATAATAGGCGATAACTTAACAACTAGTGCGAGCGCCACCGAAGGTCACGAGTTCAAATCCTGCCGGACGTTAACTTTATAACAAATGGGTTTTGTTGTAAAAGTTAACTGGAATATGAATGTTCGTGTAATAAACATGAATAATAATCACTATGTTAAACTGAATTTCTTTTGATTTTCCTTTGCACGCCAAAGGGTAAAAGTCAGTTTAAGAGTGGCGCCGATAAAATTATGATAGAAGGTTCTATGTTAGTAGTAAAATATTGTGACAATGTAGGTATATGCATTATCATTTTATTTTCTTTTTTCCTTATTATGTTTAGAGGACTGCACATTACTAGTATTTTTGTTAACCGCTCATGCTAAGCTAAATGCTTGTGTTATGAGTAGGTTCACGTCGGCATTACAATGGGTGGGTTTCGAACCGGCAACCACACGATCGCAAGTCTGACGCCCCAGCAATTAGGATGCCGCCACTTTCGCAGCGCTATTTAGGATATTTGTGATAAAATTTAGGTCTTCTTACTAAGGATGTAATCAATTTCCTTGCCATTGTTTTACGTTAAGTTACTTTCGCATTAAATGTCGACTCCTTAAGTTCATTAAAAACTTCATCATCATCATCATCATCAGCCCATACTCGTCCACTGCTGGACGAAGGCCTCTCGTAGTAATGCCACAGAGCCCGATCTTCGGCTTTCCTCATCCAGTCACTCCTAGGTGCCTAACTGCCTAAAACTTACTATAATAACATTTTTTTCTTCTTTTCAGACTCTTTTATTTTAAAACACTCACCAGCCGGATCGATGACGTCTGGTGTGCCACTGCCAGGTCCAATCCTGAATGAGCGGCTATCGCAAGGAGTGTATCTCACAGAACAGAAGCCGCTGTTCTTTCTTACACAAGCCTTGTAATCTTGACTGGCCAGGTGGCGACCGTTTGTCGCATAGTTGAAAGTTTTTATTGTTCCTGGACAAACATAATTTTTTATTTAGGCAAGGTTAAGATTGGCTAACTGATCTGGTATAATATTAATATTGTTATAAGATAATAAACAAGGTTACGCGCCGTTTGATGCTGATCGGCTAACGCAACTTATGTTTTTATTAAATATGTAAGAGTCACAATACAAGGTAATGTCTGAAATGGCCTTATGGAGAAAGAGTCACAACAACTTTGAGAAGATCTGTGCATGTCGACAGCACCGTGGTACGCATCCTACATCCTTCATATTCCTTCCTTCATTGTGTATCTCAAACATATCATAATATAAAACCTATGTATTAGGGAAATCACTGTTTCTTGGGATACAGGTTGTTACCTAGTTCAGGAGACAGAGCTCCTTTGTATTGTAACATATTTGGTTGCTAATAAACGTTATTTATTTTTATTTTTTTATTTAATATAGGGAGCTCGACCATCGATATTAAATAATCACCATTATCCTGCGTATAGTACTGCAGGCAGCTGTGTGGCGCGGTGTTGGCTAGTGGCATCTGCGCCAGGCGCATGAGCCAGATGCGCGGCATGTCCCCGCCGCGCATGCGCATCGACAGGCTGATCGTCTTCGTGCCGGGCAGGTCGCCTGTATCCCGCTTCTCGCTCGCAGTAGATAACGTGTAGTATACTGAAAGATGATTGGTTAAGTGAAATAATTATAAAATATTTTGTGTACTAAATGTATAATATATCTTTATCAATCAAAAGAAGTAACTCGTTATGATTAAGTATTTTTTATTAAGCCTCCATTCGCCCCCTTATCGACAGACATGCATTTTTTACAAAGAGTAGAAAAAAAAATAGATTAAAAAACGTCATTCAGGGAAAGCTACTTTTAAACACCCCTCCAGATCGAAGAGAAAGAAATGAAGTCACTTCTATAGGTATCAACTTACTGCTTGACGATGTACGTATCTCAAGTACAGATGTTAGATAATCAGAATTCCCTTTAATATATTGTACTTAATTGAAGTAAACTTACCATGTTGTCCAGGATTGAGTCCACATAACGTAAACTTGCTGTCTCCGTCTCCCAAGATCATGGCATCTTCGTCGCAGTCTCCTGTTGTTCTGTTTGGCTGACCCTATTATAAAGAAACTTAATTAATATTGGTAATTGTACTTGTATAGGTAAACATTATGGGTATATTTTTATGTAGAGCTTTGGATTACGAAGAAGTATGTATTTATATATTTATGCGTATAAGTATCGATTCTGTAGATAGGATCGGGCGAAGAGATGTCGGTGTTCAGAAAATTGTGAAGGAAAACTGGCTGAGAAAGGCAAAACACCGAGAAAAATGGCGCACAATGGAGGAGAGAAAGAGGCTGAGAAAGAGATACCGCAAAGAGAGACCGCATTCGCCTACACTTGCCTATAGGGCAAGTGTAGGCGAATGCAGTTTTCCATGGGATAAGTGACATTCGCCACGATCATAACAAATAGTTCCAGTGTTCTCTGACCCCTCGGAGTGAGGTCTCGTTCCCACATTCTACTGGGGCCATTGTCTGGTCTGAGAAAGAAGCTAGCAGATACTCACAATAGTAAAGTGCAGGAAGTCGATCCTGAGCTGCATGATGCCGGCGTGGGTCTTCTCTATGGTGATGTTGCAGTCCTGCTCGCCGCCCCACAGCTCGGGGAAGCCAGGCGACAAGAAGTACGTCAAGTTATTCTGTACCGCACCACCGCATGATACCTCAACTGCAACGTGACATAAACATACTATCACACCTATATTCTTCGAAGAGTTCGACAAAGTATGTTTAGGTCCGATGCCATAGGGGTCAAGCCCATTGTCATTAACCGTTCCCTGAATAGTTAGTTAGACAGAGGTGAACAAAAGTACCTGCACCCACACTTCGCTGGTATGTTTAAATCCCATGTGATAGGGGGCAAGACCACTGTCATTAACTAGGCTCAAATCCAGACTCCGAGCTGCTACTGCGACTTTCATAGAAAAACTCAATAACACTTCGCTCCATATGAAAATCTAACCGGGGACCTCTATTGTAGCAGTATATATCAAATATCATTCGCATATTATTTTACTTAAAAATAATAATTAAACTTGAATATTCAACCTAGCCTCTCATTAAAACCCTTCAAACGCCGGGGGCACATATTCTGTTTGATATTCCCATCACGTTAAATATGGGACGCATACGTAATCGAATCTCTGTGTTTTTCATAATAATAGGTACCCTTACATCATGTCATTATGTGAGTTGTTATTACATCAGCTTTGAAGCCCGCTTTTATTTTCATTCAATTAAAATGGCCGTATACTTTCGCCCTCGAAGGCAAAATGTGAAGTTTGTTTTAGATCAAAGCCGAGTACGAGTTACTAATTGAAATCAAAAAAGCCAGCTGTAGACCTGCCCATTCTTCGATATGACCGAAATATGTTTTTTTACGTTTTCAACCTGCATATGAACGCCCATTTTGAATATTTTCTAATAAACAGAATCGACAAAAACAATCCATTTCATTATCAAACCTGCTCACAAACTTTTACGAGAATCTCTTAAAAATGCCATCTGCAGAGAAGAACAGCCGGACATCCGAATAGGCACACGAAAGCATTTTTGCCCAAGCTGAAACGGAGACTCGCCTGGTCAATAACATTGAAGATTAAATAAGAATTTTGAGTGATCACGGAAATTAAAAAGAACCTTACCAACACATTTGAACACTTACCATACAAGGAATATAAACTATAAAAACAAAATAAAAACAAATCATTTCAAGAAAAAAACACAGCCACATTGAGACCTCCATCTTTTTTTAAAGTTGGTTAAATGGCAACCACAACAGTAAAACAAAACTTGATAGTCAATAATTCATTTAGTAGAACGCCGACTCCAATTTCCATGTCCCGTCTCCCTATAAATAATAATATACTCGTAGATAAACTTTTCGTACACGGCAAACTTTTATCAAGTAAGAGTAATTAGCGAGTTAATTATGAATTAAGGCTTTATTTATGTTCAGTCACTCACCATCAGCTATTATTTAACGCCTACTACTATTTAACCATTTGAATATATTTATCTCAACTAATATTATAAAGAGGAAACATTTTTGTTTTTGTATGTATGTTTGTAATGATTTCACACAAAAACTACTAGACTTCAAACAGATAGGGATCCCTAATAAAAATGCAATAATATAACCAAAAGTGTGAAAATGCGGGCGAAGCTGCGGGCGGAAAGCTAGTTTATTAATATATTTACAGAGCATCAGACTGAACCGATATGTCTAGGTCCCATAATTATAGAGGGCGAGTTAAATGCCATTAATTGGGCACTAATCTGAACTGTAAGCTACATTCCTAGAAGAACCCTACACTGTGCTGAACCTAGGAAACGAACCCAGGACCTCTAGCGTAGCAGTCGCGCTAAGGACCACTAGACTCATGAATATATTTAAATCCTTATAAAACGAAATTGGTCACAGAATAACTAAATCTAGTACGATATACAGGATTGTCGCACAAACCATTCTCTTAGAGCGTTAATAATATTAATAAGTATGATCGCGATTTTTTTACACTGTGGTGATTACCATAATTTATAGAGTCGTCACGCTTGTTACTTCAAATCTTATCCGAGAAGGTAATTTATTATAATGATTATATTCCGTTAGAGAATTATTTAAATAGTAATGAAATGATAATTTATTATTGTTTCATTTGCTCTTGTTATTAGGCGTCTGCCTGCCTCGTTAGTCTAGTGGTCCCAATCGCGACTGCTACGCTAGAGGTCTTGGGTTCGATCCCCAGGTCGAGCAAAGTGTTATTGAGTTTTTCTATGAAATTCTCAGTAGCAGCTCGGAGTCTGGATTTGTGCCCGGTGAATGGCAATAGGCTCGCGCCCTATTACATGAGACCCAAACATACCGGCGAACTGTGGGTGTACATTAAGTACACCTCTGCCTAACCCTTCGGGGAATACAGGCGTGATGGTATGTTATGTTGTTCTTAGTAAAGCAAAGTTCAAATTGGTAGGTAGTTTAATCTATACTTATATTATATTATATATCTATACTTAATATTATAAAGCTGAAGAGTTTGTTTGTTAACTTGAACGCGCTAATCTCAGGAACTTGGGTCCGATTTGAAAAATTATTTCAGTGTTAGATAGTCCATTTATTGAGGAAGGCTATAGGCTATATATCTTCACGCTAAGACCAATAGGAGCGGAGCAGAAATGAAAAATGCTACAAAAACGGGAAAAATTTAAATGCCTAAAGCCGAGAAACCACGCGGGCGAAGCCGTGGGCGGAATAAATTATATTTTGTACTTTTGCATTAATATATCATGATTAACTTGCTTCGCTTGCTGTAATTCTTGTCACTTTTAATTTATTTAACTCATTACTAATTTTATTAAAATGTATTAAGATTAAAAGGTATTTATTAAGTGGAAGTTTGTAATTAGCAATTGTCATGGGCATACTGACATACAGACAGACAACAATTCTAAAAATCAATTATTAATAATTTTATTGTATGGTAAACATAAGTGTTGCCCTTGACAATTTCGGCTAGCTCAAAAAATCTAAGTTAGAGCTAAAGTAAGCCCTCCTGACAAACTAAAAAGTAAGACCCATACTCAGGTGTTACCCAGTAAAAACGTGACAAAAAAAAAGTATTTGAGTTTATAAGACGTTGGTGTTAAAAGTTCAAAGAAAATGAAATTAACATGTTTTTTTCGCATTGACGTTTTTGTCAGTCGCATTACAGCCAGTTGGAGTGAAAGTAGATTATTTAGATTAGAACAAGTGAACGTGTTATACATCATTCCGTTACTCGAAATGTGCCTCGGTGGTTTTTAAAATGGAAAGAAAAGCCTACACTTTATGCCTATACCTGTTTTATTGTACGCTCAGCTACACACTACACAGCAACCTATATTCGAATTTATTTTGCACGAAAAGTCTATAAAAATTGACGTAAGCTTATACTGGAAAGGCATAGCTGGATGTGTACCTGTTTTTTTTTTTCTTTTTTTATATAAGCTTACTAGCAATGTGGGTTACACATTAGGTACTAGTATTCTTGTTAACCCCTCCTGCTAAGCTAAATGCTTGTGGTACGAGTGGGTTCACGTCGGTAGTGCAATGGGTGGGTTTGGAACCACATGATCGCAAGTCCGACGCCCTAGCCATTGGGCTACCGCCGCTTACCTGTGTGTATCATTGTGTTATTGTGGTCTTGCAAATAAGGTTCTTATCTTATCTTATCATATTACTCGCAAACTGTGTGACTATTGAACCGACAAGAAGAAACAGGAGTATGACTATTGTCTAGTGTTCAGACCCTTTGTGCTTTCGTGTGTAAGGTAAGTGTTGAGGAGCTGAAATATTAAAGTCCATGACGACTACTTAACTATAAAGAATTCTTTAGACCGAAAATTATTATAGGAAATAATAATATAGATCAAATCTTTATCATCATCATCAACCCATTACTTGGTCCAACTGCTGGGCATCTGTATCTTTTCAGAAGAGATTAGGCTTCTTCGTCTACTTTGACTAGGCTTCAGACTTCACACACCGACAAAAAAGGCATCTCAGGCATGCAGGTTTCCGCACGATGTTTTCCTTTAACTTTTAAGCGCGTGATTATTAATTATTAATTCGCACATGACTCCGAAATATTGGAGGAGGAGATTGGATAAGATCTCGAGATTTTTTATATGGCAGTCCAGTGGTCACTAGTCTATCACTGTACTAGTTAGTCGATAGTGTAGTAGATCAAATATCTACTGATGGTAAACTTAAATCCAAGCACGAGTAGGTACTTCATCATTAATATACAAAATCTAGTCCCACAACGTTTAGTTAAGGATGTTCTAAGAACAAAGGACATAAATAGAACAGCTCAAACCAAAACGCATGGCCAGCACTTAAGATCTAGAAATAACCCCTTCCTTGATAGTCTTACCACAACAACGTTACATACAGAAGGTGAAATGGCTCCAGCAGACGTGTTAAAGAATTCATACTTATCGGCTTCTGTTGCAAATACCAATTAATTAATTATAATTTAAACTATCAGAACTATCCCATGCCATTTGTAATTCATCAGTCTAGTTGTCCTAAGCGCGACTGCTACGCTAGAGACGAGCAAAGTGTTATTTGGTTTTTCTGTGAAGATCGCGATAGCAGCTCAAAGACTGTTGTGCCCGGTTAGTGGCAATAAGCTCGCCCCCTATTACATGGGACCTAAACGTAGTGTGGCTGTACATTAGTACTCCTCTGCGTAACCCATCAGGGAATACAGGCGTGGTGGTATATTATGTTTATGTTGTTTATTTGTAACTGCGTCTTTAGTCAAGAAGTCGTCATTGCTGAATCACTAAGATAAAAATCTTCAAACTTTAGTAGCCGATTTCAATACTTACTTTTTATATTTAAAAATAAGCCTGGTATTTTTATAAAATCACACACTAGGCATCTATCTAGCTTCACAAATCAGTCCTATCTCAGCATAATGCCTCAGCCGATTGCGGTAAATCGATTATGTGTTTTCGATAGAACCAGTAATTTAAGTCATTCCTCATTTGAATTCTGGACATTGAAGTTTGCCTTTTGGACTCCTCTATCATTTTAGTCCATACTATAACGGTCTCAAATAACTGGCGTAAATTCTGGCTGACATAAGCTATTACTGTCCAAAGTCTGACGTTAACTTTGGCACCACTGTTTTAGAGCGGTTTAGTTTTAACTAAGTTATTTCTGAACGAAAGAGGAGCACTATTAGGCTAAGAGATGTATTGTATTATTATTAAAAGCCTGTAGTGTTCCTCTGTCGGGCAAAGGCCTCTCCACTCTTCTTCCAATTCTCTCTGTCTATCTTTTAAGTACAAGTCTTTTTGAAAAGAGTTCAGCTCAACCCGCCATGTCCGTCTGAGTGAGTGAAATAAGTGAGACCCATTTGGTTGATAGTTTGGCTTATTGATCGTCTGATATGTGACAGATTTTTCCCATCCAGTTGCATTTCAGCGTGGTAACTATATGTATATGAGATGTATGGAAGAAAATACACATCCAAGAGATGTTTACCATAATTCAAAATATGGGCGAGGTCGTGGCTAGAAATTCTAAGAAGCATTTTATAACAATGTGTCGTAAAATACGCCAATAAGTTATGAACGGTGAGAGAAAGCGGGTCTCCATTTAAAAAGCTAACAACTAACTGCAAGTGTTTGAAGCTTCTTGGCTTATGGGGTGTAAATTAAGAGTGACGTTTTGTTTTAACGACCTAGCGTAGCTTTTAGTATTTAGCGCAGGCTCTCCGCTAAATGTTTAGTTCCTGCATTTATATATTTTTGCATATTTGCAAATATTATTCTGGGTATGAAGGTTTGTTATTTTGCAATTGCCGTCCGTTAAAACATTGACAATATAGAAAGCATTGTTGTATAACATACAACGTGTAGGTATGATAATAAATGAAAGACCTAAAAAAAGTTGCTTCGAAATCGATCCCTAAGTCAAATAATAATTTTTTGACCGATTACCGTTTATGAGTAAACGGTATTTTTATTGAAATTTCAGATTTCGTAATTAGAAAAGGGTCTTATTAGAAACCCAATTATAGTTTATTACTAGAATAACAAGTGTGATAAGGCTTAAAATGGCCATTAACCATAACCCATGGCCGGTCACCCTTCTGCTTTATGACCTTAGCTGCTAGTTAGTCGTAAGTATTGATAAAAACATCTTACATACAAAAAGAAACTTATTCCATTAACTTTTCAGGTTTTGATGAAACATATTTTTTTTTATTTATACTGTAACCGTCTACCTCATTAGTCTAGTGTAGCTCAACATTTATTTATCCGTCCTTACAAAACAGACAATACTTACACACACAACAAACGCCAAGTCCATGCGCGCAGTCCCCTGAAGCTCTGCCGTCCCTCTGCCGGCAGTCGTATGGGTTGAGGCAGATGCCTGCCTTCGCGATGTTGTGGCCCTCCGGCTGGCACTCCCGCTCCCCACCCACTGGGAAGAAGTTGAGCACTTTGCCGATAGAGAGCAGACCTCCTGAAACAAAAAGAACTTGTGTTGAAATTTGTTGAGACTTCTACATAGTATAAAACAAAGTCAATTCCCGCTGTCTGTCTGTCCCTTTGTAGGTATGCTTAGATCTTTAAAACCACGCAACGGATTTTGATGGGGTTTTTTTTTTAGATAGAGTGATTCAAGAGGAAGGTTTATATGTAAAATACAAACATATTATCGTACAGAAAAACCGAGAAACCATGCAGGCGAAGCCGTGGGCGGAAAGCTAGTATAATATAAAATAATAAAAAAAGAGTTTTAAAAGTTGTATTACTGACATAGTTAAATCAAAAATCTAACGATTTATTTTTTGAAATATCTCTTGACTGTATAATGCCGCTACCAAACAATAAAAGTTACAGAACTTTTGAAACTTCGTAAAAGATACGCTTAGCTAAAATTATTCAAACAATAAACTCAACGGTTAAGTATTACAAGGTTTCTTATCATTATTCACTGCTAAAAACTTCAAAAAATATATAAATTCAGTAGTCTATAACAGTGTTAACAAGTTTCAAAGGTAAACTCTATAAAGATAAAGGATGCATCTTGAAAGAAGTATTTAATTCGCGGGTCCTAGAAATTTGCATAAGAAAAACATCTACTTTGAAGGCAAAGTAAATCCTTGTTTAAAAAAAACAACAGCATTCAAAGGGCTTTGGGAGTGTCTGCCGCGGGTGCTAAACTGCGGAATATTATCCAAAAATGTAGGTGCTCACAGGGCCGGATTAAGAACACCGACGGCAAACAAACGCATTGACGCAAAATAAACAGACGCGCTACTGCCGTAAAATATTTTTATTCTTAACACCTGTAACTCTGAAAATAAGAAAGGAAATCTTCTGCATTTTACTGCACTTGTTGGTAAGTAACAGTGATATTTGAGTAAAAAAATATTAACAAGTATTTTTTTGTTCAAACTTAACATCTAGCTGATCATTACTTTGAAATATTTTTTTTAAATAAACGTAATTAAAGTAAACTTATTACTTTTGCTGAAATTCGCAGACACTTTCAAATAATTAAAGTAAATACTAAAAAATACAGACACTTAAGCTATGATTCAGAGACAAATGTAACAGTTAATTCAGAAAATGTATCACCTATTTAACGAGCAATTAATCAAAGTAATTACATTTTACTTTTTCTTCTTGTTGGACATACATTAATCATTGTCTTACGAGATAGGATTATAATCTTTATATCATATAGGATTTGGCACAATTTCGCGTGGATATTAAGTTATTACAGCTAGATCTACAGCCGATTTGAATTGTTAATGAGAGTTTTTTTTTCGCTTATTACTGCTAGCAACAATACAGTTAATTTGAAACAAAATATAAACTTGTAATTTCGTATTTAATAGGTTTAGCAGACGACTGCACCTCTGTTGAACGTGAGGTCCTTGAATCTGTTCGCAGATAGAGAGAAAAGATAATAGGTTTTTCATTCACTAGCATGGATATAGGTATTTGTACCCGGTTAATGGCGAATCGCTAGGCCAGCTTTGAGGATCTTGCCGCAAACATTGCAAGAGAAACCTCGTGCTCAATAGTCTCATAGAAAAATACTTGATGATAAAAGTAATAATAGTAGTCAAACGATAGTGTACAAAAATGGGCACGCATCAAACGGCCGAGTCCAACCCTGGCGATATGCAATGCCTCAAGGTACTCTTTGCCAATGCATGTCGACTTTCCGGAAAATTTTCATACATTTATGCACGAGTAATATGTATAAATACAGATTTTACTTCTAACATTACTAGAGTAGCGGCAGCGCTCTCCCATTTTCCACATAAAAAATAAAGTAAAAATGCCTCACTTATTTTCCTGTTGGTATTTTGCTTAGAAGTAAATATGTTAATGTAAAATCTAACAAGGTTTTTCTGGGAAATGGATTTTTATTCAGATTCACTTTTTGCTACTCAGAGTTACAAAAAAAGTAAAAAGTATCGAGACTGAAAGGGAAGGTTTTTTAATAAATGAATGAATTTGAATATAGTTTTGCCCGATGGAAAGGATAAATAGGCTCTTATATAGAGCAAGCTTTTCGAGGAAATACTCTTTCGGGGTCGGGACGTCATTTAAACGTTTAGCCATTCATATACCTATCTCTTAGGAGGAAATATCTGACTTAATCGGTGGAAGGACCTCTTGGTCTGACTGGCTGGCCACCACCCTTACGTCGGAGTCTGTAGTAAAGCACCTTGGTGTGCATTAAGATTTTTTGTTCCATAGTCTGCAGTCCATAGAGGATCTTAAAGCAACGCATTAGCGACACGTTTGGAGTTACAGGTGTCTACGCGCGGTGATTACTGCTTAGCAGTAGGTCGCTCGCGTTCTCATTTGCAGAGTCAACCAATAAGAAAAAGAAAACATTAAAGTGTTGTGTAGCTGTTTGATGTGATATTTAGCCAGGCAGACGACTAGATCCTACAACCAATCGTACTGGGTTTTATTTACTTTAACACGTGTTTCTTCCCTGCAGAAACGTTTTATACAATTTAAAAAACAGTGCCAGTGTCGTACAGTGCGGTAAAAAATTACGTCTGCTAAAACTACTCATTTAAATGTCTAAAGCCACAGCTTGTGGTTAAACATTAATGCACTGTTGAATGCCGTCAATTTAGAGGTAAACTTGCCAGCATACTAACATAATTAAATTATAGGTAATGGCTGATGTCTGTATACATACAAAAACGAGAGGTCTTTAAAGAACTATAGAAGCAAAAACTATTTTTCTTAAGAAATTTGTTTGCTTACCTATACGCACGGCTACACATCAAGCCATACAAAACCAGTTTACGCTAACCTCTTATTGTATGGGAGGCCCATACAATAAGAGATCAGCATAAACTAGATTTGTATAGGTTGACCTCCAGCTGTGTGTACATACGCACATCACGCTTATACTTGGAAATTGGATGCGGTTTTCACATTTGTATTGCTGAAGGTTCAACTTCAAAGCATGTTCCATCTTGTTACGCCGCCGCTTAGGAGCTGAGTTTTTAGTGAGTAGGTAAATCCCTTTGGGACGTGAATGAAACCACGGGCAGCAACTAGTGTTAATATTAATTTAGTTATAATAATGCCACGACACTAATAGCGGTCTAGCTAAAATTAGACTAAAAGGAGCCGCAATTTTACTGACAATTTACTCTCGTAAATTCGTCTGTGTAGTGCAGTCATGAAAATATTTTACCCATTATTTCACAATAAATAAACACTGGTTTATTAATCTAGTGGTCTTAAGCGCGACTGGTACGCTAGAGGTCCTGGGATCAAATCTCAGCTTGACCAAAATATTATTGGGTTTTTTATAAAATTCTTAGTGGGTAGCAGCTCGAAGTTTGGATAGGTCCCAAACTTTTCTGCCTCTTGCCTCCGCGTAACTATTCCGGTACACAGGCATGGGCTTATGTTATGTAGTACCTCATCAACAATCCATTACATGGTCCCACTGCTGGGCACGGGCCTCTCAGAACAAGAGGGATTACGCTATAGTCCACCATGCTAGCCTACTGCGGGTTGGCAGACTTCACACGCCGCTGCTGTCGAGAAAATCTATCAAGTATCAGGTTTTGATTTTTCACCACGTGATATTTTAGGTATTATAAATACGCATTGACTTCGAACAGTCTGAGGTGCGAGCCTTAGATGCGAACTTGAAACCTTTGTCTTGGCAGTCCAATGGTCATATCACTGCACTTCATGTACCTATAAAAAACTTATTTATGTTACATAAATGTTTGATCAAAAGTGAAATTTCCAATCAAAATGGACGGTTAACTAGAACAGTTAACTTTTTTTTTCTACTTTTGGCCAATGCGCGGCTTTGGATGTCGGTATAACATACTGTGACAAAGGGTTGTCACAATTTTAACTTAATAATGTATAGCTGGTCGATATATTTAGGTCCCATGTAATAGGAGGCGAGCCTATTGCCGTTAACAAGGCACAAATTCAAACACAAACTATCCATCAATATTATTTATAAAGCCTGTAAGTAATTGCCTCTCACTAGTATTAAGAATATATTCTTATACAATATATTATGTGCCTTCTAACCAAGCCATCAAATACCTATAATAACTATAATAAGATTGATGATGTATATTCGAAAAGTAGTAAGATTTATTAGTTTATTGCTTAAGACTTAACAGTCAATGTTTTTACTGACGAGAAAAAACTCTATAAAAGTGGATGTTCCTTTAATGGATTATCATGTTTTCTAATAATATCAGCGTTACATTTAATTAAAGGGCCATAAAAAAAAATCAATAAAACCAATTAAAATAATACATTTAGAAATTATTGCAGCCATGATTTTCCAGACAATATCAACCCTACGATAAAAGTGTAATGACGCCACCCGGGTGAACAGATCGAGATGATGTGGTGATGACGGACACGATCAAGTAATTGGCTCTAGTGTGCTGGTAGGTACCTGAACAAAAATATCATTTTTTTTAACGTGACAAATTTTTTTTTTTTTTTAAGCCACGGCAAGCTTAAGTATTCGCGCCAGCCCTATCACGAACAAAATTAGATCACACGAAAAAAAAGAAGGTACAAAAACCAACAAGCGTTGGACTTTCCGAACGGTTCATTTTAGTAGATTGTAGTAGGGTTCAGTTTGTTTCAACAATATTATAATGATGTATAAAATTATATTAACCGTTTGTAACTACGCTAATGCTGAAACATGAAACACAAGCATTAGGGTTGGTATCAACCGATTCGAGGAGGAGAATAATTATCTCGTACTTACATGACCGCATGTAAAATAATTAAATTTTTATTAAAATCTTTATTTAGGTGTTGGAGTTATGCATGCTAAGCATGGTGGCGTGACAAAATATATCAGCAGTTATGATGCATGTCACCTCACCTCACCTTATCACCACACAACTAAACTCTGCGCTCTGATCATTATCACAATTCTCCTCAACTGAACCCTGGCACACTCTACTTATTCACAGGACATACGCCTCGACAATCTTCCTAAGTTAATATACCCTTGTTTTCAACGTTTAAATAATCGTCTTAAGTACCCTGTGTAGTCATAGGCTTTTTCGTTATATCATAGAGTAAATGGAATTATTAATCCTCACCAATAATATAACCGATAATTGTGAATTATTTTAAAAACATTATCAACTAAAATCAATTAACATTCTCCACAACATCAAAGTTGGAATAACTTATGCGGCTCTTTTTTCCCGCTCTAGTGGTTACTAGCCCTAATGCGAACTTTGCCTTAATTATAATACCTTTTGCGTTGAAATTAAGGCCAAGTGCTGCGTGTATTACGCTCTGTTGAACAGAAGTTGATAAGTGAAGGCAGAAGCTTATGATTACTTTTGTTATGATTAAAGTTATCGTGTAGATAGTCTGTAATTGTTAGTATGGAGTATTTCTAACTACAGCGTAAAATTATGTGTTACGCGCTAAAACTGTCAACCAGGCAGATTGCTACACATTTTATTTAAGAAAAGTGATAATTACAGCTGTACTTGATGATTTTAATTTATTGGCAACATTTTAGAGATTTACTAGACTGCCTAATTAGTCTAGTGGTCCTAAGCTTGACTGCTACGCTAGTGGTCCTGGATTCGATCCTTAGGTCGAGCAGTGTTATTGGGTGTTTATATGAAATTCTCAGTAGTAGCTCGAAATCTGGATTTTTGCCCGGTTAATGGCAATAGGCTCGCCCCCTATTGCATGGGACCTAAATAAATCGGTGAAGTGTGTACATTAGTACACCTCTGCCTAACCCTTCAAGGAATACAGGCGTGATGGTATATTATGTTATGATGATATTTTACATATTTGCAGTGTCAATACTTCTTTTATAAGTTTTGTTAGAAGCCGCATGTTTTGCTTGAATGAATTTTTAGTTTATATTTATGCATTGGGTTTTTGTAAAGTGACTTATTACCACTTATATAGAGCACGAATCCAAAGTACGGTTTGCTATTAAGAATTTTATTACATAAAGGACTTTACTTCAGTTGGCATCAAAATTTATATGTAGGTATCTTTCGAGACGCCATCAAACATGAATTATCTAGTTTGTATGAATTAAATACCGTTAGTAGGTACTATAGTTGAATTGGTACAGTATAACCCTTTCTACATACTACTAATAATGGAGGGAGAGGTTTATCAAAGTTCTAGAGTAGTAGCTTCTGGCTTCTAGTGGTCGGGATATGGATGAATAGCATACGACTATTTATCTAAAACTGAGCCGCAAACTTTTTTAATTAACACTTCGAAATCGAAAAATCTCTTATTTTTTAAAACAGGCATACTTTGATATCTACATATGTCAAATATAAGTAACATTAGTTAACGTAATCTTATTTTGATGGGTTGAAAGCTTGTAAAGTGACGTGATCCACGTATTCCATGATAATATTATCTTACCTATGCGGAGAAAGTAAAGTAAAGTAATTGATAGATATATGTCAATCAATCTGTCATTACACCAGATAATCCCTTTACTAAAAAGAAAGCAAATCATCAAAGTAGTTTGGTCCATTTTAAAATACTTATGTCATAATTAAAGACCCGTCTTTAATGAGCCGAAAGCCAACCAAATTTTTAACCGACTTCGAAAAGATGTTAATTCTCATTTATATGCATAGGTATATTTGCTCTCGCATAATTTTGTTGTTAATTTTTTAAACATACATACCGTGACGCCTGTATGCCCGAAGGGTTAAGCAGATATGCATTGATTTTTTTCAACCGACTTCAAAAAGGAGGAGGTTCTCAATTCGTCTTTATGTTTTTTTTTTGTATGTTTGTTACGCGATATCTCCGCCAGTTGTGGACCGATTTTAATGATTGTTTTTTTGTTTGGTAGATTATACTTCAGAGGTGGTCCCGTTCAAATTTTATTGAAATCGGTTGAGCAGTTTTGAAAATATCAACAAAAATCTAAAAATTGTTTACATCGATGATATTATCGTTTACTCCGAAACATCGCTGTCTTATTGGAGCAGTGTGTTTAGTTGGCTAACAAGTATTTCTAAACAAAACTTTCAACTAAAAATTACAAAATAAAATTACTTTTAACAAAAAAGTTAAACCGCCTTCAAAAAATAATAAAATAATTTTGTCTAAAACAGTTTGGGAAGTCGGTGGCGAAAATAAAAGACCCACTCAAATAGAAGTCACCGACTTCCCAAACTGTTTTAGACAAAATTATTTTATTATTTTTTGAAGGCGGTTTAACTTTTTTGTTATTATCATACCAACATCACGCCTGAATTACCCGAAGGGTTTAGGCAGATGTCCCATATAATACTGTTTAAATGAACGATTTGAAACGTTATCAGATTCTGAGTGAGTACTGAGTTAGGTTTTATACGATTTGTATGCTTGTTTGCCCGATTAATGGCAATAAGACCGCGCCCTGTTATTGAATTGGACCTAAAAACTAACCGGCGCACTGGCTGTACAATGGTGCCTACACCTCTGCCCAATACTTCAGATAATACAGGCGTGATGGTATGTTTAACTATAATCGACTTGCAATACATTGCGGAACCACATAGTATATAAATCGCTACACTTTTTCTTATTTTCCGGAGCGATCATCTGCTTTGAAACACTTTCACTGCGACACGACCGCTTGTATTAGGCACATCACTTTTACTAACGCTTACAT
This sequence comes from Subacronicta megacephala, assembly GCA_958496365.1. Taxonomy (NCBI): domain Eukaryota; kingdom Metazoa; phylum Arthropoda; class Insecta; order Lepidoptera; family Noctuidae; genus Subacronicta; species Subacronicta megacephala. The sequence continues at coordinate 1,041,575 of OY292529.1, read as the reverse complement.
ACAATAAATTAAGTGTAATGATGATTAAATCAGATTGAAATTACTGTTATTATACTGACTTTTGACACGCAAATGTTAGACATTGCAATATATTATTACTTATTTTATTTTTTATGTGGTAGGTACCCTTACCCCGCGTTCTCACTGACGACAAAATATGTTGTAAACAGTGTATAACCTATCCCAACCACTCTTTAAGAGTTAGATAGATGTTTGCAACATGTTTTGTTGTCAGTGGAAACTTGGGGTTAGTACATGAATGTATGTTTATCATTCTTGTCTATGACGGGTTTGGTGTCAGGTATGTGGTAAGTGATTCTTATATACTTACTTTTTATCATACAGATATACTTTTTCATTGTTGGTCACGGGGTATCCTCTCAGAATAAGAGGGGTTAGAAAAAATAGTCCATTACACTGCGGATTAGCAGATTTCACACATCATTTATAAATATGTTAGGATTGTAGGATTTTCAGGTCATTACAATCACGATTAACATCAGATTATCATTTTACTTCACTATACTATACATATGTAAGATCTATATTAATATTTATAGCTTAACTCCGATGATAGGCCACGGTACGATGACCACGGCATAACATAAAAATAAATTTGAATCTAAACCAGTCTCGCCTTAAGCTCAAAGAGTCAAAGCTAAAGTATTCCATTACAGAACTCATCATAAATGTATTGCATATTGAATGCTCTTGATGTGATAGCCCTTGAGTTACTGCCAAGTCATTTGAAGGGAATTTGTTCCAAGACACTTTTATGAACATTGGAAAATGAACAAGTTGTTGAACTACATGTCATGTAGTAAGATTCTGAGTAGAGTCTTAAATCTTATTCTAAAATTGACAGTTTTTTTTTATGGAATAACCCAGCAAACGAGCATGCGAGCTACATGCTGGTAAGTAGTCATCGCAACCCATGGACTTCCGCAAAACTAAAGGAGTTGCAGATGCGTTGCCGAGGCTATTTATGGAAAAGGAAGGAGTAGAAGAAAAGGAGAAGGAAGGGGACTGGTGGAGGACCATATGAAACCCAACAGTGTACTGATACTTGACGTCGATATTCTGTGGGAGGATAGTACCTACTAACTTCCCCGGACGAGCCAACACATTCATACGGGCAAGTAGACATCCCATCGCAACACTACTACTTTTTTTTGTACATTTATCCATCATTGGTCATGTTATATTTTTGATTTAGAATATACTAAATCAAAAGTATAGCATACGTCAAATCTCTCACGAAGACCATTTCTCTCTATAATAAAATTCAGTAGCTTCGTCTTATCTAATCGGGAGCGTATTAGAGTATAAGCCTTTTAACTATGTACATGATTTAGTTTATTTACTGCTAATCCGCAGTGTTAATTATATATACCGTTGAAGTAATTTAATTTAATAATATAACCGTAATTTATGCTACGCTATACATCCAAAATAAAATGTGATGTGTGTAGCGACCTAAAATATGAGGATATTGAGAAACATAAGTGTCAAGGAGGCAGGTAGATATCAGATATTTAGGGTCTTATAAATATAAATAAACAATCATATCGAATGAAATAGATACTCTTCCCAAAAGTTATTCCAAAAATAAATAAATAATCAGATTTTCCGTAAAACAACAAAAACAAAGAGAGGGGAAAGAAATGCCAAATCAATCATTTGTAGACACAGCCTTGCAATTGCAATTAACATATCCAATGACGTCATTCGTGATACCGCAAACCAGTCCGCAAATAGACTACTGCATAATTTGGCTCCTCAAACTATAGTGGAGAACAGCCCCAGGTGAAATTACAAAGTGATACAAGATGTACGAGACCGTGAAGATGTATTATTACTTTACGACTGCATGTGCAGATGACGGGTTAAGAGTTAAGACATCGCCTTCGGAGATTATTAAGATAGATGGACCTAAAATATGTACTTTGTGAAGTAGCGTAATCAGACACATTGAATAAAATCAAATGAGAAATGCTTTTATTACAAATAAGCTTTTACAAGCGCTTATGAAACGTTATTGACTCTAAAACTGGTTTAGCGATTTAGGAATGAAAGCGAAACAAACAAACAAAATTTTGCATTTATGATATTAAATTATGATTAATAGATTTTGACCGTTCTTACCATTTCATGTTATAGAGAGAAGGACTTTAACCCGAGTTCAACATATAAGAATATTTAGATTTTTTCTTCATTATTTTTTTAATACCTAGATCACACACCTACGATAACATAATATTACGGAATTAACTACACACTAAAATACCTGTTATATATTTATACAAAGTATAAATAACAATTGGACCATTTCTTTATAGAGGTCGTCAGCTAGGTAATTGCCGGTCCAATCTAGTACCTATTAAAATCCAAAACGTTGACTTCTAAACTTTTCCCGCACACTATACTTAGGTAGGTAATGTTGAATCTTACAGGTACCTATAAAAATATCATCCACATTTATCTAAGAAATATTTTCGTCAAAAGTAAGCAGATAAAGTCATGGACCAAAGTTACTACACATATATTCGTTAAAGAAGAGATATATAGAGATGTCGATCTCGATTTACCGAACACTGGAATGTCTGTAAGCAGTCCCAGACATCTGAAGGAATGGATCCATTCGATGTGCTATTTCGTACTGAACCTCTAACACATTATTTTTGTACGTGGCTTTATGAAATATTATATGAAATACGTGTTATACCGAGGTATGACGAGGTACTATGTTATTGATATATCTGTATTTAGAGTATTTAGGTAGATATACCTAACGCTGCTTCTTCTTCTGTCGTGTAATACCTACGTAGATGAGAAATTCTAACGTAGAGCATAGTATAATAATGAACTTTTAAGAAAAAAATACGATGACTGTGACTTTTATTCTGTGCTTCCGAAAACCGCCAACGGAATTTCGATAATATAAACATCATTATATAAAGAAAGATAAATAAACAAAAATATTTTATCATACACACACATTAACGCCTACAATAAAAATAAAAGATTTATATAAACAGAATGCCCTTATTCTTTTTCAAGAAGATTTTTAGAATTTTATCTGTCTATTTCTTCGAGCAACACGGGACTTCCGCCTTACCATGTTGCTCGAAGGTCTGTCTGTATATTTTACGCGCATCAAGCATCAAAACTGCTGCACGTAATTGGGTGAGGGTTTCATATTGTACTGCTGGAGTTCTTATTTAAAACCTGGTATGTTTTATATTGATACGCCGCCTAGAAGCCAATTTTAAATATAATAAGTAAGTAAATTCTTCTGGGACGTGAAATCGCAGACTTCGCCTAGTTTCTAAATAAAAAAAACATCGGAGATATGAGTGATCCTAATTGATCTTACAAAAAACCTCCTTTTGAAGTCTCGCGGCGTACTTGGTCAGTTTTTATACAATTACAAATCCCCCCCCAGGCAATTACGAGTTGAGAGCCAGTGGAAACCGCCAAGTTAGTTCCAAAGACACGACTAATCTGATTATAAGCACTCCGAACTAAATTAACAAGTACAGTAAAACGGATCACTGTAATTATTACTCAGAGAAATTTTGTTGTTCTTAATGACACTAAATTTAATTAGAGATTGCGTAGCGTTTTAGATGTTTTGCAACATAACATACCATCAAGCTTTTATTCCCCGAAGGGTAATCAGAGGTGTACTAATGTACTTTTTTTTACACAAAACACACCCTTATTTATCTTGTATTTATTTATTATTAATAGACTTTACATCTGTGACACCTTGCAAAAGGTTCAGTTGAATATCAGCGTCAGGCACTGGTAGCCTGAAAAAATGCTGAACTGGACCTATTTGATGCAGCCGCGAGACACAAACTTATACATTTAGGTAAATTTTAAACGGAAGATGTAATTTATGTAAGTTGTGTAACCTAAATTTCTTTCGTTCTTTCTTTCTGATAGGGCAAGATAAGGCAAGAAAGGTTTTTAGTCCGAACAATACAGACATACCGCCTCCCCAGGTCGCGATGCGGACGATGCATTAGGATTTTCCATACTATAAAAAAAGGTTAACTTATAGTTCCATTGCCATTAACCGAGCACAAATCCAAACTCCGAGCGAGCTGCTACTGGGAATATCATAGAATAACCCACTTTGCCCAATCTGGGAATTGAAACTGAGGATCTTTAGAGTAGCACTTTTGTTTGTTTTAAATTGATAAATTCTAAAACTGCTGAACCAATTTTAATAATTATTTTACCATTAGAAAGCTACATTATTCCATATTCACATATGCGGATTATGGAAAAGCCACGGGAGATTCTCTAGTTAATCATAAATTTTAAATAATGGCCAAAGCATGCTTAATGAAACGAGTTTTATTTAAAACATTGTGTTATGTATATTTGTACAGCTTTCATTATCAACGAAATTAAAATCGAAACTAGTTGCAATTGATGTCATTCTAACCTCTTTCTAATCATGTTAGGGTCAAATTCCAGTTTAACCAGCTTCAGACTATTAACATAATATAAGTATTAATAAACATGTGTGTAGGTATAATAATCGTTCAACATTTTTGACCGCAATATATGCAGGTATTTATTTTAAATAAATATGTATAATAATAATGGCTATAGGAGTGCAGTGATAGCCTAGTGATATGACCATTGGACTGCCAAGTCAAAGGTCTTGAGTTCGAATCCAAGGCACGCACCTCTAACTTTTCGAAGTTATGTGCGTATTAATAATTAATTATCACGCGCTTAAACGGTGAAGGAAAACATCGTGAGGAAACCTGCATGCCTGAGAGATTTTCTTAACGGCATGTGAAGTCTGCCAACCCGCAGTAGGCTAGCGTGGCGGACTATAGCCGAATCCCTCTCGTATTGAGAGGAGACCCGTGCCCAGCAGTGGGACAATGTAATGGGTTGATGATGATGTATAATAAATATGTCAACATAATTAGTTAGTTTACTAATTAATTAGTTTTCGAGAAATTGTCTTCTGCGCTGCGGGTAATGGTTTGATTCCCGCATGGAGCAAATATTTGTATTTTTGGATGCATGAGGATTGCTAAACGCAATAAAAAATATATACTTAGGTATCCACGGCAACAATACAACACGACACGGCATTCTAGCGTTAACAAACCATCACGGCTGTATTCCCTGAAGGAATAAGCAGTGTACTACCTACTAGTACACCCACAGTTCGCCTGTTTTTTTTTTTAATTCTATGTAATAAAAAGTGGACCTACTACGTTTATTTTTTCTTTTAATAAAAAATCTCAACAACACTACCTGACCTGGGTAAAGAATTCAGGACATCACGCCCAGTAGCCGCCCCTCCGACTGCGCCCATATACCCATGAAGCTTTAACAATAGATTCAAGTCAACAATAAAAAAAGTTTAATGTACAAAATAGATATGTCATAGGTTACTTGGAATAAGTATTTAATAACAACTTACTGCACGTTTGTCGTGGGTTCGATTCCCACCTACTTAAACAAATATTTTGAGTATTCCATATAATTATATTTGTTTCGATTTTGGGTGTATTTTGTGACCGTTAATTGTATGTTTGTAAAAACTGAAAACACAGGGCTTGTTCAATAGAGCAGGAAGTATCTTTAAAAAGCAAAAAACCGGCCAAGTGCGAGTCGGACTCGCGCACGGAGGGTTCCGTACCATTACGATTTATGACGTATTAAAAAAAACTATTTACTAGATCTCGTCGAAACCAATTTTCGGTGGAAGTTTACATGGTAATCTATATCATATATTTTTTTTAGTATTATCGTTCTCTTATTTTAGAAGTTACAGGGGGGGGGGACACATTTTACCACTTTGGAAGTGTTTCTTGCGCAAACTATTCAGTTTAGAGAAAAATGATATTAGAAATATCCATATTATCCTCCTCCATCTATCCATAGATACCCCACACGTATGGGGTTGATGAAAAAAAAATTTTGAGTTTCAGTTCCAGGTATGGGGAACCCCCAAAATTTATTATTTTTTTCCTATTTTTGTGTGAAAATCTTAATGCGGTTCATAGAATACATCTACTTACCAAGTTTCAACAGCATAGTTCTTATAGTTTCGAAAAAAAAGGCTGTGACACGATCGGACAGACAGACAGACATGACGAATCTATAAGGGTTCCGTTTTTGCCATTTGGCTACGGAACCCTAAAAAGGTATACATATCCCCATAGCACAAATACAAAGTCCAACCACAATCTTTCTCGGGATTTTCTCAAGACGCCACACAACTGTGGCGTCTGCCTATCTTGCCTACCGTGAGACCGGTCACGTTATCTCATTATTTCTCACTCGACATTTATAAGGAAAAAGTTGTACGTAAATGTAGAATCTTAGTTGAGGTTTCCTGAAGCCGCCGTGCGGTTAGAAAGTTCCAGGATGGGTTTACCAGATTTAAAAATATACTTAATACTGGGTTATTGGTAAAGCATTAACAACCTCTCAAGGCTATATTACTAACATTACAAAAAACAACTAACAACAACAACAAAAGAAAAAAAACTGCTGTTCTATGACTTAAAAAACTAATTTACCTACTAAGTTGCTGAGCACAGGTTTGCGCGATACCAACGGTTTTAACCTCACACTAGTTGCGTATACGTATGTACATACCATCATAACATACCATCACGCCTGTATTCCCCGAAGGGTTAGGCAGAGGTGTACTTAAGGTACCCCCACAGTTCGCCGGTATGTTGAGGTCCCATGTAATAGGGGGCGAGCCTATTGCCATTCACCGGGCACAAATCCAAACTCCGAGCTGCTACTGAGAATTTCATAGAAAAACTCAATAACACTTTGCTCGACCTGGGGATCGAACCCAAGACCTCTAGCGTACCAGTCGTGATTGGGACCACTAGACTAACGAGGCAGTCAACACCAAAAAACGTAATAAAAAGAATCGTATCAGTGTCAAAATTCTAAGTTAATAAAAGTAAGTACATACCATCCTCACTATTTACCATTCACCCTAGTTCAGACTGCCTCATTAGTCTAGTGGTCCTAAGCGCTGCTACACTAGAAATCCTGGGTTTGACCCAGATCGCGCAGTGTTATTGGGTTTTATAAGAAACCAGTAACGGCTCGGTATTTGGATTTGTCATTGGTTTGCTCTCTATTACATGCAGTGGCGTGCACTCCATACAAGCAAATAAGCTCTGCATACCCTGTAGTCCCTAAATGTATTTAATTAATAAGAAATTTATTCCCCTCTAATGATAAATAAATGTAATTAAAAAATGGTAATTTAGCTTGCGCACCATCTATTACTTATTTTAAGAACTAATTCGTTGAAGCGTCGATAACTTGCGCGCGCCGCGTCATTCAGCTCCGCGCTGGTGGCGCGCTCTGCTGAGATAAGCAGTGCACCTCGCTGCTTATTCTTCATACAATGCATTTGGACGCATCTCGTGTAGTGCACGGCAAAAGTGTGACTGTGTGCGTGTAAATATGAGCGTGTGTGACAGATTTAGAAGCACTGCTTATTTGCTTTGCGACCAAATTAAGAACCCGCAAAAGCAGCGCATATTGTTTATTGCAGAGGGTCAACGTTTTTAGTCGGATTGACCAATTGATCGACTATATTTTTATTCATTCCAAATTTTTTCGCCATATTGTTTTTCTCGGCGCAAGTGATTGTTTGTCGAGTAATTTTTAATAAGTTTATTATTGTAAAAAAGTAATATTAACCTCGTAAAAATTGAAAAATATACCTGTGAGACCTGTGTAGGTGAAGTGTGTTTAAACAAATTAAAATCTGGCGCGTTTTCGACATTATTTTTCTGAGGAAAAAGCTAAATTGATTTCAAAGTTAAGGTCAGTACTCAGTTTGGATTTAACTCGAAGAAAGGGTTATATTACTCGTCATTTTAATAAAAAGTTTTATGATAATCATTACTGGTTAACTGGTTGTGTACATACAAACAAATTGTATTTTTTCCATTGTATTTTGTTTACTTATCGCGATAGTAAGAATATTTTCGGTAAGAGACAGGTAGGTGGGGAAGATACCTACAAAAAGCTGAAACTGGTCAGTTTTTTATTGCATACCCTGTCTGAAATCTCTGTGCACGCCACTGATTACATGGGACCTAAACTTACCGGCAAAATGTGGGTGTACATAAGTATACCTCTGCCTAACTTTTCGGGGAATGCAAACGTGTTACGTGACCATGTATGTACTTACGTATGAACCATATTTTCAATCCACAGCGGCCACTCGCATCACCACCTTCTATACCCCTCCACGTTGTGGTCTTCCTTATCGGGAGACGGTCCTCTTCATAGCTAAGGCCATGACGACATTCCTACATTATTATATGCTGTAATAAGTCAGAGGTTATTAACTGTGTAGTAGGCCCTCATCTTACTCTTCGTCGCGAAATTTTTTAGAGCTAGTCATAAAAATAAAAATTTCTGCACCTGGCAACACTGATCACATCAATCATTCGTTCTTTTCGCGCTCGCCAAACGTCGCGCAAAAAGTTGTTTTTATTGTAAAAAACTTATATTTAAGTGTTTATATTTGATTTTACAAGTGTAAAATTGGTTTAAGACCATGTTAAAGTGTTTTAGAGTTAGTATGGAAGAAATGAAGAGGAGGAAATTGGATTTTTGGAGGAAAATTTTAGTCAATGAAATATGACAGGTGAAAAATCAAAGTTGTATTTAAAATGCATAAATTTTGTCTGAAATTAAGGGTAAAATGTGTGACATCTTACCACCTTTTCGTGGAAAAGGCTATATTTAAAAAGTTTTTATTGTTAAACTGATTCAGACAACAAATTTTGTTAGCAATTTCGAGTGTCGATCTTGCAGCTCTTCCGTTGGAAGAGTACCTACAATTACTTCATTCTGAAGTTTTGATGAGATAATTTACCTCAAATGTATACCTACAATATACTGTATCTGTATATAATCCCCTGTTAGGGGAAAAATCACTAAATGTACGCCTTGGAACTTGTACAGGCGATATCCCCTAAGGCTACTCTCTGACCAATAATATATTATGTTCAATACTCTAAACGGTTGGGGTGTAAGGTGAGTATACCTATGAGAGGAATAATACCTACCAGAGTACTAGCATTTTCGCTTTCAGTCTATCTCCTTATGGTCAAGTATTAACTTTTGGTACCTATTAGTTTGGGTAAAGTGATAACAATAAAGTGTAATCAAAACTCGAGGTAAATTATGCTCTAACACTAGTGAATCATCTAGAGGTTGTGAAAACGAGAGTGTCTACACAAATATGAAATTCAAACGTACTTATCAATCTGTGCCTGTATAAAAGACGTCCTTCTTAAAACGATATACACTCCAAGGCCTTAAAATTCTATACCAGATGCCCTCACGGCTTAACTCTATGATCACTAGAATTATTATGGTCATTACATAATTATGATGGGACGGGAACTATTGACAGCTGGATAAAATATTGGCAAAAGACATGAATAAGAAGCAAAAGGCTTATAGACACAACCAGGCCTAAATTTATAAAATCAAAGATACTTTTATACCTTGAAAAATACTGTTATGCCAACGGAGAGCTATAGAATCTAAGCTCCACTTGTCAATATATCCCTTAAGCCTTTTTCTGGGTAAAACCTTATAACCCAAAGGATATAATGCAGGCATAGTAATAGCAGGCTGAAGTTTTTTCCTTGAGAACTGGTAGAAACTGTCAAGACATTATGCTATTCAGAAGTTACAATAATGAGTTATAAAAGTATACAACACAACACAAAGAAGACACCGAGGATTCAGATGTAGCAACCGAATCACCCTTAATCAAAGCCAAAAGTACATTCAAGAAATGTTACAAGATCCATGTACATTGGGAATAATACAAATGATGGCAGCAGACCCAATACATATAAGATCAGGGTGGATACCCCATGAGGTATATCTTACATGCTGTACCAAACACAGTATCTGTAAGAGGTAGGTACCAGCCTATTAATCAGTTATCCTAGATAATGAATACAATTCTATTGTCCTTTTGCTTAATGTGAAACAAGTTCATCACATTACAATTAAATTTTAATCAACAAAATATTTTATTGGTAGATAATATTATGGTGTTCATAATTAACAAGCACATATTGAGATGAATGTTGTTTATTCATGTAAAGGACATTCTTATTATTTAACCAAATTTTAAAGATTATTGGTTATAATCTAATGATGTGTTATGATTAAACTATGTATTATGATGAACTCCTATGAACTTGGGATGTTTTCATACAAATTATTTTATACTATACATATTATGAAAGCTAGGTTTGAGTGGAAGATATGGTCTCGAGGTTCCTGTATGAGGATGAGAGAATATATAGTGTTATATTGAACACAAAACATCTATATACATATATTTTTTTAATACTAGGTAACTTTTTAATGGTAAACCATCAAAATTAAATAACCTGTTTTGGTAAATCAACAGCAGGAGAGAGCAGAACAGAGGGACTGTTCTTATATAATACTAAAACCAACCATGGAATGTTCATATATCTATATATATTAGGACTATGTATATGAGGTCATCTATCTACTCAATAGGTATAGGTATATTGATACCTTGAATCATCATACAATAGATGTCTAAATCTAAGAATAGTATGACTATTAGACAACCCATGATTTAGTTTAAACATGTAATATGTAAACAGATTATAATCTGTTTAGCTGTTAATTAGCAGCACAGATCTTAGCATACCTAAGGTTTTATTGTTACTTAACTTTTATTTATTTAGACTTTTTTACACTTTCCTATCAAGGAATACTTAAAGATTAAGGAATCTTTAGATAAAAAGAGAATTCGCTAATACATATATTAAGAACCTTTATACCAGGTTGAATTACAATATGAGGTACAATTTTAGTATTTCAAATACAACATTTTCAGCAAATGGCATGAGACCATTATAATGGTCTGAGAGTAGAATAGAATATGGAAGAGTACTCGAACTAAAATAGTAATTGTAAATAAAATCATTTGATGGACTTAGTGGCTAGTTGATAACTATAATAAAATTAACAAAAGTAACCTAATAACTTTAGCTACTTTTTGGCTAAGTTCATAGGTTTTCAGACATAGGTATCTGAAAATTGAGGGGAGCACAAGCCAATGTCATCCACAGGGTTTTTATGCTGGTCGAAAATGATTTGCCTATATAGAACTTTGTTCTGGTTGAGATACCTAATACATATAGACCTACCAATTCAGAGGCACATAACTTTTTCCTTAAAAATCTTAATAAGCATAAAACAAATTTTAAATGGTACCCGTATTTAGCTTATAATATCTTAAAAGTGACTCCTTCAATATTAGTAAGTCAGTACTTGTATCTGATGGATTGAATATAGTCTAGATGCTAAATCAAATTGCTCAAGATAAACTAGCAATGGTGTGAATAGAATTACTTGGATTATAGGACTGTGCATCAAATAAGTAGACTAAATGTCAACATTTTATCACAGTTACTGGAGAGAGATGGAAACTCACATAATATTATAATATTGCCGTTAGCCTGTGTTCAAATAAACACAAAAGTCATACTTTTGTGTAAATGTAGATAAATTTTACAGACTTTTCTAATTTTTTCCAGAACACTTTTTATAAAAAATAAAAAAAAAAAACCCAATAACAAGTTTAAAATTGCAGAATAGAATTTTCTTTAAGTTATGAGTCATAATTATGTAGGATATTCCTACCTATCATTTGCATAGAAAACATAATTCAATGTTTTTATATAAGATTTTAATAGAAAAATGTAGGTGGGTACTCTCAATTTATCTTTATAAATGCATTTTCGCCAGCTAGTAAGGATGGCACTAAATATCTTTCATATTGTGAAATCTAATCAGTTAAGAATACTAGGCTTTGCAACAAAGCCACAAATTCTGCTATCCTCACTTTTAAAACTAGTAATAGTCTTTTAATAGTCTGTATAGTATCAGAGGTTTTGACATCCAGTCCCTTTGTAAGATTTTCTTTTTTTCTTTTGTCTCCTAGTAGAACAGCCCCCTCCACAATTTACTTCAAGGGCGTTGGGATGATCAGGAAAGCCTTAAAGAATGATTTGACTATTTCAAATCTATCAATCTTTTGTTATTTAAATAACTATCAACAAAATCACCTACTTATAGTTCTTGCCTATGACATAGACATAGTAAGTGAATAAAAGGAAATCAGGATTTTAATGATGACAATCAAATGACTACTTTTATAATTTTCGGTGCCAGATATATCTCCAGTTTTCAAGACAGATCATACTTTAACAAGTAAGATTAAAGTCAGCTATGCAACAGCTTCGTTTTTTGTTGTCTTGGCTTAAATTAATAGGTAAGTGAAGATAAGAGTTACCTACTTATGTAAATATTTTTAACAAGAATAGGTACTTTCTTTCTATAATGCCAAGACATTTAGAAAACATAATACTCGGAAGTTATATAGTAGGGGTTAACACTCTTATTTAATAAAAAAAAAAAAAAAAAAAAGAAAAGAAAAAAAAAAAAAAAAAAAAAAAAAAAAACTATCCTGGCTGTTCTAGGAAGAAACAGTTGAGTCAGTCAAGACTCTTCCTGATTTTCAGTTAATCATGTAATTGTGTACCTTCGATACAATATATTATGTACTTAGGACAAGTAAGACATACTTGTGGTCATGATTCATGCACGCAGGCATGAAACGCATCAACAATGGAAACCTAATGGAGTATATTAACATTGGCCACATTGGCTTATCTTGGTAAAAGAGCCATAGTAGTCTATAAATTTACAGTAGATTACTACCCAAATACTTTATCTTGGGCAGTCGCAGTTGATCTGTAAGTTATATCTTTTATGGTTGATTCTATAGCTTTACAGTTTTCAAATATTTTGTTCTAAGTACATTATTTATTTTTTAATAACATAGATTCTTATCAATATTTCTAATATTTCTGGCGATCTTTAAATATACACAAGGTGATCTGGTGATCTTTTTATTTTTGATAAACTTTTAGACAAAGTTACTGTAGGTTGTAGTAAGTGAGACCTACTTATTATTTTGATTATGTGTTATTATGATTCTCTGAACATCTACACAGTTAATAACCTCTGACTTATTACAGCATATAATGATAGGATTAAACGAACTTACCTGTAAGTGAAGTTCTATCCTGATTATATGGAGTAATAAGTCAGAGGTAGAGGGTCCCGCCCTCCCAAAAATTACAAACTTAGTACCTACATATGTAATTTTATGATTCCCATTACAATTAACTCCGCTCTAAACTTAATGATTGATGTGATCAGTGTTGCCAGGTGCAGAAATTTTTATTTTTATGACTAGCTCTAAAAAATTTCGCGACGAAGAGTAAGATGAGGGCCTACTACACAGTTAATAACCTCTGACTTATTACTCCATATAATCAGGATAGAACTTCACTTACAGGTAAGTTCGTTTAATCCTATCATTATACCACATACAGGTTCCGCCTGCTCACCCCGTGGTACACTTGCGATGAGTCCGTGTGCCATATACAAGTACCGGTTTTATGTTTGATCGTTTTTTATAGCCACTTGAAGATTTTATGTACGTTTTTATTTGATGACAGCTTGGAACAGCTGTTGTTGGAATAACTGGTTATCATATTACAATATCAGTAAGGGCTTAGTTTCAAGGAGTGATAGAGAGATTGCTCATACCATCTTGAACCTAATAAAGATAATAAACTTTAAATATAAACACAATGAATGAAAGGCATGAAAATACAACTGAAATATAGTATTTTTCGCACTATACCTATATATTATTATTTCCTCAACAGTACCTATATAATATGTTGCAAACCTGAAATATAATATAGTACCGTTGTCAATACTATTTGCAGTATGTTGAACTGACTCAATAACAATTACAATGCCTTTGGAAATCTTTGAAGTTACAATTAATGTTGTTTCAGTCTCTTCATACAACGATTGTTATAAACTTAGAAATATTATTGGGTTTTCTATGCCATTCTTCAGGTCTCCAATTATTTTAACACTGGTAGACCTACAATAAAATTATTATTAAATATTTCGAATCTTCATAAATTAGTCATACCAAGGCGGCGGTGCGCGGCGATCTGCTTACTTCTTACTACGAGGCCTGATGTTTCATCACGATGACTCTATTTTCAAACCTTTGACAGTGACATTTAACGTTAACACTGACATTTGATATTGACACAGACCTTACATTTATCTCAACTTGAAGGTTTTTGTGTTCGGTTATTGGCAATATGTTCGCGCCCTTTATTGGACAGAAAGTCGTCGTCATTTTTTAAAGATTATGATTCAATCATTCTGATCCGTTCAATAAAAAAATAATTTGACCAAAAAGTTTATTTAAAAAGGAAATAGAAGTATCTAAGTCAATGCACCAACTAAAACGTCTCCCGTGACCTCTCACTACTAGGTACCACTTTCACTTGATATTGTACTATAGAAACTAGGACAGGAACAAAACGGAATCGTGACAATGCAAAAAATAAACAACATTTTTACTTAGAACTAGAAATATGCAAAATTTTTGAAGTGAGTGAGCAAAAAGTTTGCAATAACCACAATTACTTTCTCTGATAGCTCCGCCACAAGAGGAATCCAAAGAAATTAAATTTTAAATTAAAGAACATTATTAAACTTTATAAGCCGGTCGTGACGTATGTCACGAATCCCATTGCCATGACTATAGGGGTAAGGAAGGCAAGTACAATTTTTTGTTGGTATGAGTTCGACATACTATACCATCAGACATAGACGACCCCTGAGGTTTTTCCGTACCTACAATAAAAAAGGCAGATAAATAAATATCCGCATATCATTTTACTCCAATTTTTAAGCAAGAGAAGCGGCGCGGCGGTAGCCTGTCGGATTTGCGATCATATGGTTGCCGGTTCTAAACTCACCGATTGCATTACCGACTTGAACCCACTCGTAATATAAACATTTAGTACGAGGAGTTAACAAGATTACTAGTAATGTGCGACCAAAATTGCTAGTAAGCTTATTTAAAAGTATGTTGGAGGTATCTCAATCACTAGTGATCACAAGTGAGGCTGATAAGCATGAAGTACTGGGTTTGATTCACACCTAGAGTGGTGTTATCGGGGTTTTCTATGAGATTCTTAGCGCAACAAGTTTTTAGTTGTTGTTTTTAACGTGACGAACTCCAATCTTTCACCTGTTACTCAGAATCTAAAGCGACTCTCAATATAAGATCGATCATTCCCAATTAAGCTAAAATGTTATCTAGATCTGCTCATTAATTGTCAGAGCCTCAAGGCACAAAATCGCGATCAACGAAAGTATAAATACCTAAACCTGACTCATGATTGTTCAATGTAAGTTCTAGACATTGATATTTATCGGTCAACAGTTAATCTGAGTCAGCAGCGTCCGTGGTGGGTTCTAAACCGGTAAATACACCAAGTATTCTGTCAATTGGCAATTCAACATAAAGAAATGGCTGTCACAAGCTGTGCAATTTTCTATTAGCTTTACGAGAAATACGTTTTCTTTTAACCGACTTCACACAAGGAACATAACATACCATTATGCCTGTATTCCCCGAAGGGTTAGGTAGAGGTCTACTTAGTACATAGTTCACTGGTATGTTTAGGTCCCATGTAATAGGAACATGTGAAATACACACAACCAAACCCCGAGCTACTATTGAACATTTCATAGAAAAACTCAATAACGCTTTGCTCGACCTGGAAATCGAACTTAAGACCTCTAGCGTAGCAGTCGCGCTTAGGATTACTAGACTAACGAGGCAGTTAAACAAAGAAGAGGTTCTCAATTCGACTTGTTTTGTGTATAATTATATGTTTAGCAATAACATTTTCTTCGGTTTGGGAATCAACGTCAAGCTAACACTAGATAGCCGCGCCTTTAAACCCTAAAATACATACCTACCTAGTCCAACGGAAAATTATGAGTCTGTGGCCTAAAACCACCTAACATGGTCGAACTAGTAGATTAAACCACGTGGACCAAGATCGTAAATAAATATTCAATGCACAACTCATCATTGGCAATCTTACAACCTAACAGCCAGCCCATCAAATCGGAATTGCAATCTGTAATATAATAATGCAATGCACTTGCCGGATGGCAGCAATTGGCTGCCTTTAACACACACACACCAGGTACTGATTTCTCCATATATGGCTAACCACAACGCTGCTTATGGTAGCTTTTGAGTTGTCTACTACAAAGAACGTATATTTCCAGGTAACCATTCATCATCCAACAGCTATCGAATCCAAGAAATAATCTTTATATTATTAGGGAAATTTCTTTTAAATGAAGCCGTTAAAAAATATGGTATCAGAAAAAGTATACTTTATTATGATAATTATTTATTATACTATTTTATTATTTCACGGAAAAAGACCAACTTCCACTTATAAAATACGTCATGCATATTACATATGCATGACAAGCATACAGGCAAAATAATAACATTGAATATAAATATTATTTATGTATATGTATTTATTTATTTACTTTATTTAGGTTTGTAGTGTATTTTTATTTTGAGAATTTTACTGTTAGTGTAAGTTTTTAGTTTCTTTGATGTATGCCAGCCTACCTGGTTATTGACTTCTTTTCTCTTCAGTCCATCCAAAGGTTGTCTGTAAGAGATCGCTTTTAGCGATAAGACCGCCCATTGTACTTATCTATAATTTACAACATGTACTTGTCATTGTTTTGGTGTACAATAAAGAATATTCTATCTATCTATTGAAACTAATTTTAAAACAACTCCACCTAAGATAAAATAAGGGAACAACAAAACACAGTTCATTCTAAATAAAAATATCAAAGGGTTTCATAATCATGTACCAAAAAATACAAACAGTTTTAGAACCTCCATAATGAATTGCAAAAAAAATACAATTTATTTCCGTGTCTTCGGTTGTTAAAATTTGTCCATCTCGCTGACTTATTCCTTAATTATAATTTTAAAACGATTTAAATTTCACCGCATGCATTTTATTTTATTTTCCGAACAAGCTGAACAGTCAACGAACTAATATTTCAACTTTAATTAGCAAAACTTTCGTCTTCCAACATACCTAGTAAGAAAATAATCTGTTTCACATTTTTACGATAGTGAAATCGCGCCGCGATGCATTAGCAAAAGCAACAAGTGAAACAACTTATTAAGATAAAAGATTAAATCATTGTTTAATTGTTCTATGAATGTTCTTACGCCTATATGAAAGAAAGAGTCATAAAAATATATTGTTTATGATAAAAATAATTATGCGATAGCCGCTAGAAGAATTTTAAATGAGGGAAATGTACCATTTATTAGACACCAAGACAATGAATGGTTTACATACATATTTGAATACATACTGAGAAACATTACATTGTAGAACAAAGTTACGGTTTTGGTAATAAAAAGAGAACGTGTTGCAGAATAGCCCGCTGTTTGGGTTTTAGGTTTTAGCACATCATAACTCAAGCAATTGTTTCATTTTATCGGTTGATTCAATCAAAACATTCTGCAATGTATAATTTTTAAACAATTTTTGTATGCGGCGTTGCTACAATGACTAAAATGTTGTACGAATGCTGTAATAAATTAAACAAAGCACTATGCAAGAATCATAGCAAGTATCATCATTAGTTCCTGCCTTCCTGTTTTAAAAAAAAGTCCTAAGTTTTTGTATGCATGTATTAATCCAATCTCTATTAGCCCGGTTGTCTAAGCGGTGATTTTTCATCAGATGTCTGTTATCCCACCGATAAATTTGTCAAAACGTCAAATTTACTCCTCTCATAACTTAAAACTATTGAAAAACTGCCTTTTAAATAATCAGCCCTAATTGAACATACAGCATTTATTTCCAAAACACTTTCAAGTAAGTACTTCATTTTCTGCGGGAAAAACACCAAAGTCGCACAAATTTCCAGTGATAAGGTAGAGGAAATAAAGTTTATGATTGGGTACGACAGTGGCAGTGGATCGGCGGCAATGCGATTAAGTTGAAACAGACAAGCAAGGTCAGCTGCAAAGGTAAATCTAATTTCGTGTTGACTGAAAAAAATAAGCTAGCGACAGTTAACAAGTCGACACTAATTCGAACGAACTATTGATCTATGAACTACTGAATGAATGGAGCTTGAGTTGTTTAATAAACTGAGATGTGAATGAAGTTATAGAATACTAAGTCTGGAGTTTGAAGTTCTAGTATACTCATTGGGCAGGCGGCCCAAGTTGGAAGAACACAATCAAAGAAGTATTTTTATTTGTCTTTCGTAGGTAGGCACTTGACTCTGCTAAAAATCACACAACTTAAAAAGCTATTCCCAAACCTCTAAAAGATCTTAATCTATACTCTTATCTACATCTATATTTCTATATTCATATAATAAAGAGGAAAAATTTGATCGATTTCGATATACTCTGAAACTACTGAGCCGATTTTTATAATTCTTTCATATCAGAATACTACTTACACCATTCCAGATTAACATAGGCTATGTATTATCCAGCGAAATAACTTCTTATTCTCAAGGTTTTTGATAAAAATACAGGAGCTAGCACATTTAATAACATATTTCTTGTCATATCAGAGAGGAGGTGATAACTATTGCCTGGTGGATCGTTAGATCCTATCGCCCGGCGTACAGAGAGGAAGTTATGCCTTAAATAAGTAAATACCTCGAAATGAAACAATACGTTATTTCCTCTTCAGTATATTAAAGCGTACGCACATTATTTCCGGGCCGCATATTAAAAAAATTCACGCAACATTTTATAATCTCAACGTCACTGCTCCAACGTGAAACGATTCATAAAATATTGAGCATTAACATTTTTCGGTTGGGTGTATTTGTTTATTTATTATAATTTTTGTGGTGAAAGATGAGGAAATGTTTTAATACACGCAACGGTATGGTAATATATTTGGATAGAATTTTAATATTCTTTTTGAGGAGTGTCAGAGGCAGGAATAGAAGCCCACCTAGTGATTAATTATAAAGCGCTGGAAACCTTATAGATAGCAGTCACGATTAATATATAAATAATAGTTTATTGCGCCAAAAATAACTTTTACACAATTTATTTATTTATTTGAATTCAGGATACGCAGTTTTCGAATTATCTGCAGCTATCAAACGTCTAAACTAACTCATTACTCTAGTGGTCCTAACGCGACTGCTACGCTTGAGGTTTTAAGTTCGATCCAACATCGAGCAAATTGTTATTCGTTTTTTCAATAGAATCCTCAGTAGCAGCTCGGAGTTTGTAACTATATATGTGTCTGATTAACGCCAGATAGCTCGCCCCCTAATTATATGGAAACTTATCAAACCGGCGAACTGTTCTTTACCTTGTACATTAGTACACCTCTGCCTAACCCTTCGGGGAAAACAGGCGTGAAGATAGGTATGTTATGCTCAAAATTGTGTGCGTGCTTTAGTCGATCCCTGGGTGGTTTAGATTTACCATTGGACCCGGTAAGTAGGTGATGAAACCTTTTTTTAAACTTACTAGCAATAGTAAGTTAAAAAAAAAAGTCCAATTGGTTGGTCGCACATTACTAGTAATCTTGTTAACCCCTCGTACTAAGCTAAATGCTTGTATTACGAGTGGGTCCGCGTCGGTAGTGCAATGAGTGGGTTCCAAATAAATACTTAGTTACTGTTCGATCGAAAGCTCAATACTTCCTCCTTCCTCCTCAATAGTTCCTTACTTACTATTTCTCATAACTTATTTAACTATAGAATGAGGAAGAGATTTCCTTTCCTTCCTTCTTTTCCTTATTTATTATATCTTCTTTGTCAAAAATCTTTAGAAACTCAAAGCTGAACGGTCACAAAATCTGGGTAAATCTTGTGCGTATAGAATCCATTGTTCGTCCCCTAATCGCTGTGAGAAGGACGCGACGGCATTGTCAATAAATCACAAAGTTAACAACAAGTCCTATCGCCATAATTCACTGCCGAATCTGATACACACGGCCCGGTTCACATCCCCGATTAGTATTCCCAACTCGTCTTCAAAGTGAAATAAAAACGCGAAAACTTGCACGGATCGAGGTTTCGGGGTTGTTCAACAAGGACACACGCCATAAATACATGCGTTTTACCAAATAAGCATTGATAAATTAAATGTCATCATAAATAATGCTATAAAGTGCGATCATGCGATTATGGGAAGCGCACCGATGCAGCGTTGGTATTGCAAAAGTTGGTTTTAATAACATCATAAAATGCGCCTATAAAGACTGAAAAATTGCTTCATATTATGTTCCTCGTTTTATGTATATGCTTTCTTAATGCAGACAAGTGGATAAACGGCACGTAATGATTCTCAAATCATCTTTATTTTCTCAATGGAATCGAACTGGCACAGTAAGAAACTGCACATTTATTAACTTATTGAAAGACTTCAAAAAGAGCTTTTAAGATCCACTTATTAACGATCTAATTACTACCTTTTAGTACCTAATACAAGCACAATGCTAATACTGCTCCTATCTACTGTTACTCAGGTCAAACTAAGAAACTTTAAGCAATTAAAGC
Organism: Subacronicta megacephala; assembly: GCA_958496365.1. Lineage (NCBI taxonomy): Eukaryota > Metazoa > Arthropoda > Insecta > Lepidoptera > Noctuidae > Subacronicta > Subacronicta megacephala. Next base: position 1,020,965 of record OY292529.1, on the reverse strand, counting down.
TAATTCTCGAATAAAGTTGTCTGTAAAGAATAGTTTTTACCATACTATTACGGAAGATCCAAGTAATGGTGAGATGGGTAGATGATTTTATAAGTTGTGACTCCAAACTGTATGCCAATAGCGCCAATAGCGTCTTATCACTGAGCAACTTTCTTTACAGATGTTGGAGTCAAAAGAAAGGAAAAGGCGATACCTAGGTAGTCTTCGTACATAAAAAACACAAAATTCTTACTAATTTCTTTCTAATTTCTACCGTATATTCACCCAATTATGGGATTCATCGTCCGCTCGCATCGTAAACACAAGCAAGTAAAACTCCCAGTCTAAAATATTGTGAAAAAGTGATAAAATCTGATTGATTTCCATCAAAAAGTGTAAATTATCCCTGAACTTCCATACATTAACATGTGTACATAAGAATTCTCAGTGGTATCAAATTATAAATACAATAAAAAACCATACAAAAACACTTGTGCAAAAGTGCTGTGACCGTGTAAAAGTGTCTGATGAATACGCGTAAGTACGCTAAATAGCGCGCACTTAAGCTCTTTTGCCCGCGAGCTGACTCACAGTTTGTTTGTACTCAGAGTTGAATTTAGATGCAGTTTACTGACTACCTACTTCTGATAGATTTGTTTACAAATCTAACTTAATAAAGTCGGCAGGAATATAGACTGATATTGAAGTGGCAAAGACGTTGATTCCACTACATATTTATAACACTGAACACTTGCTAGTGTAGTAATTTTGCAGTTGTACTGTAGCGACGGCGTTTAATTATTACAGCTATTATTGTACCGGCACATATATATATTTTTTTTTTTTTTTTTTTTTACTTATTTATATTATACAATCTAAATCAAAATGCCGCTCAAGCGTACTCCACCCAAAACGCCGAGTAACCAGACCGAAGACTTGAACTTATGTCCCCGGTCGATTTCGCAATCAGGATCCACTCCGAACTTAACAGCCATTGAACATGAAAACATTACCACTCGCTTAAAACGAAAACGCGAGGAGGATTTCAGCTGCTTAGACGAGATTCGTTTACTAATATCTGCGTCGGCTGCACAATCCGAAGCTAAATTTGCGGCCCTACAAGCATCCATGTCCGAAATTCTAGCCCAAAATATCGAGTTAAACAAAAACATTACCTTCATCTCAAAGCAGTACGATGATATGATTGTCAAACTAGAAAACTTGGAGGCGGAACGTAAAGCCAACCGGTGTCATATTCTGCATCTCGAAGAAAAGGTGGATATTTTGGAACGTCAACTATACTCAACCAAACTCGAAATAAAAAATGTGCCAAAAAAACCTGAAGAAAGTAAGGAAGACATCTACGAGATAGTGAAATAAATTTCCATGGTTCTAAAAACCCCTATCGAAAGACATGATATCAGGGATGCTTTTCGCGTTGGAAAAAAGGACGATGCACCAACTATACTGGTCGACTTCAACAGTGCCTATATCAAAGAAAATATTATTAAAGGTGCCCGCCAATTTAACAACAAAAACAAAGAAAATAAGCTCAACACCACCCACCTTAAATTAGATGGCCCAGGTAAAGGAAAACCAATCTACCTTTCAGAAAAGTTAACCCCGGGTACTTATCACCTTTTCTATCTGGCACGCAACTTCGCGAAAGAAAATAACTACAAGTACTGTTGGACAGCTTTCGGGAAGGTGCTTCTTCGAAAGATAGACGGCCATAAGCAAGTCCATATTAAGTCTGAAGAGGATCTTAGCAAATTAGCTCAACAAAAGTGACTAGCGTTATTTACTATTCACCATAGCACCATCTACCCATGTTGTTTACCTGTTTTTATTGATTGTACTGCATTGCTTATTATTTGTTGGTTTCACATTAGGGTGAATTGTCACATCAAAAATATCTTATGTACTGACCCCACAGTTTTTGTATTATATATCTTGGTCTATAAGCTATTAGTCCACACATTACACTTACACGTTACACATCGATTAAAATGCATACACATACTTTTCTGTTTATTTTTTTACTTACCTACTCAGAGCTTATCTACGCACTACACAACATATTCTACAATAGTCAACACAGACCTATACACACATTACCAAAGATACACACATATATACATACTATTCATATACATAAAAAATACCTGCATACGTACATACAAAACAATATATTATACTATAATATATACTACCAATATATACTCCACGACCTACGACATAATTATCAATGTCAGTTTATATCGTGTTGACACGCATCTGATTAAAATCGGATTGTTACATTACAAAATTTCCAATTACCCTGAACACGGGCATCAAACGAATTATACCGACCTGCCTACCCACACACACATTCCCCTAGATACTTACATATGTACATACTACACACACATTCATACAAAACATACTTACTTGCGAACAATCATAACAATATACATGACAATACATACTAACAATACATATTCTACGAACTGTGTTATAATCATTTTTACCAGATTCAGCTGTGTTGACATAGATCTGATCAAAAACGGATTGTTGCATAACCAGATTACTAATTACCCTAAATGTCTAATTAATAAACTGTCTCAGCTAATTACACCATTATACATAATTTCTTTCAATGGCTAACCACAACATTGCCCAAGTTCAAACAGAACTTGACAACACGACCGTATCCGAATCTGCAATAGTGGATCCCAGTCAATTATCGAACATGCTTATTAATTCCGGAAAAGACCTAAGAATTATTACGTATAATATCAGAAGCATCTATCGCAATTTTGACTACTTTTTATGTTTCCTTAAACGTTTGAACATTGATTGCGACATACTAGTTTTAACAGAATGCTGGCTCTCTGAAAACAAGCCCCCCCCGCAACTTGAAAATTATAACCTTTATTGCTCAACAGCTCTTCACAATAAAAACGACGGCGTAGTTGCATATGTTCATAAAAGTGTTTGTCATACTTTCGAGGAGCCTGTATTTCAAGATGCCAGTTGTATACTTATAAAAACATCTGAAGTCGCCATTCTTGGCATTTATAGATCACCCTCGTACAAAAGTATTGATAACTTCCTCTCTTCTCTCGAAACGAACTTAAACTCTGTAAGTAAATATAAATCAATTTCTGTTGTTGGGGATATCAACATAGATATCAAACCCTTCACTAAGGATAAAAAAAGCTATGACTACCTTAATCTCTTAGCGGAAAGGGGCCTCTTGCCAGCCCACGTCTTTCCTACTCGAGAGTCGAACTGTCTAGATCATGTCAATCTTAAAACTAATCTTAAAGCCCAGACATTTGTTATAAGATCGGACATAACGGACCATTTCCCTGTATTACTAAATCTAACTCAGCCTAAAAAAGATGTTTCCCGAAAATTTAAACGAGTGGTTAATTTTGAGAACGCCGCTATCGACCTTCAGAACAGGGATTTCTCAAATATTTTGGGCATGATAGACCCTAACAGCGCCACTGAAACCTTAATCAAATATATAAAAATCGCTCTAGATAACAACACTTCGCTTCACAAAGTCCCTAACAGAAAATACATCATCAAACCTTGGCTCACTCCAGGCCTACTCAGATGCATTGCACACCGTGATGCTCTTCATAAAAAACAAAAGGAATCACCAACAAACGAGATCCTTAAGACTTCCTATCGTAGATATCGTAACTACTGCAACGATTTGTTAAATAATATTAAAGATGATTATGAAAGATCAGAGGCTGAAAAATGCAAAAACCCAAAACAAACCTGGAAATTAATAAAGAAAGCGACTAACACTATTGACAATAAAAACCCTGCTATAGAACTACTAAAATCTTACCCCTCTTGTCCAAAGTCGGCTATTAATAACATAAATAGCTACTTTGCTTCGATCGGCACAAAAATGGCAGACAATATTAGTAAAACTACTGATATTTCTAAAATCGAATGCGATATAAAAACCTCATCACGCAAAAAATCATTTGTTTTACTCGAAACAGATGACGCCGAAGTCGAATCATTAATACAAAACTTAAAAAATGATTCCGCCACAGGGTGGGATGGTATACCCGTTGCTTTCCTTAAACGCATAAAAACTTTAATCACTCCCACATTAACGCATATATTCAACTTATGCATAAATTATGGTATCTTCCCTGACAGCTTTAAACGTTCCCTAATACATCCAATATACAAAAGTGGCGGTCGAGACTGTGTCGAAAACTATAGGCCAATTTCCGTTTTAACTGCTATGTCTAAATTACTCGAAAAACTTATTAATACACGCCTTATGAAATATCTTTCACAAGAAAACATTATATCTGAATCTCAATTTGGCTTTCAACGTAAAAAATCTACAGAGGATGCCGTGACAAAGCTAACAAACTACGTGACAAGTAATCTAGACCAAGGGCGTAAATGTATTGGTGTTTTCCTAGACCTGGCAAAAGCATTCGACACAGTCTCTACAACCATACTCCTAAACAAGCTCGAACTGGTCGGCATACGTGGTTTGCCTCTACAACTTTTAGGAGATTTCTTATCCAACAGATTTCAATCAATAAAAATAGGTGATCTGGTGAGTGACCCCTTACCAATCACCTGCGGGGTGCCACAGGGAAGTGTTTTGGGCCCAAGCCTCTTCCTAATTTACATAAATGAACTCTGCCAGTACAAACCGTACAAGGGCAAGGTTTTCTCTTACGCTGACGATACAGCGCTCATTTTTCAGGGAGAGACTTGGGCCGATGCACGTTCATGTGTAGAAGAAGGACTCTACCAGACCTCACTGTGGCTGACTAAAAATCTTCTAACACTAAATATTAAAAAAACAAAATACATTACCTTTTCCATAAATAACCTCAATCAGCCAAATCTGGATTACTTCACCATTAAACTACATAACTGCCACAATGTAAACTCCCTAACATGCTCCTGTGCACCTCTTGAAAAAACTAACAATATAAGATATCTCGGAGTACAACTTGATGAACATCTATCGTGGAATCCACAACTTGACCTTTTATCTGCCAGGCTACGTAAAATGATATGGATCTTCAAAAAACTGAGAAACATACTTAAACCCGATTCGTTGAAAATGGTCTACTATGCTCTTGGCCAGTCAGTCATATCCTACTGTATTCCAGTTTGGGGTGGAGCATGTAAGACCAAAATTATAAATGTCGAACGCGCTCAGCGGTCACTTCTCAAGGTAATGCTTGGGAAGCCCTACCGTTACCCAACTACCACATTATATAAAGATTGCAATGTTTTGACTGTCAGGCAATTGTTCATCTTACACATTACGCTGCGTAAACATAAGGAAACCACTTATGATCCAAGGATCACGTATCCCACTCGCAGAAGAAACAGAATATGCGACCCCATCCAATGCAATACCGCTTTCCTCAGACGACAAACCTGTTTCCTCGCACCTTACCTTTACAACAAATTAAATACCCACTTGAACATCTTTCCTAAGACCTCCTACAGCTGTAAATGTATCATTCTAAATTATTTACTAAGCCTCCCCTATTCGGAAACTGAATCCCTCATTACTGTTTTAAAATGAACACATACATTTACCTAAAACACACACATACTCATACACAGTAACTTTCCCACTAACACACACATACACACACACACATGCACGCGCGCACACACACTAGCATTCATGCACACACACACACTAGCATACACACACACACACACACACACACACACACACACACACACACACACACACACACACACACACACACACACACACACACACACAACGCGGGCGTGAATCCTGGAGTCCTGAAATACAGGGTTTCCCTAGTTTAGGCTCCAGTCCACCCCAAACGAGAAACAAATCATTATTATATATATTTTATTTTATTTATTTTTTATACCGCGTGGAGATTAGGTTATCACATTAATTGCAACCACATATTCTACATAACGTATTTTGACCATACACAACTAAAAAAAATAAGTACAATAAGCATTTTAGCCCTGGGATCGTTTTTTCCATTTTAGTATTTAACAACATCATGTATTGAATAACGATAATCACCTGACCTAAACTAGTAGTTCAAAGACCCGAGAAAATTCAAACGTTGCCGTTCCGTATTACTAACAATTATTAGAAACTTAAACTAGTTAAGCTAAAAATGACCTTATAACTAACACCATTAGGCCTTGTCTATGCGCAAAATTAAAAGATAAGGGACCACAGCGAAAGATAAATAAAAAACGTTCTTAAAAATATTAGTTTAAGGCATAAATCTCTATGCGCGATACGGGGGTAGGTGTCGTCAGAATTCGTCCTTTGTCGGCGCCGGCGGCGGCGGCGCGCGACTACAAAGTAAAGAAACGGAAGCGGCGGCGCGTGCGGAGCGATTGATTCAGTACGCTTCCGGGGTCCTTAAGGATAGTTCGTGTGTTGCTTATTCGCACACGCGCCCTTCGTATTTTTATTGTAATTGTTTTGAGAACATTTTCGTAAATTTCTTGTTTTGTTTGTTGGATACGTTATTATTAGTTGTAGATTAGTTAAGTGTTGTGACAGTTCCTGCGAGATCGGACGCTTTTCTCATTTTTTGTTTGTGATAGGACATTTTATTAGTTATTGAAGTTAGTGAAAGTGGGTGAGCATACGTTATCATCAGAGTACACCGACATGGTTGATTGAATGCAACCAAAACAGCGCTGCTGGTGTTACGAACATACCGACAGAGGTATATCGTACCTACCTATGACGGTGCTCATATGCATTCAGTTGCATGGCGGCCATAACGTAAATTTTAATTAATCAATTGAACATTTGGACAAGTGTAGGTTTATTAAATTGAATTATTATTATTGTGCAAGAATACCATAAAGTTTGTGTTGAATTGTTGATATCATCGCTCCGAGCGTCCTATCCTATGCCTACTTGCTAGTATGTAGGTACTTACTCGCCGCGGCGGCGGCGGCGACGTTGCCGCTTTTACAGGTCAGTATACTGATATTATTGAGGGTGTTTTATTTCGAGTCAATATTTACGGTATTTATTTTGTTTGAAAAATTTAGTTTTTAATTTTTAGTAAAATTGTTTATTTTATTACTCAAACAGACTAATGATAACTTGGAATGACCGCTGTTTAATTTAATGTGATAACCTAATCGCCACCCGATATAATTATTATTTTTCTTTTGTTTTAGTTTGTAATAAAAGTTTTGTTCTTGTGTTTTTAGTTTTGTGGTGGAAAATAAATGTATTTTTTTTTTTTTTTTTTTTTTTTTTATAATTATAATAAAACGTAATTATAAAATTACTAACGACCTGTGTGCTAACAACGAACGCTGTGTGCGAACTAGACAACTCTCGGTTTAGAAGAAATTAGCGGAGAAACAGACAGACGAAAACAATGACTTTGTTTCACTATGTAGGTAGTGTAGAAGAATAAAATCATGAAAATATGTTTAATAAGGTAGGTAAAGTTCAACAGCATTCTAAGAATATAGAAAACAGAACTTACATAATTATTACATTTAATAAAGCAACACGTATTCCTGCTGATAATATGTAATTATATTAATTAACTCAGAAAAGGAAAGCACTCTGTCCAGTCTCCTGAGTAGGTAAATAATATATTATTACTCTACCTTTCAAGAGAGCACTCAAAACGCAACTCATTGAATTATTTGAAAGGTTTTTAAAGTGGCTCTACTCTCATTAGATATTATCTGGCGATACGTTTTCCGATCTGATTTATTTATTTTTAATACCTATAATTCTAGAAACATTCATTCTGATCATAAACATTACGTAACATCACCCCGGCATTCTCCGAAGAGTTAGGTAGAAGTGTTCTCATGTCCACCCACAATTCAACGGTATGTTTAGGTCCCATGTAACAGGAGGTGAGCCTATTGCCAATACCCGGGCACAAATCCAGACTCCGAGCTCCTCCTGAGAGTTTAATTAAAAATCCTAATTATACTTTCCTCGATCTAGTTAAGCACGTCCTTATGGCCACTAGGGTAATGCAGTCAGGATTGATAGAAAATATAATTTCCACTTGTGGTTTTCTAAAAGAAACTGCGTGGTGTGGAAAGCCCTGTGCAAAATTATTTAGGTAAATCATCTATTAAGACACATAATCGAGTCCACAAGGCGATGCAGGTAGCCTAGATAGAGAAGGTGGGACGAACTGGTATCCTACAAAGTAATGTGCAAAAAGCCTTAAACCGTGATCAGTGGAAGGGGAGTAGAGAAGCAAACAGAACTAATAATAATAAAACCTTTTTGCAGTTGATAGTCCTATTTTTTATTAAAGTTATAAGCTATCACTATTACCATTAGAAGACGAGAAAGCGTATTGAAAGAGCGGGTATTGTATAATAAGTAGAATTCAAACAAAATTAGAAAAGGAAGTCTTTTACGCGTTCTTAGTTGTCGTATGCGCTAAGGACTTTACCAAAATATACTCGTACAATAGTTATAGTGGTATTACAACGAAAATCGAGTAGTAAAAACAATTTACATAATTTAATAACTATTAAGTACAAAACAATTTATATCTTCACGCTTCAAACTTATCTTAAACATGAAAACCTATCTAATTTATTGGTAAAGTACTCTCAATACCCGTAAAAACTTAATACAACAGCTCAACCCACGTCTCATAATTACTACACAACTTTCTCACTGAAGAAGGCACAAAACATGATTTTCTTTCGTGCCAAATACTCAAGGAACTTTAAAAAGCTATAATTTACCTGCAATGTCCATGTCACTGTTGTTATTGTGCTAAAGGGTCAGTGTGATGCCCAGCCGGTTTAGGTACAAGGTTAATGGAAAAAATAAAGTGTCAGCCCATCTGCTCGCTGCTGAAGGAGAAAGTGGGTATTTCGAAATACTTGATCGTTTTTTTTTTGTTTTACTTGCGGGATTTTTTCCCGGTCGTGAAAAGGTGGAATACCTACTTGCTTAAGATGTTTGAATTTGTCATCTTTCTAAGTACGTACCTATCTCTAACTTGCATGGATTTGAGAAATGTATGAGTTTCTTTGAAACAATATCTAATACACATAACATACCATCACGCCTGTATTCCCCGAAGGGTTATGCAGAGGTGTACTAATGTACACCCACATTAGGGGGCGAGCCTATTGCCATTTTATAAGTAGAATGTCAGCGGCAACGTCGGGACAGGTCGCCCTAGAAGGATATAGGTACACCGATTTTATCGGCGAGGTCCTCCAAAAAATTCAGATGCGTAGTACTCGCGACCGGCGCGAAAAAAAAATCGCGAATGAAAAACGCGATAGCGATAGGTACGCAATTGTCGTAGCCTGTATATAGTTTCTGCCTACCCCTGTGGGAAAAAGGCGTGAGTGTATGTATGTGTGTAAATAAAATAGATATTACGTTTAGTGTTGAGTTCTTTCGTGTGAGTGAAGACAGTCTGTTTATCCAACTCATCAGCTTTGTTTACTTTAGGGTTCATTCCCGGGAATTCTCGAGCCGTGAATTCCCGGGAAATCGTTGGGCGTTGTTCCCGGGAAATCAAGCTCGAGAAAAGTCGAGAACTCGAGAAATTATGTACATATAGAAATTAAATCGCCGTTTGTTGTGTTGCGTGGCGGCGCGGGCCAAAGCGCAGCGGTACCCTTTGATTTCGCTGCAAGCGCTCTGCGGCGTCGTTTTTACCCGTTCATTCGTGTGTCGACTCTAGCCAAGAATAATTTACGTAGTGAGTGTTTTAAAGATTACGTGATAAATTGAAAATTTTAATCAAACAGATGTCTTTTCACTTTTATTGACACATCATGGCTTTATTCTTCATATTATTTTTATCAATAATATAATCTAAATATGATGTTACGCTTTCACGCCTAAACCACTCATCCGATTTTGATGAAATTTGGTACTGGGATACACTAAAGCTTGAGAAAGGACATAGGCTACCTTTTATTGCAAACAATTGTTTTGAAGGGGTTGAAATAGGGGGTGAAAATTTGTATGAGAGTTCGTCATTTTTCAAGATAAAACCATGAAACTTTATATTAAGGCCCTTGATAAGAAATAAATAAATATTTGTTCTAGCGTTTTTTAAATTTCGACCTGTGTGCGGATGAAATAGGGGATGAAAGTTAATATGATTTTGCTGGCAACACTGGCAAAGAGACGTCAAGAAACGGCTCTCTAGATTTATTATTTAAAATAATTAATTTAACGTGTTAAATAGTTTTAACTACAGTAATTAGTATCAACAGTGATTGTAAACTGATGTACCCAGTGTTTTTATTGTATATTGACGCAAGATCTCCGTCTGGTGAGAAACTACTACCGGCTGTCAACAGGTGGATTTGAAACCGTCGATCCCGGGGAGTATTTTGTTTTATTTAGCTTTTATTACTTGTGTTGATGTTACGATATTACACAGATTACCATATAGTTACACTGCTCATTGTTATGAGCTACGTCAATTACACACCGGCTCAGTTTATGTCTCCTTTTGCTTGACATATTGTGGAAGCAAAATCGACGACAAAAACATTCGCCCAGACATTAAAATACTTCAATAATCACTCTACACATATTTATTTGCCCAAAAATCGTTTCACCTTTATATCGTAACCAATACACTTTACTTATTTATTACACTTTATTCTGTAAAAACTCTGTAACCTACCCACTTGTACAAATTGTGTCCCCTTTATTTTATTCTTTTGCCTTGTAATAATAACTAGTATTATTTATTTTGTAGCAGCAATCTCAGCTAAAATAGATTGCCTTGGAATAATTTAAAAACTTTAGTTTCCTTATCTATGTCTCTTTAATCTTTTCAAAGTTATCTCCTCTTCTAATTTCTAACCATTCTCCATTGACTGCATCTCACTTAAACTTAATTTCACCTTGTCTTTAGATTGTGTTCAGCCCTTTATTTTAAAATTCCAGGTGACCCACCAGGCCTAAAAATGCTGACCCGCAGAATGGCATCTAAAGATATTGAGGAAAAGCTGAGAGTAACATTGAAGGAGCTTGAGTCTTCAAAAGCCCTATGCAAACAACTGCTACAGGAAAGGGAAGACAGTGAAGTGGAAGTGAAAAATATAATTGATAAGAACACCTCCCTCAAAAATGAGCTTGCGGAACTGCACATTGAACATATGGACTTGCTTGATCGCCATGAACAATTAAACAAATTTGTGTCATCATTCCAAGAGTGTAGTGATACTCATGAGTTAGCTCTTAGACGGATATCAGATCTCCAGGTGGAATTAAGTACTGCACATAAGGCCATTGCCCAGCAGGAGTCGGTAAGGGCCAGTGAACAGTCTTCTTCCACCCAGAGGCTGTTCAACAAGTTGGTTGGTGGTGGCTCTGTCCCTGTGTGCACACCTACTCTAACAATTGACCTTACTAGTGATGATACCATAATACAAAGGCCATTATTATTAAGTCATAATAAACTGAAAAAGTATATTAAAATTAAAAGGTTTATTAGACGGCAACGGTTAGCTATTAAAAAAGTTCAGCTAACAAAATCTAATCTTAATTTACGCAGAGAGCGCATTAAATTAGTTAATGAATTAAATAAATGTACCATGCAATTAGACAACTGTAGAACCATATATGATGTAGACACTCAGCTGTTACAAAAAGAGTTATTGTGTAAGGAAAGTATGTTGCAAGATATATTTGCCAGGTATGAAGACTCACAACAACAGCTTAGTGAGCGCATGCTGGAGGCCAGCGAGTTGATGGATATTGTTAAGTACAACGCAGAGAGATTCGAATCTTTAACCAACAATCTCTCATGTAATTATGGTCAGTCTGCCCCACCTCCTGAGCTCCAGCATGTATCTCCTCTACCTGAGTTAGCTCAACCTGTGTCAGCTTGTAATCACATCCAGCCAAATTATAAATGTTTAGTTTATTCTGATAAGATAGGAGTTGGTCTAGGATCCATACTTCAGAACAATATGAGTTATAGTGTAATAAACCACTGTCATCATAATATGCATTTTAATCTCATTGTTGACAAGATTGTAAACTCAGATTTAAATAGTGAATCACATATTGTATTAATGATAGGAAACAGTATAGGGGTTAAAAAAAATGATATTATTAATGGTATCTCCACCCTGCTGGGTTTGAATGTTGGAAAAATTATGATATGTGCTCTGCCTTACTCCCATCTGTTATCTGATAAAGAAAATGACTATATTCATAAATTAAACAGTATTATGTATATGTTGACATTTCGTCATAGTGATAAATTATTATATTTTGACACAAACAAGTTTGTAAGAGGCTTTCAATTGTCTGGCGAAACCATGTTTCTTCCCAGAAAATGTAAACACTTGATGGCAACTTTGATAGCCTTTAATATTCAATCTGTGATAGATAACATACCAAAGATTAGATTAGTTAGTTCTAGTAACGAATCAGTATTATGTAGCTATTCTAATGATACTGTGATAGACTGTTTAAACTTACCCATCCGACAATAGAGAGGCATACTGATAGTGTTGTTCTGTACCACCAGAACATTAATCGCTTCTCTGGCAAAATCTTAGATGTTGAACTCTTGTTAGATAAATATTGCATTGATATTCTATGTTTTTGTGAAACTTGGTTAAAACCTGACACAATGCAATTTAATGTAAATAACTTCATGGTTGCCAGTGCGTACAACAGAATATCAGCAGCGGGTGGTGGAACCTTGATTCTTTGTAACCGCAACCATAAGTTCAAAGAACGAAAGGATATCATCTCGTGCTCTGTTGATCGCTTATGTGAGATAGCATGTGCTGAAGTAGAAAACTATATTATTATATGTGTGTATAGGCCACCTTCTTCAAAATTTTCTGCATTCTTGACAGTAATGGAAGATGTTCTTAGAAAAGTGTTTAAATGTAAGAAATACATCTTTGTTTGTGGCGATTTTAACATTGATTTTTTAATAGAATCCTCTGATAAATGTCAATTATTAGCCTTGTTTAATTCTTTTAATTTAGAACAGATTTTGAACTAAATTTAAAATTAAACAACAAAGTGATCTCAAACAAAGTAGAAGTCGCAAAAGCTTTTGAACAATATTTCACTAATATTCCGATCGAGGTCACGAAATCTTTACATTCGTCCTCATTATTAGCAGAATCCCTAGCTAAGAAATTTTTCAATAGAGAAATACCTAATTTTAAATTTAGTAAAGTATCTCCCCTTACAGTTAAAAAAGCTTTTAATAGTCTAAATATGAAAAATACCGAAGACCTATGGGGCATATCCGTTAGATTACTCAAGTCGATTATCGATGATATCGCTCCGACACTTGCAAATTTATTTAATCTTTGTATTAAGACAGGAAGCTTTCCAGACCTAATGAAACAAAGTAAAGTAATTCCAATTTTCAAATCCGGCTGTAAGGCAGATCCCTGTAATTATAGGCCCATTTCTGTTCTCCCTGCTTTAAGTAAAATATTTGAAAAACTCATGCTAAATCAAATGATAGCACATTTTCACGTAAATAAGATTCTACATAATGAGCAGTTTGGCTTCATGAAGGGTAGGTCAACGTCTGATGCAGGCACGAAACTAGTCTCTCATATTCTAGAGGCTTGGGAGGGATCACGGGATGCCATAGGTATCTTCTGTGATCTTTCCAAGGCTTTTGATTGCGTTGATCACAAAACGCTTATCCGTAAATTAGAGTACTACGGAATAAGAGGGCTATCTTTGGAGCTGGTGTCTTCCTATCTTTCTGAGAGGCGACAAAAAGTGGGCATCAATGGAGTCACATCTCCCGGGTCTGTAGTTAAAATGGGGGTTCCACAGGGCTCTATTTTAGGCCCGTTCCTTTTCTTAGTGTACATAAATGACCTCCCCTATATGATGTCCGAGTTATCTAATATAGTTTTATTCGCTGATGATACTTCACTCATATTTAAGATCGATCGGAATGATAGCAATCTTTTTAATGTAAATAAGAGCCTTAAATCCCTATCTAACTGGTTTGCTGCTAATAATTTACTACTTAATGCTAGCAAAACAAAATGTTTAAAATTCTCATTACCAAATGTACCACAAGTTAAGACTAACTTAATGCTTGAAGGCAGCAAACTCGATCTAATCAACGAAACTGTTTTCTTAGGTATTACGGTTGATAGTAAGTTACAATGGGGCGCTCACATCTCAGCCCTATCTCGCAGATTAAGTTCCGCAGCATATGCGGTGAGGAAAATTAGGCAGATCACTGACGTAGCTACGGCTAGACTTGTATACTTTGCTTACTTTCACAGCATTATGTCATACGGTATTCTGCTGTGGGGATCAGCTGCTGACGTAGATTCGATTTTTATCTTGCAGAAAAGGGCCATCCGCGCAATCTACAATATGGGCCCTCGTGATTCCCTTAGAGAAGTCTTCAAGAACGTCAATATACTAACGCTGCCGTCACTTTATATTTTACAAAACATCATGTATATCCGCAAAAACCTGCATATGTTCAGCTTAAATAGTGACTTTCACAACCTCAATACTAGAAATAAACATAAAATAGTGGTACCTAAGTTTAGATTAACAAAAACAAATAAATCATTTCTAGGGAATTGTGTGCGTTTTTACAATAAACTCCCAAAATCAGTCACCGATCTTACCGGCAAGAAATTTAAAAATTATGTGAAATCGGTCCTTGTTAAGAAAGCATATTACAAAATCAAGGACTACGTTGATGATAAAAATGTGTGGTGTTAAAATACGGGTGCACTTGTGGTCTCCCTGGCAACCTGAGGTTACTTTACTCACTCTCAATTATCTTGTATATTGTTTACCACTTTATATAAACAGGAACTGTAAATGTGAGTACATCGTAGCCATTTATGTCTAAGTAGTTTATAGTTATCCTAGTTCATATTTTTGATGATGTGTATTCTTACACATAGTGTATCTGTTTTAGTTTGACATTGCGTTCTCATTTGCTGAGAACCTTCTTGTAATTTTAGTCCCGACTTCAGGCTAATTATGACATAAACCTCCAATGCACTCACATCCTGTTATCGGCATAATGTACCAGCAAATTATGTTAAAACAATATATTTTAAAAGAGTGTCCATGGAGTTTCTTGCCGGATTCTTCTCCATAGGATCAACTTTTTGGAACCGTGCAACTAGAGTCAATAACGTTTCATAAACGCTTGTAAAAGCTTATTTGAAATAAAAACATTTGATTTGATTTGATTTGATTTGATTTATGGAATTCCATACAAAGTCACGCTTTGAAGCCCAACCTCGGAACCGATTTTGATGAGATTTGGTACAAAAATAGATTAGACCTTGGGAAAGGATATAAGTTACGTTTTGTTGTAAAAAGGGGGTTGTAATAAGGGATGAAAAATTGTATGGGAGTTCGTCATTGTTGAAGATAAACGCTGAAACTTTGTGTTTAGGCACTTGATAAGAAATAAATAAATATTTGATATAGGATTTTTGAAATTTCAAACTGTGTGGGGATGAAGTAGGGGATGAAAGTCCGTTTGGATTATGACGAAATTTGGTACGAAAATAGACTAGAACTTGGGAAAGGATATAAGCCGAGTTTATATTTCGGTAAATAATAAAGTTCAGCAAATTCTGTGGTCTACCCGAGCAAAGAAGCGGACGGAAACATATGTAAGGATACTTTGAAATTTCCCGCCAGAATTGGAAAAATATAAACAGTCAAAATCGTGTTGTCCACGCGGGCGAAGCTACGGGCGGAAAGCTAGTTTAATTATAAGTTAAGATATTAATGATTTTTTGTTTAGTTTATTTAATAGAAGCTACTTTTGTTTATAAGTTCTAAATAACCAGCCAAAAATTGTGCTGTCATTATAGTTATGAGTCTGAATAATATTATTTCTTTATTTTAAAAAAAGTTGATTAGCTTAGTCATAAGTCATCAATAATTTTTTATAATTAATTTGATACTTTTATTTGAGAGGTAAACCACTGAATTTGTTGACGTTATTAGAACCAAATAATATGAGAAAACTCGTAAATACGTACGTAATATACGTAAATGTAAATTTCTCGACAACCCGAGAAGACCCGAGAAATTAGCCTCGAGAATTCTCGAGACCCGAGAAATTGAAAAATTCGAGAAATCATGATCCCTAGTTTACTTGTACGGTATTTTTTATATTGCCCTACACTAAGGTTCTTTCTGGAATCCTGGGTCCGTTTATGTATTCTCCTTTAAATAATCACACAGATCCGAAAAAAACTGTATCTAAGCTATTTTAAACAAAAATATGTCCAATGCGAGTAGGACCTATCGAACCTGCGACCTGTCGCGCAGAAGTCGTCAATGGCGTGCCAGATTAAACTGAATGCTTTCTTTGAATATTATATTATATTTTGTATGGGATATCTCGATACCTATTGCAAATTTAGCTAAGTAAGTATTTAAATTGCTTTGCTGACCCTTGAATACAGCATTACTTGCATTTTTTTTAAATTGGCGAATAAGACCAGACTGACATTAGAATGTGTACAGGGGCCGTATTACCATGTATTAATGCCATCATTTTTACGTTGTGAAAGAGGGACGCCACTATTTAACCTGTAGAGCGGCATCCCTCCCTCACAACCTAAAAATGATGGCATTAATACGTGGTAATACGGCCCCAGAATATGGTAAATTAATAATTAGTTAGTATTAGTAGACTGCCTCGTTAGTCTAGTGGTCCCAATCGCAACTGCTACGCTAGAGGTCTTGGGTTCGATCCCCAGGTCGACCAGGGGATGGAACCCAAAGTGTTATTGGGTTTTTCTATGAAATTCTCAGTAACAGCTCGGAGTCTGGATTTGTGCCCGGTGAATGGCAATAGGCTCGCCCCCTATTACACGGGACCTGCGATATACCGGCGAAATGTGGGTGTACATTAAGTACACCTCTGCCTAACCCTTCGGGGAATACAGGCGTGATGGTAGGTATGTTATGTAATATTTAGGTCAAATATTTATAAATCGTGCGAAGCTTACCCATTGCAGCAGTGAGAATCTAGCAAATTATAAATCTACATAAGTTAGGCATCTACTTATTGGCTAGTAGGTACCTACCTACGTAGTTATCTAATTAACACTGTAATTCCGACTTACCTCCAAACAAAAATCCTCTGCTTTGTTCCAGGACCGTCGAGTTTTTCTCCGCACTTTGCATATGGTTCCATGCATTTTGCACTCCACCACCCCTAAACTTATTGGTCCGACAATCGGCATTATGCACCAAAACTAATATCACTAATAATATCACTTTGTAAAAATCCGATTGCGAGCACATTTTAATCGTTTCATAATTGTAACCGAACGAATCTTTGGTAGAAACAACACTATTTTTTTAAATTATTTATTTTCTATAATGATTTACACTTTTTCTTTCAATAAATATTTTTTCCGTTTCGCGCGCAAAGTTCGCAGCGGCCATTTTCGCGGTATGCGCGGCGCATGCGCGGTGTCGACGGTGGCACTGCCGATTGGATACGCGCCCGTTCAAATTACTGACCAAAGCAAAAGCCGAGACGAGAGATTAGAGATAGTCATCTTATTGCATTTGTTTATTTTTACGGCCTTGAATTTGGGAAAGGTTATGGCACGGTGAAGAGTAAAAATGTAGGCTGATACTTGTAGAATAATTAGTCATACTTAGATAGGTAAGTACTTCGGTAAAGTAGTCTACTGTTCACAACATCAATCATTATTTACCTACATACCTTTTAGAAAGACCACCAGTTTTGAATTAATTTTATCTGCCTGGTGTACCTTAGTAGGTAGGTAGGTACATAAGTATTACTTATTTAGTTATTGATTAAGATTTTGTCTTAGAAATTAAGTCATGACTTTGGTAAGTAGGCGTGTAGGTATTTATTTTAATCCAAGAAAAACTGACACAAATACGAACGTCCTATGACTCACAACTCAGACTTTAACTGACTAAACCTGCTTATCCTGTTTCGTTACTCCTGCAGTCTCATAAATCTTATCAATAAGATAGATACCTGCCTACGTACATACACCTACTTTCTTATCTATCCAGTTACATCCTCTGATGCCGTACCGTGACCGTGAATGTGTTGTGCATTCCAAGTATCCCCAACTGCGGGTAATAGGACCTAACTGACACAAACACAATGGCACAGCAGGGAAAAACGAAGATATTGACATACCTACCTGCAGTGGAGGAACAACCATTATTTTTTATCATTCATTCTATACTTTTACAATTTCAGAGTATTGAACGATGTTTTTCTTTAACGCATAACGAGGTCAGAGAGATAAGTAAATTTTTTACTTTTTTTTAATTAGATGGATAGGTATTTCCTATCTGATGAAATTTTAGATTTCTTCTAAAATTTCGCCGCACCAAGTTCAGAGAAACATGGTCTCTTTTAAAGTCCAGACATACCTTGCTTACATAAATTAATTATGGCCCGATTGGCGTTCAGGGTAAGATTTCGTTTGTCACATATATGTGACAATGGCGTTCAAAAGGTTAAGACTGCTCAAGAATCGCATTGCGTAGAATTTGTGAACTTGTTGCACCCACAACTAAAACATTCAGCCAGCATGCCTAAATTTACCTACATCGGCTTCGTAATTTTAAATAAACGAATCTTTGGTACAAACTTACACTAAAATACTTAAGAACGACAAAGCTTTATTATCTAACATCAACGGAAGCACCTGCCTATGTAGATTAAAATAACAATTATCGCAAGCCTCAACGACTTGGAAGGCCAATGCCTGTCGTAGGCTCGTAGGCAACATTACTTACCAAGTACCACATTAATGTAAATGCTCAAGTTACATACCTATTTACGTATAATGACGGATCTGTTTAATAGTTTCGTCCCACAAATGTAACCGTCCACATCCTGTCGACGCGAGTTGCCAAAGTAATTAGAGAAAGCGTACGGCGCTAGGTACTGCACGCAATAGGAAAATAAAACTTATATTTACCTACGTTCGGAGTTTAAACATTCGAGTCGATACAAAATGGCTGACCTTTAATTTTTTTTAAGAAGGCAAAGGTATCTACATTTTTTGTGAGTCGCAATCATGCAATTCCTCCATCAGTCCCGTTCCTTCTCCTTTTCTCCGTCCCATTCCTTTTCCTCTTCTCCGTCCCCTTCCTTTATAGGCTCGGCAACGCATCTGCACCTCCTTTAGTATTGCAGATGTCCATGGGCGGCGATGACTACTTACCATCAGCTTAGCTTGCCTGTTCGTTTGCCAAGTTGTCCCATAAAAAAAGCAAAGAGCCACACTTGTATTCCGTCATCCATCCAAGTCCCTACAAGAGGTAAAATAACTGCTTGGGTGTTGTTCAAATCATCATTATACGTTCAAAATCAGCAGTGTGCAATCGCTTCAGGCTTCATTCTCGAAATGATTTTTATTTGACCAAAATTCAAACAAAAATATGTCAAGACCGCTTGGCGCATAAGATTAACCAATTTTAGTTTATATAGCTACCTCTTCAGTGCATTTGGTCTCATATTTGTAATTCCTGAGTTCCATTTGCATAAAAAAATATTTAAAAACACGTCTACATAGATTTTCGGGCATAATAATATGCATAACTATGCGCATAAAAACTACTTAAAAAATCTTCGTGACCTTGTTAACATGATTAACATATTCAATTTCTTCTTTCTATAGGAACCGGATCATGGTTTACACGATCGACTAATCTAATATTTGTTTCCCATTGCCTTACATCGGATGTTCTTAGGTGTTATCATCATCATCAGCCCGATGCTGTCCACCGCTGGACCAAGGACTCTTTATGCATCTTCCAATCGTCAGAACTATTCTAATCTGTGCCCTTAACATCCACTCGAAAATTTATTGACTGTTCATATATATTTACACTGAATGTTCACCGAGTCTATTATTAGGTACCTATTCAGTAACAACTCAAAATAAAAGACTGCTATAGTTATTTGTTTCGCTAACAATGAATGACTTATCTGCATCTTACTGCAAAAAAGTTGCTGAAAAGTAAGTAGTACGCAATTAGAAAGTATCGCGAAATACTGAATAAAACTCAAGTCTCTAGTTTCATTTATTTATTGCTTCGTTTTATATTGTAAACAATTCGTTGAATTATTCCTTAAACATCTACTTGGCCGTAGAAATATACATGGGCTTAAAAATTAAAACAAAAAAAAATAATACCAATGCAAATACAGAATAGTCAAACATCAACAGATAATATAAATATTTATCTCCAAAACAAGAAAATTGAATACAGGTGTGAAGGTTTTCACAACATTTTTTTATTACACAAAACAACGAAATTACACTTTGAGTGATATTAAAATATTTGTAAAAAGCTCACACCATAAAAAATTTACAATTCAAGTTCAATAATTTAAATACTGCTTTTATTTTATTGTCAAATTTTTAAAATACATCAATTAACATCACTACTATATAATTTATTTTAATTTACAAATATTGTATATAATATGTATAGTTTTTAAAAATAATATGTTAGCAACATAGCAACCAACTAATGTTTAACTTAATCAGATCAAAAAATTAAAGTAAACTATAAAACTTAATAAGTTGAACTGTTACTTTTGTGCAATGTGTTTTTGTAAACAAATTATAATATGGTAACTATTTCTCCAAATCCAACTCAAATACATTCAATGTTAACAATATCAAAACAAAGGAGCTTACTTACCTGCTTACTTTGTTAATTAACATTATAATAATGTTATTATTGCCTAATAAGTTATTACAAAAACTTGACTGCATAAAGTGAAATTGATGATAGTGTTTCTATAATTAGTTTCCACTTTTCCACACCAAAATACGGCGATGACGACAGATCATTTATTAACATCCATCAAGGAATAAAGAAATATACTTATAAACTTTATAAGTATATTACAATATAAAGCACTTTGCGCAGTCAAAGAGGAAGGAAAAAATATGCAAAAACATGTAGTAATAAATTCAACCGTCAGATATAAAAACCATCAAGAGATATAGCTGGCAATACACACAATATCATCTGTAATGATTTTAAAATTAAACATTAAAATATTGCTTGTCATGAAAAAAACCCTGACCTGTAAATTTATCTTACGTCAAGATGTTTTTATGAAAGAGAAACCACACACACTTTCTATAACGAATTAATAACAGATTATTATTAACTGTAAGTAAACTCCTTATGCTTACAACCCAGTTAACTTTAACTCCAGTTAAAATTAACCCAACAGTCCAAAAACCAGTAATTGCGACCTTGTTTCGATCAGTGTTAGGTAAAACATATTTTCTAAAAATGCCGTTAAGTAAAAGCTTGAAGCTGACATAAAAAAAAAAACTTGCGAAAAGCAACTTACGAATATACTAGGGGAGATAATTGAAGCTTACAGTTGCTTGTATGTATTTGTGATTATGTCGAGACTCTGGTTTTATTAATACAGATGCAAATGCCCACCTCTAATGATCAAATCTAAGGCTCAGTCCACAATAGGGCAAAAGCCGGTTGATTTATACAGACTTGTGCAGAGCACGAATATTTGTAACCTTTTTCCGATGGCAGGCAAAATTGATGTCAGAATTTGTGCCTGGACTTTGTGCTAGTGCAAATTTTATTCAATCACTTACGTAAATAACGTTGGTTTTAAGTCCTTACGAGGGTAGGCAGATTTAGAGAAAACTTTCTCAAAGTTCTGTTATTCGTTATAGCTTACTTATTATGAAGCTTACTAAATATTTAACTTTATTAATAGGTCCTTAAATCTACATCCGCACTGCTCTAATACGAGTTGTGGGGTTCATTATAGGTAACATAATGCGTTCATTCAATAAGCTGTAGCTTGTAATATCACCCATAGTACATTCGTAACCTTACAGCACTGAAACAATGTAATATCAAAAGTCTGTACAAAAACTTAAACTACAAAATATTATTCTGAAAACTATTAAAAAAATCTGTGTCAATAAGCCTCATCACACGTTAATATCAATGAGATCGCTTTACATCGCGTTACAAACACTGGAGTAATCAGCTCAATTAATATAAAAAAACGCAAATGTTTAAAACAAAAGACCGTTTCAAAACTTTCGTTCGAAAGCTGCATCTCATAATCCATTGCGGTATTTCTATAGCGCAATAAAAGTTATTGGAGTGATTGTTCTTTGAAAACCGCAATGTATTGTGAAAATGAACTTGCTAATACTTGCGTTATTTTGCGGTCCATACCCGGACACAGGCATTGTCGAGGACAAAGAAAGTCGCCGACATAACCGAAACAATTTCGTCGATATCGACAAATGTTTGTAAAAATCATTTGGCACCCGACATAGGTAATTGATTAAAAAGTATATTTATTTAAATAATACTAGTACGCTAACGCCAGATTTCACCTTGCTTTAAATAAATTAAATTAAAACCGTCTTTTCCACCAAGTGGCTTTAAGCTCAGAATATTCTTAGCTCAAAATGTGACAATGTCATTGAGTACACATTTTTTGTAACAGAAATCAATCAGAACCCGAAATGTTTACACCTTAAATTACTGACTTCACTTGTATTGTGCTTCTTCTAAATCCCATCATAAAAGAATTATAAAAAATGAAGGAAAATTCGATACATTAAGTAAAACAGTTATAGTAGAAAATGCACATATAGAAAAATGTTGAAAATAGGGAAAATACTGAAATCGGGTTTAGCATACATTACAAAAGATTTTTTATACAACACATAAATTTAAATTCTCTATAGGAGACAAAATATGTACATATAACTGGAAACTATAAAGAAATAACATGTGTTTTGCAAGACGGCTTCGTTACAATACAAACTACTTTACACGTAGCACTACAGTCTTAGGAAGTCGTATAAGAACCCCTTATAGTGGCATATAAAGCCGCGTTCGCACTTCGGCACAATCGCGTTACACGGTCCAAAACTGTACGGAGGAAATGTAACTTTTTTTTGGGCCCATGGCGGTCACAAATTTTGAGCCTGTGTCATTGCAACTGTGGCCTAGTACGTACGTGCCTTATTAGTGGTACTCATAATTGAATATTACAAATATAATTGGGGCGGAAAATTATTGTGTATAAAAATACGATTTATTGAGTGCAATCATAGAAATGTTGCCATACCACTAAATGAAACCTTCGAGACTGTTGATAAAATTAAACTTTGTAAAACAACACTTTTTCTTACGACCAACACTACAAACCTTCTAATGTTAATTTTAGACAATCCTTCAAACAAGAATACTCCCACCTGAATAGGACTTTGAAACCACTTCACTGTTACGGTACTAATTCATGCATAAGTGACTATATAAAAGTCTATATAATTAGCTACAACACTAGTATGTATAAACATTTATAAACAACAAAATGTTACTATTCTGTCGCTAAGTGATCCCTACTTTATAAATATCTGTGATAAACGAGACGATTGGAGTCATATTGTAGAAAAATACTTTAGCATAAATGCCGAATAATATTGTCTTAGAAATGTGTCAATAAAAAACGTTTGGTTTCTACAATGATTCGTTATACAGAAATGTTTGTTAGGCTTGGCAATAGTTACTTAAGGTTTGTATTTAGCATCCAACCTCAGCAGCCTAAAGAATTCGGCAAACCTGAGTTATGTCGCAGTCGCCAAAGCCGCAAAAAACTGTGCATGTGACGATTTGACTTCTAATCACGATATTAACGGTATTTCTAAACCCGCGATTCCACTGATAACAAAACATATTGAAAACATCGATCGAACTCCCAAAGAGTGAGTGTGATAGGTAGCAGTTTGCAACATGTTTTGTCGTCGGTGGAAACGCAGGGTAATCGCAAGTCCTCAATATGACATTCCCGATCGTCTTATAATATGATATAATAAGTATTCATGCACTCACTAGTGGCCCACTAAGTTACACTCATCTATCAAGGTCCGCTAATTAGTACCTAAGTATGGAACAGACCAAAGACCGTATATGAAGTATTACAAATTGTGAGACAAGAATAATACTTGTATAACTCCATCCTTCTCACATAGTGGAAACAGTCACAGTTCCAAAACTTCATAAAATGGTCTTGTAGTATTCTAATTTGGACGCTACAATTACACCATTTACTTATCCCTTTTCCTAGAAGGTGTTCCTTAAAATTTCTACCATACTTTTTATCTCTTTTAGTCTGTGTCTGATAGCTGTCCTGTTAAGTAAGTTTATCAAGTACAAATAACAAAGCCCTTCTGGACCTGAAAATATTTCTAGCCAAAATTTGAGGCTATTTTTATTTTCCGAATTTAAAGACTACATGTAATAAGTATCGAAATGTTATATTTAGATCGATAGTAGAATACTTAAAGGTTGTTTGTATTACAAGACAGCAAAAAAACTACTTTTTCAGTGTTCCATCTTGATAGCTATCAAAACAGTCAGTACATTGTCAAAATACTAACATTATTGTAACATTGGTGTGCCCATTATAGACCAAGATTATTTATATAAAGTGCATTAGTATTTGTAAAAGTGAAGATATATATATCAAGATTTTATTTATATATGAAAAACTGTGTAGTATAAGGATCATTTTTTGTCACATCAGTGATCAGAATGAAACTTTATGGTCTTTTTTTAGACAAATGTTCGAAATCGCTATCAATGTGTAGAACTAGTTTATTTAAAACGTGTTCATAGCGCTTTTTCTTACTTCTTATTTATTGAGTCAGCGTGCTGTAGTTAATGCGTATGAGCATATCGACTCATTATCTTTTCTATATTTTCTAAGTCATTTCCAATCCTGATGCAATATGAACCGACCTACAATACTTTTGCACATATACGTATATTTGTCTAAGATATATTACCGGAGTATATTGTGAAGTATAATACATTTGTAAAGTTGTATATCGCTTCCTCCACTAGCACCGAAACCTTGGATTTCAGTTCCCTTTAGACCAAATATGAACACTTACGTTTTTATAAGAAACCTGAAAAGAGCCAGTTTTTAAATCGATATTATATGAAATTGAAACTTTTAAGTACGTAGTAACAGAATAATCAATTCTTAGTAAAAGTATAATCAAGATCAATGAAACACTAATTCCTTTTTGCATAAAAAATACTAGACTGATTTGAAAACTGGCTCCAAAAAGTCATAAAAGCACCAAAAAGAAAAATAAATAAACTTAGCACAAAGATCGACAGTTTGAGTAAATACATTTTAATGATCCGATAAGTCACTGCTATCGATAAACTCTCTAGGATTTAAAACATTTTGCTCTAAAGAAAACATTAAAAACTCTCAACTCGATATATTTACGAATCCTAACCTATTAGCTAATTTACATACAAAGTGTTTATCGATAGTAGAGCAAAATCGATTCTTTAACCCCAAAAACAGAGCGCCATTAGCACACAGAATTGCGAGGATAAATCAGAAAAATGTACAGAAAAGTTAGCACGAGTATAGGAAAGTAAAGTATTGACGCATTGATATACTAAAGTAACTGTCAAAATCCCTATCTTAGTAAGACTTCCAGAGACCTTTAATGGCTTTTAACTTTGGAGACTTTTTAGTTGCCTCGAATTCTTGCTTGAAACTCGTGATGAATTTGTCACGTAAACTAAGCCGCGGTGTCGACGGCTTTAACAAAAACTTTTTTAGATCATTTGTGAAGCTTTTAGCCGTGTAATTTGGTTCGTCTTTAATCGATTCGTCGTTACTCGATGTTAGAAACGATACCGATTTGTTTGACTGTAAAGAGTTTTTGCGCTCACGTGAGTTTCTGGGTGTTGATTTTGAGCGAGATGTGATCTTAGGTTGGCTGTAGCTTTTCGATACCAACGAGTATTGATCGTCATCGATGGAATCGAGTGTGTCCGTCGACCGGTTGCATACCCTACAGCACAATTGGCAGTGTTCTTTATCGCTGTGGTACCTACCGTTACAATATACGTAATTCCTCTTTGAGCCGAGAGCTTCTTGTTGTCTTTGATTTGTCTTTCGAGGACTTATCTTTGACCGTGCGGTCGTTCCTTCGCGAGCGTTTCCTGCGGCATTTCGGGCAGTTGTTGCGGGCGATGCGCCGCAGTTCCTTGAGGAACTCGTAATCAATTTCGAAGTACTTAGCGTCGGGTTCGGAGTAATACCTGATGTCGGAGTCGGTGGAGTCGCTGCGGGGCTGTTCCTTGTGGCGGGCGGGCTTGTCCTCCCGGCCGGG